>OZ026817.1:0-565442 GCA_964023185.1 Macaria liturata
AGATTCTGATCGTGACCTAGATTTGTTGTGTGTAGTTTTCCCTCGGTAGGGGCCCATACCGAGGTTTATTGCATGTTTGTAACATATTCCATTTTGAACTTTTAATCCGTGAGCATTGGCCAGCTCGTGGATTGGATGTTTGAGAAGGACGAGTAGTCTTGTTTGATTAAGAAAAACTAACAAATTAACGGTACTTGGTTACGGTTACATACAGTGGGTTTTTTTTAATAATTTTTGCCTTTGTCCTCAGAAAACGGTAATGATGGTGAAGGCACTTAATGTTTAGATCCAATACCAGGGGCTTACGCGCACTCTTCGTGTGCTGTTGCGCGCCCACCTGGTGCGCTACTGCGCGCACTCCAGGTGCGCTGCTGCGCGCACTCTTCGTGTGCTGCTGCGCGCACTCTTCGTGTGCTGCTGCGCGCACTCCTAGTGCGCTGCTGCGCGCGCTCCTCGTATGCTGTTGCGCGCCCGCCTGGTGCGCTACTGCGCGCACTCTAGGTGCGCTGCTGCGCGCACTCTTCGTGTGCTGCTGCGCGCACTCCTGGTGCGCTGCTGCGCGAGCTCCTCGTATGCTGCTGCGCGCGCTCCTCGTATGCTGTTGCGCGCACTCCTGGTGCACTCCTGGTGCGCTGCTGCGTGCACTCCTGGTGCGCCGCTGCACGCACTACTCGTGCGCAATTGCGCGCACTCCTAGTGTTTTTAAAAGGGTTATATATCAGGTAGGTGCGGGAGGATTTTATAAATCTATCTCCCAAATCTACGGCGGTTCCTAACGTTTGTGTATGATGAATTCCAGGGTCATCGAAAGCCGCGTCTCCGCCCACACCCCGGGATTCGAGCCCGCAGACTTCGGGTAAGAGACCAGACGCCGCAGGGTGTTCCATGTTTCCTGCTCGGTGCTGACGACATCAGCTCGTGAACTTCTCCCAGCGCGTCGAGTTGGAGATCCGAGCGGTTCAGTGAGCCTGCTACGGACAAAGACATATTTCCAAAGTAAGATCTGTCCATTTTTTTTTCGAGTCCCGAGTTAACGCTACCCTCATTTCGTTTTTGTTAATGAGATTCTAATCGTGACCTAGATTTGTTGTGTGTAGTTTTCTCTCGGTAGGGGCCCATACCGAGGTTTATTGCATGTTTGTAACATATTCCATTTTGATCTTTTAATCCGTGAGCATTGGCCAGCTCGTGGATTGGATGTTTGAGAAGGACGAGTAGTCTTGTTTGATTAACAAAAGCTAACAAATTAACGGTACTTGGTTACGGTTACATACAGTGGGTTTTTTGAATAATTTTTGCCTTTGTCCTCAGAAAACGGTAATGAAGGCACTGAATGTTTAGATCCAAGACCAGGGGCTTACGCGCACTCTTCGTGTGCTGTTGCGCGCCCGCCTGGTGCGCTACTGCGCGCACTCCAGGTGCACTGCTGCGCGCACTCTTCGTGTGCTGCTGCGCGCACTCCTGGTGCGCTGCTGCGTGCGCTCCTCGTATGCTGCTGCGCGCGCTCCTCGTATGCTGGTGCGCCGCTGCGCGCACTCCTGGTGCGCTGCTGCGCGCACCCTGGTGCGCCACTGCGCGCACTCCTGGTGCGCTGCTACGCGCTCTCTTCGTGCACTGTTGCGCGCACTCCCCGTGCGCTGTTGCGCGCAATCCTCGTGTGCTGCTGCGCGCACTCCTGGTGTGCTGCTGCGCGCACTCCTGGTGTGCTGCTGCGCGCACTCCTGGTGCGCTGCTGCGCGCACTCCTGGTGCGCTGCTGCGCACACTCCTCGTGTGCTGCTGCACGCACTCCTGGTGTTATTAAAAGGTTTATATATCAGGTAGGTGCGAGAGGATTTTATAAATCTATCTCCCAAATCTACGGCGGTTCCTAACGTTGGTGTATGATGAATTCCAGGGTCATCAAAAGCCGCGTCTCCGCCCACACCCCGGGATTCGAGCCCGCAGACTTCGGGTACGAGACCAGACGCCGCAGGGTGTTCCATGTTTCCTGCTCTGTGCTGACGACATCAGCTCGTGAACTTCCCCCAGCGCGTCGGGTTGGAGATCCGAGCGGTTCAGTGAGCCTGCTACGGACAAAGACATATTTCCAAAGTAAGATCTGTCCATTTTTATTTCGAGTCCCGAGTTGACGCTACCCTCATTTCGTTTTTGTTAATGAGATTCTGATCGTGACCTAGATTTGTTGTGTGTAGTTTTCCCTCGGTAGGGGCCCATACCGAGGTTTATTGCATGTTTGTAACATATTCCATTTTGAACTTTTAATCCGTGCGCATTGGCCAGCTCGTGGATTGGATGTTTGAGAAGGACGAGTAGTCTTGTTTGATTATTTGTGCCAATGTCAATTATTATTATAGAATCATTGTTAATTTTTCTTTGTTGTATGTTTTGGTTATCCTATTATGATTGTTATTTTTTAAAAGCTTAGATATGTAGTTATAATAATATGTATTGTGTACTTTATTTATGTAATTTTTATTTTCTTAATTGTTTAAAGTAGCATGTAATATGTGTTTTTATTTTGTAAGTAATTATCTTAAAATTGTTAGTTAGGTCTGCATCAAGAGGGCTTTAAGTGCTAGTTATTTTCTTCTATTCATTAAGCTTATTATGTGTGTTTTAGCTTAGTGCCTGTTTTACAGACTATTAATAAATAAATAAATAAATACAAAAAAAAAACAGTAAGTATTTGTTATGATGTTTGTGATTATATGGTTTCAATAACATTTCATGGTGCATGCTGCCGGTTGTATTTCAAGAGATTAATGCCTTAGGGTTTATTTTTTTAACCTACCCGCATACTTGAAGTTGAAAAGTATGTAACAAACATACACACAAGCACACACACACACACACACAAATACTTTTTGGCATGAAAATATTCGTGTAAGTAATGTGATTTCATTTTAAATTCTTGTAGCATTTTATGTATACTAACAGAATGTTCATATACACAATTTATTAAAGCTCAAACTTAGCGTAATATAATAATAAATAAGGCTTTGCGGGTCCAATATCAGTTAGCGAGTAATTGATTAGAAGCTCACCCTTTCTCAGGTATCGAGGGCAGGCTCTCCGCCATCACACACAACACAATACTTATCTAAATAAAACACTTAACTACAAAACTGTTAAAGATTTATAAATAATGCAAGTTTCACGCCAACTTCGAAGAAAATGAGATCGTGAAAATATATAAAATTCATGCAACGGTTTGCCAGTTTGACGTTTGTATTGGATTCAATCAGATTTGACATTGACTAATACTTTTGACACTAATATACGTTTCGGCTTTGCACGATTAAATATTTAGCACCGACTTTACAATCAAAATCACGTTGTAAAAATAATTATTTGTATTTTTCAAATATGCATTAAAGGTGAAACTGCTAAGTAGGTACAACAATCTTGATGGAATTTTGTACAGAATTATAATTTGCTATTAAGCGCCGGGAGACAAATCTTATCACTCCCATCAAAGCGATCTATAAACCGCCACAAAATGAGCATTATGTTTACTGTGCCAAGGGGAGGAGGCCTATAACCAGCAAAGGGCCCATAAAGATTGATAATGATGATTCTGATGGTATCTTTTATCAATGTAATAAGCCGGAGTAATCTGTTTATTACTGCATGTGATTTTATAGCCATCGTTTATCGTCGTGCAATAGCCCCAATGATTGTATGCTCCGTGATGGAGAGACCTACATCAGTAAGTCTACAAACTTACTCTTGTTATAGGTACTAGGTTACTAATCTATTCTGTTTCCAATAAATGAAAGTACCTATTCTGCCGTCGTAAGAAAGAAGGGCACAACTAACATTTTTTCCAAAATTGAGTTACATACATATTTGGAATCAGGAAAAAAAGGCTTATCTGCTAAATTTTTTGTAAAATTTTAAGAACAAGATTCACGAAATAACGTTAAGCTCAAAGGGCACAACTGAATAATTTTTTGGTTTGTAGTTTGTAAAAAGAGCATATCTGACGTAGGACACGTAAAAAGGTCACAAATTTGTAGTTGGTACTTTTATTTTACTAAAATATTTTTAAACTGACTAATTGAAAAGGCACAATTATCTTGCATTAAAATTGTTAAGGCTTAACTGTGACAAACGTGTCGTGTTTTAAAATTTACCATAGCATTTATTTATAAAGAAAAAGCACATCTGCCAGTTATGCCTTTACTATCTAAACTACAACTTAATAGTTTATTTTAAGAAAGTCACATCGGCTGTTATGCCTTTCCAACTAAACATGTTTGAGTGGCGGTGAAGTGCGGGGGACGAGATACGTAGGAAACTGCGCCAGTTGTGCCTGCCTGACATATCACGGCGAGACCACGCTTGTCAGCGCGCCGCCGCTCCGGGTAAGTTTATTTTAGTTTGTTTTTAACAGTGCTTAATTCATAATTGTAATGCACGAATGATCTAGGCTAGGTATGTATGGCATCGAATCGGTAAACGCCCGCACGTCACACAATAACAAAGTTGTTGTACGACGCGCGTTGTGACGTTGCGATGCTGTGCATTCCTACTTTATAGATTATTTGCGCGTTATTAAGTAATAGTTTGAATTTTGATTCAAGTGTTAAGTAGTGTATTTGCGGATATTTTTTTTTCTAAGTGTTTTATTTAGCTAAAAATACAGTGATACCAAAATGTCTAGAAATGGCACTCATTTCTTAATAATTTTTCTACACAAAAAAAAAAATATGTATGATGTCAAAATGTACTGTTATTCTTCACTTTATTATAGATTACTTTTTACTTATTAATCATCTGGAAAAGGACAAATAAACTAAACAAGTATACTCATGTAGCGCCGCCATATTTTCTGCACTTTGCGTAGCGTTCTCTACCTAGTCTGTGACACTTTTTGATTGGGGTATTTATACCTATTTGATGAAGTTTGTATTCAGTGCGTTCTCGAAATTCCTCGCCAATTAATCAAATTGAGAGTATTGTTTTTTTTTCAGCAATAAGGAGTCACGAGCCCCAAAATTAGTGAGTGCTTTAGGAATTATTGGTAATAATGCAGTTGACGAATGGACACCCGCACCGTCATCAAGTGGGATTCAAAACTCACTGCCACTATCGTGCTCACAGGATATTTGGTCTGATTTTGATTCTGATGATTCAGTATTAGACAAAAATTATGAAATACCAAAAACACATGAAAAAATGGACAGTGATGATACTGATTCCGAATCTGACTATATACCATGTTCACAGCGAGTTCTAGGAAAAATCATTTTAGAATCACCGGAACATTCAGATGAAGAAACAAACCACGTTCAATTGACAAAGAAAGGAAACATAAGAAAGCGACAAACATATAACATTAGTCTCAAAGATCGAAAGCGACAAAAGAGAGAGGAAAAAATATTTAATAAATATTTTGTTAAACCTGGATGCCATGAAAATGTCTGTAAAAAAAATGTTCGACGCGCTTTTCAGAGGAGTATCGCAAAACAGTAAATCGTAATTTTTGGAAAATGTCTTGGATGGAACAAAAATATTTCTTTTTGTGTAACACAGCTCAAAAAAAAACAGAAAGACCAAAAAACAGAGAAAATGATGCTAAGGAAGGTCGTAATTACGTACGGTCTAAAACTGTCTCATATATAATTAGAATATATAGTGCCTTAAGTTTATTGTTGTTTCTTGATTGATTTTGAATTTGTGATATTAATAAAAACAGGTATGATTTAAGTAGGTATTGAAATTGTGTGATTTTAGTAAAAGTTATTGTGATTTTTTGAATAAATACTGTGATTTTAAGATACTGAAAACATAAGTACAAATTAAACTAAGTTAATTGATATGAATGACAGTTCCTTTAAATATCTTGTTAAATAACATAAATATTTAGTTTTAGAATTTTTCTGATAACATTTTATACTAAAAATTTGTGTCCTAATAACCGTTTTTTTACTAAATGTGCATTAATACTGACAACTTTAGTACAAAGCATAGGCACAATTGAATAAATATGCCTTTTCAATGTAATGCTCAACTTTTTTTTCGCATATTATCACATTAAAAGGTCATATTTGGTTATTTGTGCCTTTTAAGCATAATATTACATAATATTCTTGATTTTTTATGCTACGTTGAAAATATTTTTTTCAGTTATATATTATATACATATGAAATACATAATATTGTATTTATAATCTATTAGTAATGGTTAAACTCCTATAATTTTCATTTAAACATTTTCGAAATATCTATTTAGTTGCGTAATTATTGACATTTGAAATTGAAATATTTAAACCCGATTTTCTTAAAATTTACATAATGTAAGATATGCCCTTTTTTGTTACGACGGCAGTATTGAGTTATCACATTCCGGTGCCACATCGTCGTGGTCAATATTTGGTGTTTGCGTTTTCTGTAGGCGTATTTAAAAAAAACATTGCTTCAGAATTGCCGAAGTAATTGTGTAGGTACCTAAAATGTTTACAGACAAAAACATTCAGTTGAATTTGAGAACCTTCTCCTAAGAGATGATATTACGTTCCCAAACCAGTCGTAATTTCCCAGTAGTTGCACAGATTGCTCCGAAGTTGGAAGTCGCACTATAATCTGATGTTCGTATGGTTCAGCATAATATCTGCTGCGCGGTGCACGGCGCGGCGCGGGGGGCAATTTTACACCGGTTAGCCCGCGGCGGCGGCGGCGGGGGCAACTTCGCTACTTGCATACTACGACCTCAATTTGTATTCGCGGGATCTGGAGTAGTTCTTGTGGAAGGTGGGGCTGGTTATAGATAATTGTTTTTTTTATTATAGTCTTTGTAAATGAGTAAGATTTGGTTGATTGTGGTAGATGTACAAATATATTTTAATTGTTACTGGCAATTAAAAAAAACAACTAAAAATAGAACGCTATTGACAGCGATTCGAGAACATTGGACCAAACCAAAATTAGCCAGACTATATTTTTTATTTTGCTGCAAAACTAACTATAACCTATTCAGCGTTTCTTCAGAACTAATTTAAAAAAGGTTATGGTCATAGACAAATATGAACCAAATTGAGTTGCGTTCATCACGCCATCTAGTGGCAAGTAGTAATATTAGTTTGAAACCTGGACAATAGAGGGAGTAAATAACTAATTACTGCCCAATATTTTATCTGTGTGTATTATTATATCTGTATCATCTGTATTTTTTTTTCTTTGGTCGTAACTTTGTATTGTGCCAATTATCAAGTAAAAATTATCATCTGCATTGATCACTCCCGAGACGTTGCCCTAGCAACAATGGTTTTGCTATTTTTCATTTTGATTATTTTAACCTATTTATGCTAATTTATTTCAATGTTTTCTAGTTAACCTTTAATGATTATTTCTTTCTTTCGTTCTAATTAACATCTTTTATCTGTAAAATGGTACCTAGTTAGTTTTTAATCATACCATGGGACTTATATCATATAATAATGCTATGTAATTCAAGTAAAACAGATTCTGGCTTTTTACACATTCTTTCAATGGATAAACTACTGCTGCCACGACGAATTCGATATATCTTTCAGGACGAATTGCGATAACTATTGAAACTGCTGTAATTGAAAGCAGAAACTCATATACAAGCAATACAAATACACGGAACTAAATTTTATTCGTCACGTTTTAGGTCTTGTCTAATTTGACGCTTAGCGTTTAAATTTTAGACAGAAATTTCGTTAAATTATGCGCCGTCGAATAGCTTTTGACGCTTTCAACTAAATTGAATGACCATAAACAATTCAGTCGTATCGATCTAAAAATAATTTATTCGTAAAAATTGTTTGTTAGTTCGAATAACAAAACCAGTTTGACAGGGACTAAACCCATTTAGTGGTAATTTAGTCTAATGCGTTTTCCGCCGAATTAGCACCATTTTGTGGCAAAAGTAAATCAAACTCACCAAACACAAGTTACTAATCTTATTCATTTAATGGAATGGCCAGATTGAAAACAATTATAACAAATATTAGATCGAAACATACCTACTTAACCGGAACGCATCTTCTAAAATAAAGTTACTTTCGAATCCCACCAGTCTAGCACAAACAAAGTGTTATGAAACTTGAAATCCTCCCCAGCAACATACGAGTATCAGTAGATAGATCTATCGGTAGGTCTCATCGAGCCAGGCTGCATCCGCGCATCAAATGGAGCTATTCTGTTGCAGCGCGCGCCAGCTTGTGAGCCATGACGCTGCCAAATATCAGTAAACTTGATGTGACGAGTTGAATTGAGTGAATTGAGATTGAATGATTGATACAATTATTTTACTTGAATGGGACTTAGTGATGGCGATTCTCTTGATTTGTAGAAGATATAGATAAGATTTGTAAGATATTTATAAATGTTCTAAAATGAATACATAAAAATACCTATTACAGTATGTATAGTATTATAAAATCTTGCCAGTAATATAATTCATTATCCATAATAAAAGTTATTTTTTAAATGTAGTGTAAATCATGTTTCTTCCGAATTGATTTTAGCATCCTATTTACTTATTGTATTAAACCATCACCTATATGAAATACCGTATTATTGAAGTAACTATATATTTCTAAGTTTATTTTGTATTCTATCAACACATACTTGTCGCAGGTTGTTTTTCAGTTCCACATTAAGAATTTTAATAATAAACCAAAAAAGAAACAGTAACCATGAGTCAAGTTGTATTTTCTTCCACACAAGTGAGTAGAGCAGCGCTAAGTTAGTTCAACGTAAGTTATTTACAAAGAGTCAGTAACTTGTAGTCGGTCCGCTCGTTAACCACCGCCGGTTGTAAACTTGAATGTCAATTTTATTGTGCGAAAGTTCCAAGATGAAACATGAGGAGGACGTGGCAATGTTATCAATTCACGGAAATAAAACAAATGGCCACCGATAGCCTCCTTCGTGATTGCTGCGTGGACGGGTAGGAAGTACTCAATACATGGGTCTGGAAGCTGCGTAAACACTAGGTATGTGTTTTATTTTTAGTGTTTGGGCAAAGCTACATTTTGTATGAACTTAACTGTCTCAAATAACTGTTTATTGAAAATAAGGTTAACCAGTTCGCTGTATAAAAATCGAAATAAAACAGTATTTACTTAACTACTACTATCTACTTTTACGTCGATGCGTGTAGAGGTACGGTATTTTTTAAAGTTGAAAAGGGCCAGAGTGAAATTTTCGATGCTTGCATTTATCTCATCTATAACGAGAACTAGCACCAGACCACCGCATCCCACCTTCTATATGTCCCGGCCTGGCTGCGTATGTGGGCCGCCTCACTACATTACCGCCGTGAATGAAACTCTGCGATGAATGCACCCGCCTCGCACCCGGCGCTGAATATCCTGCAAGATACCATAACTAGAGAAGAAAATAAAGAAAAATACATTTTCAGAGCAAATTTGCACACTAAAGCTAATGTAATTAATAAAGTTTATTAGATCCATTTTTTATTTAGTTTACTCGTTTGTTGTCTTATCAATATTGTTGTACATGCGCATGTTTACTCAACATGCACTTTCAGGTAACTATTATAAATGTAAATAGCACACCAGCGCCATCATACCTACGGTCCTAAGAGTTTTAGTAATTATCATTTTCATCTCCTCATTACATATTATGCAAGTTAAAAGAAACACGAAGTTTGATGTATAAAAGCACAATAAAAGTGCATTTCCTATTGACTTAAATTCTTAAAAAAACAATATACTCAAAATTGATATGATTATAGTTATTGAATCCACGAGCAATAATCTTCTTTTTCCAGCACTAACATGAACTTTACTTACATTTATTTGCAGTTCCTTACAATTTCACTTTTCTTCAGTTCATTTAGCTCCCGGAGCAGTGAGAGTTTCTTCAATGCATATAAAAATTGTTAACTTCTTTATACAAGCAAACGAAGCAATTCTATTTTGTGCAAAGCGACTTTATATTTCTTGCAAAATTTTTATTTTCTAGCTTCCAACTTTGTACTATACAAAACGTTTCATAAATTTTTAACTGAAAACTACGTAAAAAGATTCTATTTTCAAGGATTTTTGTGTCCAGTGGGTACTTGTTTAGAATTTTAGTAAAAGTCAGGGTAGATCAAAGGTAATTGTATAACGACTTGCGTCAACGTTACGATGACATTATGCTATGCATTTAAAATATAACTAAAAAAAACCAGTAGCACATTGTGATAAAATACAAAATCAGACCAGTTAGGGAAAAGGATTTGTGTCAGGATTTTGATATGTACTTAAGAAATTAAAAAACTGATAATTTAAATACATGTAATGGAAATACCAATGCTGCCACCTTTTGAGGAATAGTCGTACCACATGACTTGTAACTTTACAACTTGCGAAGTCATGAACATAAAACGTGGTTCTATTGCAGGGAAACACGCACGGGAGGCTTCGAGCAGCTTCAGGAAAATTGCGGTAGATGGCGTATTCCGAAACAACGCTTTGTATAAAACAAACAGTATTAAATTCTATTTTTCGCGTTTACCTGTTATACCTGTTTACGCGTTTACATGTAATATTTAATCAAAACATCAAAGTTTGTGCATAATAAATAACAAATACTAAAAATACACTCAAAATATCATACAAATATTATTTAAAATGGCCTAAACAGGGCCACAAAAAACAACGACGATGATATTATTTAGATAACAAAATATAATTTTCTTTGTTACAAATTCATCAAATCTTTTCAAACCACCATAAAACGCCTCTGGCGTTAACTGCTAATGAAAAATAACTAAACAAAGAAATAATTTAACTGCTCTATAAATTAAAAAAGTGGCTGTATAAAACAGCAGAATAAAGCATCTCCATTTGAAATGCAAAGCACTCGTAAATTTCTTTCCAGAGAGAGAGAGAGAAGGAGAGAGAAATAAGGAGTGAAGGAGAGAGATAATGAGGCGAGTGTCCCCTCTCTGGGTAAAAGGAAGTAAAAACGTAGGAACTGCATCCACTCTTACAGACGAGGCCTTATTCTGGAGCGGGTGCATCCACTCTTAGAGACGAGGCCTTATTCTGGAGCGGGTGCATCCACTCTTAGAGACGAGGCCTTATTCTGGAGCGGGTGCATCCACTCTTAGAGACGAGGCCTTATTCTGGAGCGGGTGCATCCACTCTTAGAGACGAGGCCTTATTCTGGAGCGGGTGCATCCACTCTTAGAGACGAGGCCTTATTCTGGAGCGGGTGCATCCACTCTTAGAGACGAGGCCTTATTCTGGAGCGGGTGCATCCACTCTTAGAGACGAGGCCTTATTCTGGAGCGGGGGGACAATATTCATATATTACATCTCAAGTTCTAACTCGAAACAAAGCGGGCTCGATACAAGCCGTGGATGTTCTTTTCAGGCCTTAAAAGGGTTTCTCCAGAGTAAGTAAATTTTAACCATCTAAATTATCAGTCAGTTTTATATGTACACTCAGAATACAGAACTGTATTCTGAGTATGTACATTATGTTAATCAATGCTATTTATCATTTGAAAGTTTGCTCTGCTCTGTAAATATACAGATGCAAAAAATGACACCGGTGACATATATGCAGAAAATGTCCTTTGCTCCTTACATTTGTGAGTAAGATTTAAATATTTAATAATTAATTGCGAGAACAAAACAATATCCAGAACAAAACAACATCCAGAATAATCTCATAGAATCCGGAGGTTATCTGAGCGGGCCTTACAAACCGAACAGAGAAGTTTTAATTGAATTACGATCCACCGCGGGATTAAATATTGTATTACTCAACTTCACGCCGAATACTGCTCGTCAGCGCTTTGGGAACTGATTACTTAGCATTTTGAACTGTAGTAGTATAGAATAGTTTTTTTTTCTATTATTTCATCTGCACATTCTAAGTATCTGGAATCATAATTATTATATAAGCGTATGTAAAATTATTAAATATCCCATGTATTTAATGGCCACAAAATCACGCAAATTATATTAAGGCAAACTCGCATAGTGACAATAAATTAACATTTCCATAAAAACAGGCGTAAATCAGAACAAATTAGTAAAGTGATCAAATATGAATGTAAAAGTACAAGTGTTGTGTTGTATTCTTTAATATTACACGCGTAATTGAGACATACGAAATAGTTTTTACATAAGCAGTGCCTAGAAAATTGACAAATCAATACAAACCACAGTGATGCCTAAAATTAGAAAGCTAATAAAAATAACAATACTCATTCATCATTAACTTATCAAATCTTTACATTTAGTCCATTGAAATGGTACATGAGCTTTGCATTTTTTAGAGGACGCAATTTTATTTTTGGGGCATATTTGGGGGTCAATAGAAGCTTAACTTCAAGTTTGTGGGGTCGCCACTTTTGTCCCCCGGCCGCCATCTTGGAAAAAGGGGTGGAAACGCTATTTTCCCGATATCTAGGAAACGATGCGTCTAACAAAAAAATTGTTGAGACATAATTTGTAGCAAATTGTTTTGCCTACAAATATGTTCCTACAAATTTTGCCCTAAATTAAAAATTAACGAAGTTATAGGCAAAAAAAGAGAAACAAAAATACGTCTGAGAACAAGGTCCAAAATGCTTTTTTTTTTGTAAATTCATGACATACATTACGGCTTTAAAGCAAGTCACTCTGATCCTGGAATGATTTGCAACAAATAATCCAATAAATCAGTATCTAGATTTTCTGATACTGTAGATGTTGAACTGCTACAGCTGAGACGACGAACAACATTATCTGTTCGACTATCACTATAATAATGATAGCAGGGAATATGGACTGTTACCTCAGAAACACTTTGTAAAAATAATTCATTACCCAAACACACTTTTTTGAATCTTGATCGCTCAAGCAAAGTTTTCACTCCTTTAGCTTTCACAGTTCGAACTTTAATGTCTCCAAAAGGTTTTTTACATATAAAACAATCACTCATGATTAAAAGTCGCAGTTTATAACTAAATGAAAATTACACCACACAAAATTCGAAAATAAAGAGGACACGTTATATAATGTACGTCATCAATTTATAAAAAAAAAGCATTTTGGACCCTGTTCTCAAGCGTTTTTTTATGTCTCTTTTTTTGCTTATAACTTCTTTAATTTTTTATTTAGATTAATTTTATGTAATTTTGTTTTATCTTTAGACACAAATATTATTTGTAAAAACAAATCAAAACGTATGAGTGTCAATTTATTTATTTCGTACGAGTTAGTATAAAGTTATTTAGTCCCACAACTCTCTCTTTGAGCTTAATGCCACTCGAAAGTTCTTGACAAAGCTTTGAGCTTTCTTTCATTGATAAATTTATCACTGTATGTTACAAAAGTTTCTTATTTATTTCTCTTCATATATTTCCACATGTTCTTGAAATAAATTCGTAGCTCGTAGCACTTTCGTAGCGGGGCAGTTGCTACGCGGTCGTAGAGGGATGAAATTCTTTGATCGTAGCAAGCACAGCTACATAGACCACAGCCGTAGTATTATTATATGTTCAGTGACCGTAGCTAGAGTTTAACTCATAAGTTGTACTTGTTTCCTTAAATTAGTAACGAAACCTTCTAGATTTATCGAGACACTTGCTAACAATGCAATAAATGGTTTAAGTATATGGATGTATATGTATAGGTATATAAATTATACCATAACCCTAACTACTATAAATTTCTGAAGTCAACCATCTCACTTAAGGCCTGTTCACACGCAGCGAAGTACAGTAACGAGTTAACTTGCATCATCTTCTAATTAATAAGTTGATATAGTAAGTAGCGTCCACACGGGGATAAGTTAAGTTGTGAGCAGCCAAAGAAAAAGTAACGTACATCATTTTTTTTTTTTTTTTTTTATAATGAGAGTTTTTTGAATTATGTCTTTGACTATATTATTCAAAGAATTATTATAGACATTCATGCTTTATACATTCCTGCACAAATGCATAAATTGTGTTTTCATTCCACTTCATTTTTAATCAGCACAGACTAGGTATATAAAAATCAGTGTCTCAAACTGCAAACAAAACAACACAAGAATGCCGAAGCGAAAACCATAAAAAAACACAGTTGTCACTGCTTAACTAAACTATAATTTCATCTGTCCACACGGTCTAAACACTGGCAAGTTAAGTTGACGGGGTGAAGGAGACGCGAGGGAGGGGCGACTTATCACTTGAACTAGTAGTCCAGTCAATAAAGCCCAAAACCCCCAACAAATTAGTTACTCGGCCAAACTTTGTGAATTTGTTCAGAAGGGTAAAATAAGTGACCGTGTGAGTTTGCACCCTTGTAGGGTGTACGGAAAGGGTTGAAAAGGGGTGAAAAGGATTTTTTATCAATAACATTGCCAAAAAAATTAGTTACTTTGTGCAAATTTGGAATGAAGTTTTTGTTACAGTTTTCTAACATGTATCAAATTTGCACACTTTTGCAACATACGGAACATTGTTTATTATTAAAAAACTGATTATGGTTAATAACACGAGTGAAAAAATTAGTTACTCGCTGCAAATTTGGAATTATGATCTTTCTTTGGTTTTCTAGCATGTATTAAATTTGCACACTTTTGCAACTTACGGAACATTAATAATAATAATAATAATAAAAGCATTTTATTTCTACATTTATAAGGTGTTTACAGTAAGATAGGTTTAACATGGTATTGTATAAACTAGGGATTTGTATATTACCTACTGTATACTGATAGGCAAACCCTGGATATCACACTAGGTCTATTCCTGTGTTGTGATATCCAGTTTTTCTTATTTTGGACGCAACATAGCACTTCATTGAGGTATGTAGGTATGGTTATGTATTCTGTGCCGTCACATATGTCACAAATGGCTAGCAAAAACAGTTTGTAGACACAGAACACAACCATAAGGGTTGAGAAGAGGCTGCTTAACACTTAAAACACACAAAAAAAAAACTTTACAATCAAGACAAAGAAATTCAAAACAAAACAAGAACGATAAAAACATGAACGGATGCGGAACGGAATGAAGTTTCAGACATTTTTTTTTTACCATTTTGGCATCGAGTACCGCTGTTTTGCCAGAGTTGCCTGATATTTTTATCTAAAAGTATAGTAATGAAAGTGTGAGTATATTATGTATGTATATTATTAGAAATAAATATATTGCAATATGTGAGTGTTTGTAATTTGGGTAAATAGATATAGTAAATATAGGTTATACTTGTAATATTGTAAGTATATAGTTATGGCTATATAATATATATGTATGATTATGATTGGTTAGTGTATATTTTATTCAATTGTATTGCTAGATAAAATATATGTCATGACGTCCATACACAGATATAATATATAAAAGTGTATATAATAAAATGCGTGGTGTTGGTTGTTAGTATTGAGGTGTTTAATGTAAATAGGTTGGAGAGTGTATAGATCGATAGGTTCATAGACATTATGGGCAATTGGTAAGGCAAAGGTTTGACATACAATGCTAATCGTAAAAATAACTTAAAATAATGTGAGTGAATAGTTACTGAAAAGCTGTTATGATGAATCCTACAAACTAGTTATTTTGAGTTCAGCTTTGCGAGGTCTTCCTCATTTGAGATTTTGACTTGGGGCGAGCCTTCTTGCTTTCTTAGAAAGACACGCCCATAGGAGGTCCAGCAGAATGCATATTCGTTGCGCTTGGCGAAGTCTCGGGCTTGAAAGAATAGTTTCCTCTCATGTGGAGTGAGGTATTCCGATACATATATCGGTTTAATAGGTCCATCGATGTTGAGATGTGTGGTGCAGAACTTGTCCTGTTTAAGTTCCTTGGTCACTTTCTTGAAGGAAGCTAGAAGATTTTCTTTTGCATCAACAGTGGTGAGATCTGCAACAATCGGTTTGCTTTCCGATTTTGTATTTCGACGGTATATGTCCTTGATTTGTGATTGTTGGATTGGAACTTTAAGGTACTTTGCTGTGTTGATGAAGATTTTCTTCAGGTCGTCTTTTGTTTCCTTTGGTGCTAATGGTACATTTCGAATTTCAAGACTCGTGCTGCAGAGTTTGTGCTGAAGTGATTCAACCTGATTTTTGAGAATGTATATTTCTTTCTGGCTAGCAGCATCGTTCTCCTGCAACTTTTTAATTGTTTTATCTTGTTCCGCCAATTTAGTTGTGAGAGTACTAACAGAAGCTGCCACTCCTTTGTTTATTAATTGTTTATTAATAGCACTCCCACATTGTTTATTAATAGCAACGTTTTTCCCCCGAAGGGTAAAAAACGTATATTTAGGTTCCAACCGGAGCTTGACCCACTTATTGAGATAACATCTTGGATTTTACGTGTGGCAACACTATTTTGCTCTATGGGGCCCCTTCCATGCGTCGAGTCATGACGGCTCGACTCGGTATTGATCGGCTCCCCCCTCCCGCACAACGCTCGCGCAGCGCCGGGACTCGCTTCATCAGTACTCTCAAGCCAGCAAGATTGTTAAATCTTAGTGGGTCAAGCTCCGGCTGGAACCTAAATATACGTTTTTTAGCCTTCGGGAGAAAAACGTTGCTATTTAGGTGTCCGAGCCTTCGCTTGACCCACTTATTGAGAAGTGTTTATTTTCTGCTGGCGCTGCGCTTGCGGGACGTACTGTGCGGAATAGAGCCAAGGGCGCTTAAATGCTGTGACGAACATTTCTGAATTAAACCTATAAAGTAATTTGGAATGTTAGTAAGTGAACATAAACTTATGGGAATCATATCATATCTAACATAATAATATTTTAGCCATAGTCATATGTATGTATAGGTAAGAGTATATAATTGAGCCAAAAACAAATAATTGTTTCAAACAATCAAATCGTTACCAAATTAACAACTTCATACAGTTAGCACAATCTGCTTTTTATTAAAACTTAGGTAGAACCCAGTTATAATTACTTGAATACTGAAAGTGTCGGCTACTATTACTTAACATAAATGTAATTTTCAAATAATACGAGTTGATTTTATAAATTTATATACATGAATTTATATTGAATATAAATCATAAGTAAAAAAGTGATGTATTTATGTATAATGAATATTTTGATTATGATTACTATGCTAGTTCTAGGACTATTAGTTTCTTTAAAGTAGAGTTTGAGAACGTATCTATACTATTCCAGATACATCAATTTAAGACTTTATCTAAATCAATATTATTTAAGCACGTCGCATTACGATGTTACACCAGCGGATCCAAAGTTACCAGGCAAGTCTCTAATACCAGCGTCTTTAATTAATGAGGATGTTTAATTAATGTTTTCATCTAGACATAATTGCGTGATACTGGCTGTCAGATTGATTTTGCAAGATCGTTGTGATATCGATTTATCGTTTACAATTTAAATCCGGTGAACCCAGTTGGATTATAACTTTTCATTAGAGGCGAGTTTCTGTCCCGATTGACAATATATGAGACGGTCACACCGTTGGTTCTGGAACCGAATTTGGAGCGTATTGTTTGGAGCGTATTGTATATTTCAAGGACCTCTGTTTCGATGTCCAAGGCCGAGATGTGCGTCAACCTTTTACCTTTCATATTTCAGACAGTTAAATTGATGGCTTGCACCAAATGCTAAAGTTATTCCTATCACGACCAACCATGAGCTGGAAGGTCTTTAAAATACTAGCGGTATGGTACTCACAATACTGATTAATTCATTAAAGTAAAATACATTTTGCGAGTTTAGATGACATGTCGACTTTTCAACGTAATTTAAATCTAAGCCAAAACCGACGTATATCTCGGTATGAATTTTACCAACCAGCGTTATTTCAGCCAGTTACCTCTGCTCCATGATGAGATAAGGAAAACTATAAAGCAGATTTTCGACAAATCGACACCTACTAGATTAATCATTTTGCCGTATTATATTTACGTTAAATTATTATTCTCACGCTATGCTCAAAGTCAAAAGGACCAATGCGAAATCTACAGCTTTTTGTATAATACTGCAGTTTAAGTATAAATTTGTTCTCTTTACAGATTTATTTCCTGGATTGAACTTGTTCGGCAAGTAAGCCGTCTTGAAGGGCAAATAAATGGGTGTTCGTTGAGTTTACTTACAAAGACAGAATTCTACGGGTATATTCCGCTAGTTCGTACTAGTAACCGTAACTTAATGAGTCTATCCATCTCTTTCACGTGAGCTTGTCAGTCCGTAAGGTCGACTTTACCACGAGGTTTCCAGAAGATAAGAGGCCTGTTTTCTGCTGATCAAAATTCGTCAGACCGTATCAGCCCGAATCTTTCAGGCAAGCGAAGATAGCTATAAAAATATTGATATTTAGATAGATATATTGTCGTCTATCTATAATGCATTGCAGATGGTCTTTTCCTCTTTTCCTTTACAACAAATAGGTAGAGTCCTCTAATCATTTCTAGATGATGTAGGATGCAAGGGACTAGTTTTGGTGAAAGAAAATATCTAAACTATATTTTATTTAAGCACTAAACAGAATGCACAATAATGCAAATTGCACTCGCAAAGTGGTCTATTGAAAGAGTCTCCAGTGTCAGAGACGTCATTCTCAATATTTGTCTTCTTTTAGTGGCCATTTTAGAAGCAATTAGGCTAAGGAAAAGCTATACCTATCGACTTGGAATGTAGCGCGCTTATGAGCGCATTTGCTGATGTATTTGTAGGCTACCAAAGATAATGTAGATGACTATTTTGGTGTCCGTCTGGGTCATGATCGTTTTTTATCTGTGTTCCAGGCCCATATATTACATATTTGAATATTTTTACCAACAGAGCCACAACTTAACAAGTTCTTGATTAAAACTGAGACTGTTGCGTCTCTCATTTATACAGGGCTTTTCTGATAGCAAACGTTAGATTAGACTCAGGGCTTTCCTGAGAAGTCTAACTAGCACCATAATTCTAAGACAGGTATTTCCTGTGCGTTAAAAGGTGCAAAAAGCGTTTATACAAGGCTTTCCTGCGCATTTAGAAGTGCATAATGCACTTTAACAGGGCTTCCCTGCTTTATTAAAAAAATTAAAAGTTATTAAATCAATAAATGTTCACTTACATTTTCGTAGGAGTCACAGTAGTGTTAACACGTCAAAAATCCAAGACGTACTGAGGAAGCGAGTCCGCCCAGCGCTACGCGAGCGTTGTGCGGGAGGGGGGAGCCGATCGATACCGAGTCGAGCCGATATGACTCGACGCATGGAAGGGGCGCCATAGAGCAAAACAGTGTTGCCACACGTAAAATCCAAGATGTTATCTCAATAAGTGGGTTAAGCGGAGGCTCGGACACCTAAATAAAAAAATCATGATATTCGCTGATAACAGGGATAAAAATATCTCTGAAGGGTTGAAACTTGGAGTAACTGTGCTAGACAAATTATATACAACGTGTTCTAAATTGCTAAAAAAAAAAAAAAATTAAACACGATGTATCTAATTTGTCAAGTACAGTTACTCAAAGTTTCAACCCTTCACAGATATTTTTATCCCTGTTATCAGCGAATATCATGATTTTTTTATTAATAAACAATGTTCCGTAAGTTGCAAAAGTGTGCAAATTTAATACATGCTAGAAAACCAATGAAAGATCATAATTCCAAATTTGCAGCGAGTAACTAATTTTTGCACTCGTGTTATTAACCATAATCAGTTTTTTAATAATAAACAATGTTCCGTATGTTGCAAAAGTGTGCAAATTTGATACATGTTTGAAAACGGTAACAAAAACTTAATTCCAAATTTGCTCAAAGTAACTAATTTTTTTTGGCAATGTTATTGATAAAAAACCCTTTTCACCCCTTTTCAACCCTTTTCGTACACCCTACAAGGGTGCAAACTCACACGGTCACTTATTTTACCCTTCTGAACAAATTCACAAAGTTTGGCCGAGTAACTAATTTGTTGGGGGTTTTGGGCTTTATTGACTGGACTATAGCCGGAAAATAGAACCGCGGTCTATGCTACTGTACTTATTTGACAAGTTGCTACTTAACTTGCGTTTGCTGTTCACACGTGTTATGAACTTAACACACTCCGTGACGCAAGTTAACTCGCCACCTTACATCGCAGCGTGTGAACAGGCCTTTAGTTATTAATTAGAAAAGTAAGCGTTAAAAATATTTCCTCACAAAACTCCATATTGTCCAATTCTCAGTGGTATTTGTTCGGAAGTATAATATAATTCTATTTCCGACCAATTCTTAAGTCACCAGTTAGCCACAATCCAAGTCAATTACCGCTCAGCGGCTGCAGCGCTGCAAGCTGCAGCGGCTAATTGCAGCGTGCAGCGCTTCCCGTACAGATTGTACAATACACGTAAAATAACTTGGTAAACGCATAAAATTGGAACTAAAAAATATCTAGGATATGATTTTGAATGTTTTAAAGTACTTCTAAGCAAAATTGCTGCCACCAAACGCCTGCAAAGATATATTATGTTGGTAGGAGCTCAGTGTTATTGTTTTCATTTTATGCGGTTATTTCATTGCACTTATTAGAGGAAACGTTCAGATTCCATTACTAGGTAAACTTGTGTTAATTTTATGTTATTTTACAAATGATGCTTGTAATAATAATAATAACGGAGATATAGTATTAATTTCACAGGCAACCACATTGCAAATAATGTGAGGAAATGTAGTTTCAAACGTAAACGTATTTTAATATAACCCTTTCAATGTATTTAATTAAGATTGTGAACACAGAATCGAAACTTGAATTTAAAAACAAAATAGACCGAAATAGCCATCGCGCCAAACAATATTGTTTCATTACAGGACTCAGCTACAATCTCGTGTAATGTAATGACTGTAATTACACTTGTGCATGTAAAGTACAGTTACAGTGACTGCGTATATGTAAAGTACAGTTACAGTGACTGCGTGTATGTAAAGTACAGTTACAGTGGCCGCGAGGCCTCACAGTCATAAGCTACATATTTACTGCGGCTTGATGATAGCGACCGTAATGTAATGTCATGAGGACGGTCAAATGCATTACACAGTTTCAGAATGTTTGTTTGATTTATATTTAAATTTTAAGAGAATGAGATATATCATACTATCTAGTGTCTATACTCCTCCTAATACAGCTTTATATATTACTAGTGTGTCCTCGCGGCTTCGCTCGCATTAAGAAGTATTTTTTTTTGTTGTTTGTAAGTTTGGTTTGCGTTGATAGATCACTATATATATCAGTCAGTCAGTCACCTTTGAGTTTTATATAGAAGATTGAGGGCCATGGCGCTCCCGCTAAAGAAAGAAAAATTTGTAAGAATTATTGTAAAACGTCGATTTGAATTAAGTTTTAGTTACCGTTACGTTGTCTGTCAGCATTAATCGTTGCATTAATTTTAGAACAGTAAAAAAACTAATTACAATGATTCAAACCCCAAAGAGTTCTTTTTTTTATTAAGTTTCTCTTAGCAAGTAAACCCGTAAGACTTCGCTAGCTACCAGCGAGGTTGCAGTCGCGTGTAATTCAGTTTCCGTTGAGTGCCGCCAGATGGCGCGCAGACCAATCAGAGCTTCACAAATATATCGGCTCAGTGCTAGTAAAAGGATTAATATGTACTTAAACTGATTAAATCAATACAAAGATTGATTACATTAGTAATGATATAATTATCAGCATTTCATTAAAAATAATCTTGTTACTTTAATGAATATACTAGACAGTAGATTTCTTATTTTGGGATTTGTGTAAAGAGCACACAAATCCCTTTATCACATACGTATAGCTGCATGATCAGTTCGCATCCGATCCAGCCGGCGCGCGACACAACAATTCAATCTCACTACTTATGTTACAGCATTCCTGTATATTGTATCTATGCGTAGAATAAACATTTGCGACGAGATTTATCCGGTTTATACTCAGGTAATATTGTAGCAAAATATATATTTCGAGTATTTTGTGTATAAAAAAAAAACAATCCAAACAAACACTAGACACATCAGTTGAAATAACATTGATATGAGCATTCAACGTCATCAATATTATTATAACGCCGGCAGTGCTCCAAACATACCATGTATTTCTTAAATAAAAGTAATAACTGCTAAATATCAGCTAGTTTCTAAGCACAGCATTTCATCCAACAATATTCTGTGCACACGACGTTACCTATATGCTCTAAAGCCAACAATATTCTGTGCACACGACGTTACCTATATGCTCTAAAGCCAACAATATTCTGTGCACACGACGTTACCTATATGCTCTAAAGCCAACAATATTCTGTGCACACGACGTTACCTATATGCTCTAAAGCCAACAATATTCTGTGCACACGACGTTACCTATATGCTCTAAAGCCAACAATATTCTGTGCACACGACGTTACCTATATGCTCTAAAGCCAACAATATTCTGTGCACACGACGTTACCTATATGCTCTAAAGCCAACAATATTCTGTGCACACGACGTTACCTATATGCTCTAAAGCCAACAATATTCTGTGCACACGACGTTACCTATATGCTCTAAAGCCAACAATATTCTGTGCACACGACGTTACCTATATGCTCTAAAGCCAACAAAATTAGCAACAAACATCCATTTATAGCTTCTTGTGCACTGACTTTGCTTTGCATTTCCAATATACATATGCATCGTTGGAAGCTGTATGTTAAGGTGCACTCTCATGCAAGTTTGTGCAATATTGTACTAAATGTCCAAGAGAGTGTGAAGGCAAGTCCGCGCGTCACTCTCAAGTTGGGACCTTAAACATAGCTTACACATCCTTGGGATAGTATAGTGGGAGACAGTTACTTAGCATTGAACGAGTAGCTTTTAGTGCAATAAAGTTGTAATGCTCTGTAGAAATAACTGTAGGATGGTTCTAGGTGTGGTATAAAGATTATTGCATGAATTTATTTATTTATAATGGTACACAAAACAGAATGCGTTCCCAAATAAGCTAAGTATACATTCAAAACTGAATAAGTTTGTATGTGTCCATACGAGTGTATACATGCGTATATGTATATTTAAATGTATGTGTGTGTGTGTGTGTACTTTGCAACACCTGTGCAACAATTTGTACATAATTAACAATTAAAAACATTTACCCTTTTGTCTCCAGGTACGCTTAAAAATGGGACTAAAATAGGTTAAAAGTCAGTAAGAATCTTATTTTTTTACATTAAAAATGTAAAGTGTAAAAACATAGCACTTGTCTAACTGTCCTTCACCGCCCTCGCTCCAAGGAGCATGCTCCAAGTGGTGACAAGTTTAATATCACATCGGCGCGAGTTGGCAACTAGCGAGCTGTCCTCTGCCGCCATCTACCGCCGCCACCACACACTAACGACAGATTGGTGGCAGGAGGGATTGCTCGCAGAGGAGATTGGTTGGCTTGGACCACATTGGAAGGATATTACATACATCATGTGTTAGATTGAGGCTAGCAGGCCATTCACAATAGCGGATATGATTGAATTAGGTGTTTCCATGTGTAAATATTTCGAATTAGTAAAACCACAAAATCATTGTACTCAAATTTCATTTATAGAAATTAATAACAATATTTTGACACACTGAATGAAACATATTTATGCGTCTGTAAATAATAGATAAGTAAACATATATACTCGTAAGTTAAACAGTTTTATCATGCAATCTGAGTGAGTGAAAATGAATTGACAATAATTCGGTTTTCACGCCTGTTTCTTTTACGAGTGTAACTTGCTACTCAGAAAGTTTCACAGATATATACCAACATTTTGGTAGAATGACCACTATTTACATAAATATCCCAGTAATAACTTAAACCTACGCATCATCTTACGTAAAAATAAAAAAACACATTTATAAATGAATGTGTTTTTTTATTTTTCATAGAAAACCCGATTAGGTTTAATTTTATCGCCCAGATTTACACAGAGACCATATTTGGAATACCTTCTGTAAGGCATCGTATTTTATTCTATTAAATAATAAATTCATTTTGAAGACTCTATCGAGCTCTTACTCCAACTACAGAATGCCATAAACCTAATTGTGAATAAATCTGACACAAATTTCAATTTCATACAAATAATTCCCAACAATAAATAATCCTTCTTCTCTATGATACATCTATGATTTTAACCCCCTTGAAGCACTAACCGCATGAAAAAGTGGTTCCAAAGCACAGGAAGTAATCAGGAATTATCAGCGGCGTGACGCTCGCGTGACGCACGCAACTTACTATAACTAACTATGTACCTACTACAGTATGTACCTACACGTTGTTGGATTTTTAAATGTATACTTCCAGCACGCGCGGGTACGTTTACATATTACATTCAAAAGGGAAAAAAGACCTTTTAAAGTTTTAAGTGTAGGTATACGAGTCGTTGATAGGTAGACAGGTTGGCACGGTACAGCCTAGCTGGTGAGGAAGGGGTTCCCAAAAATGAAACATTTTTATAGGAACCAAGGACGTTTATTCGCCTACATGGCTACGCTAATACTAACTTACAAAACAATACTTAAAACTAAACTTAGTTACAATACTACCTGCGCTCAAAAAGGCAGCATGCACATGTGCGGGTCGGGATCGGACCGCACTGCAGGACACTGGAGCCGTCTCCGGTGTTGATAAAAAACATTGGTTATTGCAGATGGCAGGACATAACTCCTCCGTCCATAAGAATGAAATTTTACGATGATGAGTAAATCAGAGGAAAATTACATTAACATTTTTTAAATGTCCATTAAATAGATATCTGTATTATAATGTGTTCCGTTTCAACAATTATAACCAAAAATCAGTTTCACATATTTGAATAGCAAAATGGGTTTTTTACAATTTAACAGAATAATACAAATAATAGTTACACAGTACCTACTAAAAGATCATGAATTAAAATATTACACATGTATATAAACTAATATTTTTTGCTTAATAGCTTTATAAACAATAAACATCATTTAAATCTGTCTACACAACATTTACAGAGAAAAACAGTAATACAAATTCTATGGATAAGTCCAAATTATGAAAGTTTACAGTAAAGTAAAACATTTAAATTAGAAGTTAGTGAATACGCACAGAGTTGTATCAAAATATGAAAAAACCGAACTCAATTAAAATTGACTGTAACGTTGAGACAAAACAATTGATTCAAATTTATTATTAAAATTTATTAATATTATTTAAAATACATATTCATAATTATTATGCTATTCAGTATGGAGTTAGAATAACAAATTACAGAAGGTAATATAAATATTGCAAAAATTGACAGATCACAAATATGGACAAATACGATTAAATTCGTTCTATTACACAAGCAATAAATGTAGTTAATTAACATTAAATTTGATTGACTTTACATTTCCTTTTTACGCTTTTGGTTCATTTTTTATTTTATGTTGTCGTTACATTATGACACTTAAACATTATGGGGCAACAAATCAAAAGACAATGCTTCAGCAAACTTACTAAAATTACAATTACATAATTATAAGTCACTTGTCAGAAACTACATTTCAACATTTTATGGGGCAATTTTATAGAACAAATTAGTTTTTTTTTACATAGATATGCAAATAAACACATAGGCAATGCAATTACGAAGAAAATTAAAAAATTAGACAAAATTTACAATTTAAATTTTAGAAGATAAACACAAATATCTGTTATATTGTCCATTGTCTGTTCCGCATTTTTTTCACTCTTATGTAACGTTGTTTAATCACTCCAGTAGCGTTATCACAAATACGTTTTTAAAGTACGGCACTGATTGGGATTTCACTGTTGTAGATTAAATATTTCACTAGTTTTAATTTAACGGCTTGCACAGACACTTTTATATTCACCGTGTTTCTTGGATTCGCGCACAGAAGGTGTCGATGTAAGGCAGTTTCAACCGCCACCAGAGCTGGAACTTCGTTGAAGTATCAGGAGACATCATGAAGGCGACAGGCAGAGTTACCTGCATCACTTTGAGGATAGGATTGGATAGGTTTCAGGAACACAAACTGTTTTACGTATGGGACAACTATCTACTAATTAAAATGATCTCAAACTTGGCAGAAATATTGAAATTATTAACTCAAAACAGTAGTATGTAACTAAATTACCTAATAACACAAAATTACATTAATATCGACAAAATTGTGTGTTATCTAATTTTACTTATTTTAACTTCAACTAAGGTAGCTAGATTTTGTAGCCTCATCTAACGCTAGAGCCTAATTCTACTTAACTAAGTCGCTATTGACTCCGCCGATTTTTAGTGCAGTGTGCAGCGACAACTTGTTAGCAAGCGATGCTTGTCTCACTCCCAAGTTCCCTAGTCTAAACTTATCTAAGTCACTATGCATCCCGCCGATTCTTGTGCAGTATGCAGCGACAACTTGTAACACGAGCGATGTTAGTCTCAGTTACAAGCTCCCTAGCCTAAGATCTAACTAAGTCGCTATTGATCCTGCCGATTTATGTGCAGAATGCAGCGACAACTCGTAAGCGAGCGATGCTTGTCCCACTTACAGAGTTCGCGGAATAGGTAGGAGGTCATGGGATTAGTGATGGGTACTACTCACATGCCGTCGCAAACCCTCCATGAGTATAGCTGCCGGCGCCGTCCTCTGCTCCAACCTCGAACCAGTTTCTTCTACAGCTGCACACGCGTCCAGGAGTCGTATTTGTTTGGTTCGCGGATTCAGGTTCCAGAACTGCGTGATATGCACCTGCTGATGATGTCACTAAAGAAGTCCGGACTTCCTTTAATCCGCACCGGCTGCGCCAGACAGGTTGGCACGGTACAGCCTAGCTGGTGAGGAAGGGGTTCCCAAAAATGAAACATTTTTATAGGAACCAAGGACGTTTATTCGCCTACATGGCTACGCTAATACTAACTTACAAAACAATACTTAAAACTAAACTTAGTTACAATACTACCTGCGCTCAAAAAGGCAGCATGCACATGTGCGGGTCGGGATCGGACCGCACTGCAGGACACTGGAGCCGTCTCCGGTGTTGATAAAAAACATTGGTTATTGCAGATGGCAGGACATAACTAGGTTGTTCTTTTGTGTAGGTACCTACGATAAATTATTTGCTTGCTTGTCAGCGCGGTCTATTTCTTAGTAGGTATACATGTGTACATAGATTATTATATATTCGTATGTATGTATGTAGGCATGTAGGTATAAATCATACTCGGAAGGTAAACAAGATCGTGACGGTGGTTGAATATTATACTTCACTTGTTAATAGATGTATTTAAGTTCTATGTAAAATAATCATCAAAATCGTACTTCTCACAGCAGTAAACTTTAAAAGAGGTTATTAACGCATATCAACATTTTAATCTGATGAAATGTTTGAGTCAACACTCGTATCATTTCACAATTCAACTAACCAAAAACTCAAATAAACGTTCGAAAAATGTTTTGTAACGAGTTTAGTTAGTCAAGAGTTTATAATTGGTCCGTGATAGAGGTTTAATTGGCGACGGACCGCGGCCTCATTATCAAGTTAAATATTTCCGGAAACAAACTCAACATAAAGGTTTCAGGGAGTTTACACTTCCCGGGGAGGCCCAGGGGAATGGATTTATAGTTTCTGTGGTATATTTAAGTTATTTATTTTGTTTCGTATCATTTTCAGCTGGTTTTTGTTATTTTTCCAAAATCATTCTTTATTTAACTTGAGTTTAAATATATACAAATAGGAATGGCAATTGATAAACTGTAAGTCAGTAAATTTTTGTCAATTTCTTTCAAATATCCTACTTTTCATATAATCATTATGTATAAATTTTTAAATTTGCATACTTTGTTTAAAAATCTTCCAAAATCCAAGCACCAATAAAGTTTAGCACAAATAACAAATGGCCTCTTTAGGAGCATTTGCTAAACTACCTTCTCGGAAAGAACCAACGAATACAAGAGGGGAGGTGCTAAAAGGTCTATTGTTACCAAATTACTCCCAACAAGGGGCCTTACCACGAACAGTCGTTGCTTAGAGTCCATCTACACCATGTGTTCGCCATTCGCTTACGAATCCAGTTCTATTATACAGCGTTGCCTGAAATCACTAACAGATTCGCAGGACTAAGTACAGGAAGGTTATAATCATAATTACTCTATGGTTATAATCATCCCTTAAAGGACCCAAAGGACTAACCTTCACGTTTAAACTTCTCAATCGATTGGGATGAAATTTGATATGAAGATAGATTTGACTTGGAATGTACACATATGATATGATATTATACACTTACAAAAAAGGCGGGGCGCCGGTAGTACTAATGTACTTTTACAATATTCATTGTTATACGACTTTCCTAATCAGTACTGTGACTTGTGAGGTTGCGGGTGTATTTAATCAGTACTGTGACTTGTGAGGTTGCGGGTGTATTCTCAGAGAACCCTGTAGTAATATGAGCATAAGTTATTTGATGAGTCGGAACCAATCAATGAACTGAAACAAGCTGCGAACCAATCTAAGATCTTAACAAACTACTGATGCATTATGAAACAATAAATTAGTTGGCGAACAAAAAGTGTTAGCTACAATCATTGTTGTATTATAACAGTCATGAATTAAATCAATACAAACATTTCAAACATTGGCATTCATTTTTTTATTGAGTTCTTACTATAATGCGTGTATAAATCATAATTAGTAAATAATTGGAGAATCATTATTTTACTTGTCTAAAATCTACCAGATCAGAATTTAAATGTTTGTTTAAATTCAAAATGGTCCAGCTGACTAAACATGGAAGCAGATTATATTATGTAAGTAACTCCTTTAATTATAACTATTTACCCTAGTAAATATCTTAAATTTCTACCAATAAAAATGAAGAAGGCTGTAGTACCACCCCTGAAAACACAAAAAATATTGTTTATTTCATTACTATCGTTCGTATTTTTATTTGATTCCCCGTATTGGTCCCCGCGGAGTTATTATTTACGTCAGTTTGCTCCAATGTTGGAACAATTCTGCCCCTCTACTAACTTGATGAATATTGCTTCCATTGTTACAGTTTTTTATTGAACACAGATATTAAGGGTAGATGAAAAGTACCAATATTTTACTCATATTAAACTGTCAATTACAGGTGTAATATTCAAAATAACATTCCAAAAATGTAAGTACTTATAAATAAAGCGTATATAAATATAATGTGATATTATTTTTTCTTCTGGGGATAAGTTCACGTTTGACTAAAGCCCGTTTAATAGCATTGCTGCAGCCTAGGGTGTAACGTGCTTACTAGAAGTCTCTTAGGTTATAGTTCGCAGGAAACACAGCTTGCCTGATTCCTTACATCTTAGATACAACGTGTTTTGTGAACCCAGCTTCAAGACAAGCTACATACATAAATTGATGTATTCCGTAATAGAGTGAGGTGATCCCGCGCCGGAGCCTCAAAGCCAGCGAGCGCGACTAAAATGACTCATTTCCATGCAGAATGGGCGGCAAATGGGATGGAATGCGCCTTCAACCTACTACAGGACCTACCACACCTACTACAGGAGGTCATGTGAGAAACGTAATGGAATAGATAGTGTTTTGTCAACCATTGTAACTAGAAAATGCCCACAACAGCGGCGACACTAAGCGTATGAGTTATTCCCGATGTTAAATTAAATCATAGCGCTCATTCTTTGGCTGGACCAGGATCATTCTCTTTAAATAAATGTTACATCTGGAGTCCTATTGAGTCGGATAGCATGTACATTCGCTACTAACATTATGATCACTTTCTTACAACAAATACAATACTTATTCCACAATATTATGTAAAGCGTGAAAGCCCCCCGGTTCGAATGTGATTGGAATTATGGAAGTATTCAATTAATTCCAGCAGTAGCGGTTCATTTGCCATTCCATTATGGCAGATATTTTTGCAGACAGACGAACATTGAGGCGAGAAATTGCAGATGTTGAGAGTTTGCAATTTTACACTAGTCGTTTTTTTTTATCAGATATAGGTATATTTCACTTGTCATTCAAATAAGATTTTAATATTTTTTTTCTTATGTCTTTTTAATAAGTTGAAAACCATAAAATGTCATGAAATTTGTGTTTGTTTTTTATCACTTGCAATTTTCGAGAAATTTTCATCATCATCATTCACAGCCCTTGGGATCCCACTGCTGGGTATAGGCCTCCCTTTGTATGTGCCATCTGCGTCGATCTTGTGCAGACCTCATCCTCTGTTTTATTTATGATTTATTAACGATCTCATTTTTAGAAGAATCCGGTTGACAAGCATAGAATACAATGATATTAGCAGACTACGTTATAAAGAGACCAAAAAACTGCGTCATATTACTAGATAAAATATTATGTCCTTTTCAAGTTTAATATTATCGCCTTCAGCATTAATTCCAACTTTGGAACAATTCTTCGTATTTTCTATTGTCAGCACAATTCACAGAAAACTTGTGAAAAGTTGCAACGAATTGCAGATGTCAAGTCGATCGCAAATCTAAGAAATGATATAGGTAAGATTTTTGGAAAACATTCTAACTTGACCATTATGCACCAGCTATTACTCTTGGATGCGTGACCAAGAGTGGCATTCCATTTGTATACTTCAGTAAATCAAATTTATATTTGATAATTAAGATCAAGTTACATGTAATTTTCTTAAATCAATATTAAATAATAATAGGCGAAACAATAACAAAAACCTTTTAACACCAGTGTTGATAACTCTGATCCGAACTTACTTTACTTATCACACTTAGATACATTGTGGTTGTCTCCCAGAGCCAGTTTGCGTCCGTTATGCGATTTAATCGCGTCGAAGCGTCCTCCCCGAAGTCTCCGATAGGGCAAGTTTAATCAAACGGCATCTCATCACCAGCCTGCACTCGCCAAATATTCAGCGAGCAGAGATTACTCCATATTATATAGATACTAAATACTGTTAATTTAATAATTATGACAATGACAGTGATAGTGACCAAAATATTATGGTCATTGCACACCAGAAATGGTAAGATTCCGATAAATGTTTTTGTATAAGTCTCACTCAAGGATTTTCATCCGTCTCTTTCTCTCAGGATTTCTCACTGTTTTGTTTTGTGGACTAGATTTTATACGAATAGAAATCTTATACGTTTATAGTTAAGGTTTATTTTCTATAAATATCAAATCGGGGGAGAAATCGGTCAAAAAAGAGATACATAGAAGGCAGGCTGTTGTCTTGCTTCAATAGCTTGCCAGTTTAAAAAATAATCAACGAGAAATGTCACTGTCAACTAAAGTTTTGAAATATTTAGCATTAAATAATATTATTTAATTATATTTAATATAAATCTTACTTGACACAAAGAAATCTGAATGAATTTGCGAAATTAAAACAAAATGGATTAAGTCACAAAATAATTTTATATAATTTTTCCCACTAGCAACATTAAATTATGATGACATTATATGACAAAAGGTGACGGCAGAAATAAGTTTCATCTGAAAACTATTTTAAAGTATTTTATGGTTAAAATAATAAAATGGTAAGAATTTGTTGTGTTCCAGGATGTAGATATGGATCTTATAGTGGCTGCAATATATCTTTATACTACACCTGCTCGGAAAGTACCTTGATATTTTATCAAATTTACGGTAGAAAGTACGTCATTGCATTTCGAACAAATATGCGGGGAGAAAACGCATCTGAGCGGGAAGAAATGGATTTTCATACACTTTTCTCTCCCGCTCAGATGCTTTTCTCCCCGCATATTTGTTCGATATGCAATGACGTACTTTCTACCGTAAATTTGATACTTTCCGAGCAGGTGTAGTATAAAGCACTATGTATCACTCGAGAGAAAGTGCGATTCCCGATCTCGGTCGATTCAAACGACACCCTCGACGGTAATCGGTCACTTTCTCCTCTCGGTGAACAATGTACTATTCTGCAGGTATGCCAAAGTTTAGCCAAGATTACATTTATGTGGAATGAGGTGACCATACATTCTTGTGCTCGAATTAATTTGTGCGTTATGATAATTTTACAGTTGAAAACAAGGAAATTATAGTATAAACCACCACTCGGTTAGATTAGATCAGAACATGAAATACAAAAAAATGATGTTCCACTACGAGTACTCGTCGCTAATAAATAAATTGTTTTAGATGTGTTTCTCCACCACTCCTCCTCCTCACCTCTTGAATTGGTTTGCGTTGCCTAAGTCCTAATAGTATAGTAAAACCAAAAAGTGTTTGAAATATGGCGTTGCCACTTTTAGTATGTACTTGTTCAATTTATATATATTATATAAAAGTATTCAGTAGTAATATTGTTTAGTATTGTTCTTGACAGCAACACGTTCATATTAAGTAGAGGAGACAAACAATATGGTATTTATATGCAGCTAGTGGACGCCTGTGGCTTCGCTCGCATTATTTCAGGATATAATATTGCATATGACACTCCCAAGACCTCATACTATATACATACCAAATATAATGATGATCTGTTCAGCCTTGTTTGTGTGATGAGCGTTTAAATCTATACTATCTATACTAATATTATAAAGCTGAAGAGTTTGTTTGTTTGTTTGTTTGAACGCGCTAATCTCAGGAACTACTGGTGCGAATTGAAAAATTCTTTTTGCGTTGAACAGACCATTTATCGAGGAAGGTTTTAAGCTATATAACATTACGCTGCAACTAATAGGATCGAAGAAACAATGGAAAATCTGGAAAAAACGGGGAAAATGATTCATCTTTAAATATATTTCAGGACATTGCACACAGCGCCATCTAGCCCCACACTAAGCAAACGCTTGTGTCGTGGGTACTAGATAACGGATATAATACTTATATACTTTTTTTTTTTTTGTAAATACAAAAAAAAAAACTTTGTCTTTGAGGGCTTCCGTTGCGTGCGCTGCGAAAATGGTTCAAGTCGTGGGTAACAGCTATAATTTATAAAGCTGAAGATGTTGCCCAAAATACCTATTCCACGCGGACGAAGTCGCAGGCACAGCTAGTGAACAGATAAACGAGACACCGATAAAAAGACAACATTTGTAAAAACTATTGAAACGTGTTTTATTATCAATTTAAAGTATACTCAAACTATTTTTTCTTTTATATTTGGATTTTTGAACCTCTTCAGCTTTATTATGTGTTTAGATACATTGAAATGTGAACTTGTAAATGTGAAGTTGTTATTGGAAAAATTGTATGATTTTAGTTACATTGGGGCAATGCAATGTAACAATCAACCGAATCAATACTACCAAAATAGGTAAGTGCCTTTTGTTTAAAAATTTGTTGGATTCGCCTCAATAGAGCTAGGGATCATTATGATTGGCAAGGTGAAGGTGATACGAAGATTAGTTAGAAATATCCTCAATAATGTATCAGTATTGTCACCCTAGTTAGAAAAAGACTACAGCCTCTCATACATGCGCCTCGCTCTGCTCGTAATTATCTCAGCAGTCATCACTCCTCTATATTATCTCTAGTGTCTCACTACATCTTTGCAAATAAATGAATTTCAATTTGACCTGACCGACCTAACAATCTAGGATTTTTTTCCGTATAAGATACAGCTGGTTTTAAGTGTATTTGCAATTTTGAATTTTACGTGTTCGACACGACTGTAACGCCTGCATAAAAAAAAACATGGGTAACCTGTTACAACTCTTTACCAAAAATGAACGTAGGAAATAGTGTTTAATCAGTTTTCTTTATTTCAATAAAATTATTTTAGTAATAATTTTAGAAATCTATTGAAAACAATCCACGTCGCAACGTGACCGTTGAATTAACCCAGCACCAGAGCGAACATTTTGTTCGGAAACTAGATGGAACCGGAGCGGATATACCCAGTTATGAACGCAGATTGACTAGCTTATACACTCGGGTTTACTCGATGATGTAACTGGCTACCTTGACACAGTTTTTTTTTTTTTTAAATAAATATTAATAAATATACATATTTCAGGACATATCACACAGCGCCATCTAGCCCCATACTAAGCTTACGCTTGTATCATGGGTACTAGATAACGGATATAATACATATATACTTTTTCTTTTGTAAATACATACTTGTTTTACATAGAAACGACCAGACTTAACACAAATAATTAGAAATTGTAATATTCATAATTACTTGTGCCATGCTTGTGCAGGAATCGAACCCGCACCCCTAGATTAGAAGGCAGAGCCACTACCAACTAAGCTAACGAAGCAGTCAATGGATGGATTGTACAGACCACAGCATGTGATCTGATCTGATTGAGGTGAGATTGTTATCCTGATATCTACTGATGGATTTGTCTTTGTATTTGAAGAAAGTAAGTATTTGGAAGGAATCGGCATTTCTCTAGGTATGGCATTCAAGATTGCAGTATTAATTAACACTCAAACATATTTTCAAAGCTCAATAATTAAAAAAAATATATGTTTGTGATACATGACACTCATGAGTGCGTGCAAGCATTTTCTTTGTAGTGTTTGTTACTAAAAGCGTTCGCAAGTAACGATGAAAGTGTATAGAAAAGTGTACTTTCTCTGTAATTTTATCCTAACATTTGTACAGCACATGAGGCATTTGTTCAATGATATTTGGGATAGTCAAATTAACTGAAACTCTGGAGAAATATGTAGTGTTTTGCTGCGACCGCTGCGACTCCTCTTCGACGACGGCTCCTTAACCGACATCAAACCACAAACTTGATGGTTTTTAGGTGTGTTCCTCCATATACCACCGCCACATCTCACCTCCTAACCAACGTGGCCTCCGTGGATCTCAAGATCTTACCAACACCGCACCTTGTGTCTTGAAGCTTTGTTGTTCTCCTTCGGCAAGATATTCTCGTCGACACGTGTTTCGCCTCTCCACGAGGCATCCTCAAGACGAGTTGACTCCCCGAACGTCGATCCGAAATTCGGACCGACGATTCCGCAAAGTAACGCCTGATTCAATATCTTAGTCAAATATATGCAAAAGTAGTTAAAGCTTAAGGCTTTTACTTCATGTGAACCATTTGCTCAATGATATTTGGGATATTCAAACTACTGCAGAAAAAGTTTGTTATTATTAATATAATCTGTAGTGAGTGTGAGGTCCCGGTGGTGTTGCGGGTCACAGTTGCGTTCTGGAATCCAATTTCCATGTGCTTGGTTTGTGGCCATATTTTTGCAGCGTCGAAACTTGCACCAATATGGAGTGACCTCCGACATCCACCGCATCTGTGCCTAACAAATATTCTAGCACGAGCTCTGCGAACACCACACTTCATTAATATATATTCGATTTTATTTTCCAAAAAAATATCTTTAAAATATTATAGATTGTATTAACATGTGTATATATCTGTGCAACCGTTTTAAACCTCTATTTCTGAATTTACTTCTATTGCTGGCTATTATTTAAACACTGTAATTATATAGCATCAAAAAAAGCTTTATGGTCCCCTTTCACAGCTACTGTTGTAATCTGATTTAAAATACTGATACCAAAATAAATTGTCGATGTCAGTAGAATAAGCCAGCTCGCTGCCTCCGCTCACTCGGTCCAATATTCACTAGTTCAGAGAACATTCAATGCAGTTCCGGATATAAAGTTTATTGGGCGTGCGAGTGTAGCCCGGCCCCCGGGGAATCACATGTTCACATGCTGCTCATACCCATGCAGTTTGCAACTATTTTACTATGTCTCTCGTGAAAAAGAGGGTAGTTAGTCCTGCAAAATCATTACAAGATTCCTATTAAATAATGAAATATTTTTTTTTACTGTTTATCTATATCTACAGCCTAATTAGATAACCATTTCTATTTCAGTTATAGGACAGTAAAAGAAATACCACATACTAATAGGTATGTTCCTACTTCGACTAAGGTAGTGAATGTAGTGCATGAAATTGTCACTTGTCTTATGTATGGCGACATCATGATCAAATGCTAGTTTTATAGGTAAAGAAGTTTCGCTTCTCTCACACATTTACCATTCAAATCACTCATAAAATAATGTACGTAAAGTAGTCAAGTACCGAGTTCGAAGTTGTCTGTGTACTATGTAACAGTATCTTACGCTTTCACATCTCAGTGGATAAGCGCCTGAAATAATGCACGAGCAAAAAGATTTACTGTCTCTTGCCTGATGTATTGTGGAGGTTATTGTTGATTACATTTTAGATTTGCTACTTTATTGTAGCAGGATGTGAAGAAGGTAAATATTGAAGCTGATTTTGAAGGGATGGTAATTAAGATTAGTGGCTGCCATTTTGTTGGCTAATGCTAGGTATAGTTGTTGTAACGAAGTTGTTGTGTTGTCTTTGCTGAATGTTGTATTTATACTTTTATCGTTTTTATTTATCTTTTACCCCTCCTGTACTCCTCAGAATAAACAACATTAGTGGTAGTTTAAGACCATCTACCAGAAGTGTACAAACTTAGAGTCATGAGGAAACCACGAGATGCCAGGTGACAAAGGTGTGTTCCGATACTTCCGATAGCCTTGTTTGTGAACCACTTTCAGTCGACAGGTACGCTCCTCTGTATACCACCGTGTCTGGAGATGCGGTTGCTGGTTAAGGTGACCTTAGGTGAAATATCCGACTGGGTATTATAGATATAAAAAGTTTAAAGTACCTCCGGTGTTTCCAGGGAAATCGCGCATAGCGAGTTGTTATCAAAGGCTAAACTCTTTAAACCGGCTTTTTTATTTTACGTCTTCAGAGTGACCTTTAAAGTTTCATTGACCCTAAAAAGGAGTGTTCCTTTAGATTAGTGTCTTTTGGATGTTTTATGTCATTTTTACAACCTCTTCACTTGATACGACCTTAAAGTGAGTTGTAAACTTTTATAATAGGGCGGATATTAGAACTTGGAAAAAAGTACTGAAAGTAAATTTTAAAAATTAATGGCAGTAAACCTAGTCAAACAATTTTGTACAGTTATATCAGCATCTTTGTTATCGGTTGGCTGTTGAATGAGTTAGCAAAATATACTTTTTTATGTGTTTGTTTTATCAACCAGAGAACAATGTTAATATAATTTACCAACGTTACTGTGAAGCTAACTGTTGTATATCGAAATGACAGATGTCACATTAGTAATTGTCTACCTCCTTCTTCTTTGTTGTTACTTATTATCTACCTGCATTCTTCAATAAATCAGTCTCAATACAAATGGCGTTTGACTGCGACATATAATCCCTTATCAAGGATAAACTACTAACTTACATATAGGTATATTTTGCTTGGATCTCACAAGCCCCACATAGTTTAATTCTGCGGCGCCGCTCGCTTTGTTCAGAAGCACTTCTGTTCATTTGGACCTTAGTTTAGTTAACACGACGAAACATCTAATAAAACTAGGTCACATTTAGTAGTTAGTCTGGTAATTTTAAGAATTATTTGTTTCACTATTTGATTGAAGTTTATTTACTATTGAAATGAATTTTCGGTACAATTTTAAAAGAGAGCTTTACGTTACATACGTATAAATACATAGTGTAAATAGGACTTTTCATATCAAGTTTTAAACTATGAACGCAAGCTAGAAAAATAATCTGCTTTTTGCAAATTTCTAGGAAAAATTATTCTGTCCATTAAAAAAAAAAGGAAACTAATGGCGAGAGTAATTAACGGCGGTGTTATAGCGGCGGCGGTCAAACAACGGCGTAAGTAAGCTGCAGCTAGCCGCTACACTGGTACTAACGAACTATACTGCAGCTTCTTATTGGGGCTCTTCTGTAAGAGGTCTGCTACAGATTCTCCAGGTCTTTTTGGAAAGTTACCTACTCTACGAAAGAAACCCTGTTTTTTAATTTATCAACAAAAGTGAATGAACGACTTTTTGATTCTCTGTGTTGATATATAACTGAATCAGACAATACTATTCAAGGAATTGCTAGTCTGTTCAGGTAAAGTACGAGGGAATAAGTCGTAATTATAGACGTTCAAGTATCTGAAATCAAAGCGTTACTGTCGACAATTATCTTAATCAAACAGCATTTACAAAATGACATATTTTTAATCCTTATACATTTATTTTTTTCAGTGTCCCATCTTCAGTTCCCAAGTCCTCTACAGTGGAGTGTGGCCATTAACATGGCGAGAACAATGCGCCGAGAAGCTCCCACTGTCTGCGCTCTGTTGATTCTAGCTAATTGTATGGGCCAACGGCAGAACGGTGAGCGATTTGAGTATTAAAATACAAACCTAAAAAATAAATAACTGTTTGCGCCCACCTCGGTGTAAATAGCAGGTCATGAATGTAAAGTGATCATAAAGCCGTACTAAATATTTGTCACTTCTATAGTAATAACATGTCAGGCAATAAGTGAAATTCATATGAATGTTGTGTTTTTTATCGTAATTGCATGGTTTTTACCAATCATTCAATAACATCTTTTTTTATTTGAATTACCTGTAATACTCATCTCATGTCTCTTATCCCTTAGTCCAGATTTTAAAGTGTGTGCAGTGAGATGTAAAATTGTATTTTATGACCAATGTAGAGAGTACATTTCTCTTCCTTCCACTTGGAAATCTGAAGGGGTTAGTTAGGCTGTTTTCAATAAATCACTCATATATTAAGAAGAAATAAATATTTATAGATTTTTACTTGGTTAATCACTAGCAAATGGTTTGTTTGCCATCAGCAGCCATCAGTATCAAAAACACTAATTATTAGACTTAATTAAAAGTAATTGTATAGGTTGTGCGTTAAATATTCGTAAAACCTGTATAACCTAATCGTTATAGTTTTAAATACAAGTAAATAGATTTTCAAAGTATTTATTTGAGTGGTGTCCACGTTAGCTCTACGAAGCCAAGTGACTTGGAAGAGAGTAGCTAACGAATGATCCACCCTACTTACTACATACTATCCAGCACTTAGTCACTTTAAAACTACCTATATATTTGTATGTTATATTGAAATAGGTAGGTATTTTCAATTTTTAAAATGATAGTGTGACCACACCACCATTTATTAGGACAATGGATATCATAGGTAGGTTATAATATTTAAAAGTTAATAATAAATAATAATAATAAAATCATTTATTGACACAATTAACATTTTAAAATAAACCTGTATTGTAGCCTGTAATATAATCTTATAAAGTATGTGTAAAGTAAAGTAAATTTTATTTATGCAATGAATAGGCCCGGTTCTTCTGAACTAAGCAAGAATGCTTGTGTCTCAGGAAAAAAAAAGTTCTTTTAAAAGTTATATTTTATTAAACATACAACTGAACACAACATGTTTTGTGTCTGTTTATTTTATGTCTTCTCGTAAAAAACTTATTACTTGAATTTTAATATCTACATATTATATTAAAATTCAAGTAATAAGTTTTTTAAACAAATTACTTGATAACAATTTTATTTATTTGCAGTTTTGTCTAGAATTCAACATTCAAATAACAATAAATAACAGAGATTATAATCGCCTTTGAAAATAGCAAAAGGTTAATTTTAAATCAAAAGATGACTCCGGCTCCTGACACGTGACACCTATTGCAAATTTTAATTAAAATGTTTATATTTACCTCGCTGTAACTGCTAGATTACTGACAATTACCAGTTCTTTTATATTTTCTCAATTAAAAGTACACAATGTCCATCGATAGTAAGTTCAGTAAACTTAGATAAGTATAATAATATTATGTGAATTGTATAATTTATTCAGTTTATAACTCGCACTAAAATAAGTGACTGTTAAACTTATACTAATTACATAATTACATACTAATTACATAATTAAACTACTTAAAAATTCATTATAATCAATGGCGATATAAATCCAACACAAACATAAACAGAGACAATCGTAGGTACCTATTAAAACTTGCCGTTAACGACCTCAGTCAACGAACCAGTTATTTTGCCATAACTTTTATCATAATAGGGGCATATAATCATATAATTAATACCACAATTACACCGCTATAAAATGGACAAAGCTACTAACTTCCTAGCCATGTGCAATCAAATCAAAACAAGATCAAGGGGCAATGTCATGTAAACATACCAATGACAGATTTAGCTTATCAAAGAGATTACAAACTTATCACATGTCATCACTTTCAACCTTAATACTCACAGTATACGCTATATTATTGCATGTAGTGAATGTATGTGTAAAGTGGTATAGTGGGACAAATTGTGGATAAAATTTCGCGCCCCTTGAAGTGATACCCTCTCATTGATATAAAAACTTATCTGCGTGAACCATGTGAGGTTGGAAAATGAATCTGTAGAGACGAATATTTACTAAGCTTTTATAATTACGCTTAAGTTTATAACTTAACTTATGATTTTGTGGTACTATTGATTTTGACATAGGGGCAAAAATCCATTGTAGATGAACGCTTTGGAGATACTTAATTATGATAAGTGTCCATATAAACCGATATAGAGCAACTCTGCTGTTATGTAGTTTCCACCAATACGATAAAAAAAAACAATTCTACGTGTAAATTAAAAAAGAGCAAGGAACGAAAATTTCAATATAATTAAAATGTACAATCAAACATGTAAACAAAGAGTTCTGCAGCATTCTACCAAAAATTGCGCAGTTGTATTAAAAAAAATCACAACATTGAGTTCGACTCCACAGTTTTACATCTCTCGCGCACTAACACAAGGCAGATAACATCGACCTCATTGTCGTTCAAGAAACCGCGAGAAATGGTGCTCTAACTACCAACTCAATAAATACTAGAAATACAAGAAAAACATAAACATGGGAGCACCACAAATAGAGAATATACGACCCAGTAAGTAACGCTCATCTCAATAATCAAATAACCTTGAATTAAAATACAAATTCTGTGAGGAAAATTGATTGGAAATGTTTTAGTATGATTTACCTAATAAAACTAGATTTGAGATAATGTCTTCAAACATGTATTTTATCTATTTAATTTTGAAGTCTATTAAATTAGCAATTAAGTCGATTGATGCATAACATTTGATATTATCAATATGTTTATTTACTTTATATGTATATTGGATTTTTATATTATGTAGAACAATATATTTTTTTCCTTTTAAAACGGCTTCTACGGCTTCGGATAGTTTTATCTCATTATTTCTATAAGTTGTAACTAATTATCTCGGTAGGTAGGTACATAATGAAACACTAAAAATATATGTTTATTTACTTCGAGGTTGCCATTAGAATGTGTTTCTAATGAGGCTGTAAAAACTATTGTATTCAAGTTATTTTAATAACTGCAGCTTAGATAACACTCAGTATCTTTAAATGTCACCTTTTACTTTACCTAACAACATTGTACATCTCTCATCTCAAATCTGAGTTGTACAATAGCCCTAGATGTATGTACGAAATCAATATTCTTTTGTGGGTCTTTTGTTAGTGTGATAAAGCATACACATTTGAAGATTCTAGATACATATATTTTATAGATGCTAGTGTTTCTGTCATGTTTACAGTACCGAAATTATGCCAAACGAGACGCTCAGAGATTTCGAAGGTTCTATTGGAATACACACTAGAAATATAGCTTGCCGTTAGAATAAGAACAAATGCATGTAAAAATGCCTTATTGAACAAAATATGATATACTTATCGCATATCAAACTCAGAGCAATCTTATCATCAGGTCAGCTGGCAACTTTCAACATTTCCATAAAAACTCTCATGATAATACAGCGTTGCATTTCCTGACCTCACACTGACTTGCCATTTTGAACTTGAACAACCTTCAGTCAGAGTACAATTTCCTTCACAGCCTATCCTATAACTCTCACACTATCTTTACACCAAATCAACCCTTACTGTAGTATTAATAAAGCATATCTTTGGTTGCAGAGGGACTGGGCGTGCGTCACGCGCAGACGGCGCTGCTGTTCCTAGCTATGTTACTCGCCTTCACGATGCGCGTCAACATGAGCATGGCCATCGTCGACATGACCGACCCTAACAAGCCGCAGGTGAGTACCGACTACCGACTACCGAGTACTAGGCCACTTCAAATACGTTTATTGCATATATTACCGTCAACCTGTATAGTCCCGCATTGTATACAATCCCTAGGCAATGTATAGAATGCCTAAAAGGCGTAGGCAATGTATGAAATATTATTTATTTCAAAATTTGCCTGGGCATTGTATACAATACCTAATGCGCAGCAGGCAATGTGTGTAATATTAAAAGACAAGGAACGCAGGCAGGCAATAAACGTGTTGCGACTTGTTTACATGCTTGCATTTTATTCCCAGGGAGGGTAAAGGTCATAGCACACTTAAACAACTCTGCTCCAACACCGCTCCCACCCAACACTGCCCTAACTGCTCGCAGTCCACGCGGCGACAGTTAGCAGGCACCCAGCAGTCCACGCGGCGAAAGCTTGCAGACGGCCAGCTGTCCACCCGCCGATCTCTCTTGTTTTTCTCGATAGACACAGTTCGCGATCGGTCTCCGTTAAAGCAACTCGAATTTTTACTATGTCTCGAATCAGCTCAAGTCAGCTAGCATTGCTAGCAGTGAGCGCGCGGACACCGCGCCGACCGCTCGCCTACATCGTGCGGCCAGCGAGGCATCAACTACCGAGCAGTCTGACGGCGGTAAGCTCGCTGACAGCGGGCTGTCTGCTAATTCATGATGCCAATGTAAAATATATCTAAAGAGCAATATTTAGAAGAAAGACTATATTTGAATTATATTATTTTTGCCGGGTGGGAGCAGAGTCGTTTAAGTGTGCTATGACCTTAAGTGTGGTGAGGAGTAGGTAAAATAGGTAGGTATAACTTGTGGTGCTTTGCCAAACAATACGAGCGAAAAAATGAACAGAGTCAGATGAATCGTGTAAAAAATAGAATTAGATTAATGACGATAAGTTTTCTTCATAATGGTGTTTTTAAATGTACTAGGTATACTCTGTTATAAGTAAAAGTATCGTGAGACATTCTTATCAATAAGTATACGTTCACCTAAAAACCTTTTTTAGCCTACTACAAAAAAGGAGGTTACCTATCAAGTTTTCTGAAAGTTTTTTTGAGGATGCGATTATTTGTTTCATAAGTTTTTTTTTTAATTTAGATAGTAGGTAACTGATAATTTTAATAACGTTGACTTTAAGTAACAACACATATTTAATTTGCCCACCATGTTACTCATCTACATATATTATCCGGCAATAGGACGCGTCAACATTGATAAATATACACCAAAATATATTTATTGTACACATTGCCTGTGGAACAAAGTATGTAGTAATATTCCTATTTCATACGTTGCCTGGACGCCCCAGTCAATCTGTATAATTCAGGCATTCTATACAATGATTAGGCAATGTATAGAATGCCTGAATTATACAGATTGACGGTAACACACACATAAGTTTTCGTTTTACTTTATTTGACAACATTGTACACATAGTACAAACTTGTACAATAGTTTTAGATGTTTGTACATAATCAATAATAAAGTGGCTGTACCATACGGATGGATAGACGGACGTTACGAATTAGTAAGAGTTCCATCTTTCACCATTCTTTGATTCCAATCTTTGATTCTGTATCTGATCAGTTTGCATAATTATGCCGACTTTATGACATAAAACGGCAGCCATCTCAGCAGTCCTTCAGGGTAGACTGAAATACTCTCCACCAGACACCAGACTAGATACCTTTCATTTGATAAGAAGAAGACTGATCTGAATGAGGTTGATTAAAAATCAAACGAAATAACTTGATTTGCATGTACATACTTCTTGATTACACACAGAGGCGTTAAACTATACAAGCTTTATACATAGGTATGTATTGAAAAATATATAAAATGACCTCTCATATCGCTTTTAAGATAAAATTAATTGACTCAATAAAATTATGATAAGTTCCTTAAACTATATAGAGGTCAATACTTCACTGAGAAGAAAAACTTAAAATTGTTTTTGTTAAAAACTCTTAAAATGCTTGATTGTCTGATTGAAATATGAATATTTCATAGCATTCAAGATCTTATACAAAAAAAAAACAAAAGAACCTGAACAAATGTACGCGAGTTATAAAGTACATGTACCTACCTGATTTGTTGTTTAAATTACTTCCTAAATATTAACGCATTCATTATGCGTTTCTTTTTGATTATTTACATATTTTCAGATGTACTAAAAGAAAGATCATATATGTACCTACATACAACTATCGATAACATATAACAATTCTCCCAATGTTATTTATCCACGTAACAGAGTACCACGTGCGTAGGTACTCTGCTATATCATGTCACACAAGTTACAATCTTATCCGCGAGGTAATCCAGCTGCAATAATAACGATCATCTTCAAACTGTCAAACGCTGAGCAGATGAATGTACCTAACAACGCCCCTTTTTAGATTACCAAATACCATTCCACTGATATTGTAATGGCGAATGTCTCTGCGTGCGTGTGTGTCTATGTTTCTAACTTATTCTATGTATTCTGTGCTTATTCACGCTCACACTGCTGAACAGATTGGGATGAAATTTGTTGATGAATATTTTTATGTCCTTAATTTTATTCGCACCTCTCCAAAAGGTCGTGAAAAAGCTTTATTAGTATTACTGTACTTAAAACCATTCGTTAAAGTTTTTAGAGAACTTACTGGTAACCCTGTTGATATGGTCAGGAAGTCATTATTGCATTATTGGCCTCTCCCATACGATGACGACTCGCAACAGGCAAAGTATAGGTGGAGTGCTAGTCTGCTCAATATACCTACCTACAATGAATGTAAGTTTATTTTATGCTAAAATGCATTTTATTAAAAACTATCATACCTAATATAGGTATCATATTAAGTCAAATTACTTAACATGAAATTTAATGACTATTAATGATAAGTTTGTTCATAAAATAATAGTATGCTTGATAATAACCATGCTGTTAATACCTAAAACATTATTACAAGATTTTCCTGTACAAAGTTTTACAGAAAATGTTTTCGATTACATTTACGATAGTGAATAAGGATAAGATACAAATTTTAGCATACTCTTAATTAGAGCTAGAGAAATTGCATTGTACCTAACTTCACATCATCCACTGCCGTCTGTCAGATTCAGATTTGTAGATCTTGACAGTCTTCTTGTTTTTACTAAATTTGACAAAAGATTGGTGTAAACTGCAGAGCTAAATTAAGGTTCAATAGAATTTAAAACAATAACTTTCCTCACTAAGTATGAGTGGAATATTACAGTGTATAAAACGTGTCAAGCCCCGCTCACCTCTCGACACACCCACCAGATAATGAGCTTCATTACACAGTTTAACAATGACATTAATATTAATAGTTTGTATTCTGCCCTAAATAGATAGGTATATCGAGAAAACCATCAATTAGGTGATATGGATGGAAATTATGTATAACTTGAATAATGTTGTAATGTTGTTAAATAAAAGCACACAATCTACACATGATTGCAAATTTGAGACTGACGATAATGTAAAAAAATGTTTAAAAAAATGGTAATACTAAAACTGATGGTTCTAATAGTCTTCAATATCACATAAGAAAAACATTGTTTTTTACTATAATAACTTAACAAAACAACCACGAATTTCAAAGAACCTTCTCTAATTCTGAATATTATGTGACCTACATCACAAGATAATGAATCATGAAGATAACCATCTTCTTTTTATTTCCAGTCCTTCGACTGGAGTCACAGCGTGCAGTCAGTGATCCTCTCATCGTTTTTCTGGGGCTACGTGGTGCTGCAGATACCAGCCGGGGAGCTCGCCAGGCTGCTCGGGGGGAAGCCGCTTATACTGACCTCTATAGGGGTCAACGCGCTCGTGTCTCTCGCTATACCCTTTGCTGCTCCTTTGGTAAGTAGACCAAATGATAAAAGCGAACCTAGATCCAGAATGGCTGGCAAGAATCAATCTTTCATCATCTTCTTTTGACTGGTAAAACAATCAATAGATTATCTACAAATAATGAAAAATAGCCTAAAATATTATTCGTTTGATGCAATTATTTTTCGAATAATTCAGATTTTTCCACGGTAACAGCTGTGATAACGATGAGTTTTGAATTCAAATGTCATGTACGTGCTTCATGTACGTGCTTCATGTACGTGCTTCATGTACGTGCTTCATGTACGTGCTTCATGTACGTGCCACTGTTTTTTGTCGCAAAACATAAGTAGCAATGACCAGTATATTTTCTGGGTGGTTTAATACTTCTGGTATGCTGGTTGTCCATAAAAATTCGACAAGGAATAAGAACATTATTTAGTATAATTCAGCCTTTAAGCTAAGAAAATGACTGATCATGCTACAAAGTATGGCTCTCCCAAATAATTTGTTCCTCCGTGCCCCCAGGGCGGGTGGGTGACGGTGTGCGTGTGCCGCGTGCTGCAGGGACTCACGCAGGCCTTCATCTACCCCTGCATGCACCACCTCGTCAGCCAGTGGATCCCGCTCGAGGAGAAGGGGCTTCTCACCACCATAGTGTATGCCGGTAAGGAACTAGCTTGGATTGGCTTCTTACTCTTGCTGATTTAGTTTAATGACCTGTGACAAAATAGTTTTTCAGTGTAAATTAATATTGATTGTGGGGATCTTTCTTTTTGGGTAGACGTATTTACTAATTATTATAAATAATATATGTACATGTAAATTTCATAAAAATATGACTGTTAGCATACGTGACAATGAAAATGTATAAAATTATTTTCTTAGTGAGCAAGATACATGATGAAAGTGTTACTATGTTTATACCTACGTTATATTTATCATGGCAGGTGAGATTTAATACTTGCTCACTTTAACTGTTTTCCATAATATCGACAAGGGATAATGTATAATACTGTTATGTACTTGTCCAGACGTCGTTTCTTACGTCACAGTTAAAAAACGTAAACAAATCGACATGTAAATGATTGATAGGAAGAAAAAATTTGAACTGTTAAAATTTTTTCTTCCCAAGTGTGAAATATCACGCATAAAAAAACAATCAATTATGTAAGGATGTACATATAAGACTGGTAGGTATATAGGTATAGCTTTATGGGAGACTATTTGATGCGCTGATAACAGTAATCCCATATCGAGACGTGTGATATTGAGATGACAGGAACATTCCAATGATAACAATACTATGCTATTTATCATATTTTCCTCTATTCGTACCAAATTTGTTTTTCATAAATTCATACAACTATTTCTCATTAGCAACTTTAAGTTTTAAAAGGCTTTCACCCAGCTATCACAAATATACCTACATACAAATCCTATATATAATGAGCTAATGTATTAAGTGCTAAGCCCGCACTATGGTTGTTTAACTTAAACTTTTATTGGAAAATGAGCGAAAATAATCACGACCGGCAGGATTCGTGATTATTTTCGCTCATTTTCCAATAAAAGATTAAGTTAATACCTATATACTCAAAATAAAATTTGAAATGAAACAAATTAACTATGTCCACCTAGTCTTATTTAAATGTTTTCATTTAAAAGTTCATACTTTCAACTAAGTCCATAATTCACACACACACACACATAGGTACACAGAATAATAAAATTATGATATATAAAATAACACGATGCTCCACTGACAGAGAATCAGTTCATTTGTTTCGCATTAGTTCGGTTAAGCTTTATTTATTAAAAGTTTTATTTCTTGTTTTTTTTTTGTCTATTAGAGTATACATTTCTTTATCCATCAGGGGGCCAGCTCGGTATCGCGATGCAGATGCTCCTATCAGGCTTCCTCGCCACGGCGTGGGGCTGGGAGGCCATATTTTACACGAACGGAGCGGTCGGCCTAATGTGGTGTCTAGCCTACTTCATATACGGCTCAGATTCCCCTGAACAATCCAAGCTCATCTCGCAGGAAGAAATATTGTACATACAGACTTCGCTCGGACGGGTTGGTGAACAGAAGGTGAATTTTAAATCTATAATATCTATAATAATATTATAAAGCTGAAGAGTTTGTTTGTTTGTTTGAACGCGCTAATCTCAGGAACTACTGGTGCGAATTGAAAAATTATTTTTGTGTTGAATAGACCATTTATCGAGGAAGGCTTTAGGCTATATAACATCACGCTGCAACTAATAAGAGCCAAGAAACAATGGAAAATGTGGAAAAAACGGGGAAAATTATTCATCTTTGAGGCTTTCCGTTGCGTGTGCTGCGAAAACGGTTCAAGATATCAAAAAAATAAGCAAAACAATGTCAACAAAATGTCTGCAACAGTATATGTCTATCTTTTAAGATTAACTTACTTGAACCGTTTTTATGGTAATAAGTATTCTATGCGGGCGAAGTCGCTGGCACAGCTAGTATGCATATATGTATATTGCCTGGTTATTGGTTTAAATGTTCTGAAAATGGTGTAGTTATTGAAATTTTAATAGGTTCTTATGTATGTCACATATTAAAGGTGTGTTTAGGCCGCCTCCTCTACGTTCCAGTTCCAAATTGATGGCGCTTCAGGTGGCTAAACATTCGCGATTAAAATCCTTTTTATTGTAATTTGAAAGAAAAAACAATGTAATGTAAGCTATTTATCAAATCCTTTATCTATATGTATCACATATTTTCAAGAAAAACACTCCACAGCCACACCTCCCCAGTAACAGAATAGAAAGTAAAACAGAGGTAGATAAGAGTGCACTGAGCATTTTCAATTCGTTAAGATTTAGTGCGGTGAAGCTAAAGTGGGATAACGTGGCTCAGAGCGTGGTGGAGTTATAGGCGGGCGCGGTGGGTTCAGATAGTGTCGTCGTCGGTCAGAGCCCGCATGCACTGCCTGAGAGTGGAGAGATACTTTTATTTCTTATCTATCTTCCTTTAACACTATTTTACTAGTTAAACAAATGGAACCAATGTGTAACCAATTTGTTACTATTTGTATGTAAAAATAGTTTAAGTTATTCACTGAGCACTGAACACCGACATAATAAATTATATTTTTATTCTATGAGTACAAAACAAGGCTATGTAATGTATATTCATGCAGTTGATTGGTATTTCATTTGAGATACAGCAACTTGACAACACGACTTACCTAGGTACAATCCCCATACACCTCAACTTCTTTTTGTCACTTTCTCTAAACATATTAAAAAAAAAAAAAAAAAAAACACGGGACATTGCTCACAGCGCCATCTAGCCCCACACTAAGCAAACGCTTATGTCGTGGGTACTAGATGACGGATATAATACTTATATACATACTTTATATCCCCTTGTTGCAGCGCTACCCAGCCCCGTGGAAGGCCATCATGACGTCTCTCCCCTTCTGGGCGGTGATCGTGGCGCACTGCGGCCAGAACTGGGGCTTCTTCACGCTCATGACCGAGATGCCCACATACATGGCCAAGGTGCTGAAGGTGGACCTCAAGAGCGTGAGTATTGGTGGCCTTTATCTTGATTTTAAATGATAGTGATACGTTTTGTCTTTTTGTATCTTCTAGCCAATGTCTGATGATAAGTAAATCCTCGTTTCTATGCAACAGCTGGGTAATTTTTCGAAATCAAAGATTGCCTCATCTATACAAATAGCAATAACTTTTTCCTGAATTCAAAGCTATTATGTAGAATAATGTATCTCCTTAACTAACACAATTGAAAAAGGTTTTGACCATGATCATCCATTTAGGCTTCCACACATTGGCTTAAAATTTCAAAATAGTTGTTTTATTACAATAATTTCTCAAGAACTAGACGGAACAGAGAAAAGAAATACCGAGACCATATTTTTTATCTGTACAGTAATAATATTTCTTATCTACGAGCTTGCATTGGCTAGCCAACTAACCCAAGTGGCGTCACGTTGTGGCAATAAATGTAAGTCACGTCTGGCCGGTGTGGCCACCAACTCTGAATTAAAACTAAATCATGACAATTTGATTTATTCTCCAAGTCTAGACAGTTCACTAGAAAAATATGTCAAGGGAACTAGATTTATCGAAAAACAAAGTATGTTCTGGGAAAGTTGAAATATAATTTTCTTTGTTTCAGTTTGATTGTTTCATAATATTTTTATAGTACTTTGCCACTCACTCTAGTTTAGAAAGACTTAGCTGAGATTAGAATAGACGTATACATGTATACAAGTAGGTATGTACTGTATTACAGATGTTAGGATATAGCTTTAAAGGTAACGAAATTATTTTAAGCAATATGAATACAAAGAAACAGGAAAGTCAAAAAAGGTAGACAAGAACAAAATAAAATTGAGGTGGAATGGAATTCAATAGATTAATAATACTGTCAATCTTCCAGAACGGCATGCTCTCCTCGCTGCCGTACCTGTCCATGTACATCCTGAGCTTCCCCATGGGCGCGCTCACTGACATCATCATCAGGAAGAACTGGCTCAGCGTCACACACACCAGGAAGCTGTTCAACTCTATCGGTGAGTAGCTGTCAATAATAGTAGCTCATTATCAACACGGGTAGGTACATTACTTACAAACATACTTTTTAAACGTAACAATCAAAACCAAATTCCTAAAACAACTATTTTTTTTCACACTGAATTGTTAGCCATTTGACCACTATACTAAAGGAATGATATGAGACATTGTGGTGATAATAAGGAGTATACCGACGTCCTATTCTGGGATGGAACGGGCTCACTAATCTCTTCGTAACATTAGTCAATATGAAAGATTGAATGGTTGTTCTTTACGTCGTCATATTCAAAATATCGTATACTTCGTTCCCAGGTCTATGGGGTCCCGCCATAGCGCTGATCGGTCTGTCGTATGCGCCCGCGGGAGACATGCTGTACGCGGTCGTGATGCTCACCATCAGTGTGGGGATCAACGCCGGACAGTACCTGGGGTACATGGTGAGCACATTACAAAACTTACCAAATAACATGATTCAAATGGTCTTCCAGAAACTAGATCTAAATATATAAAACTCAAAGGTGACTGACTGATATAGTGATCTATCAACGCACAGCCCAAACCACTGGACGGATTGGGCAGAAATTTGGAATGAAAGTAGATGTTATGACGTAAGCATCCGCTAAGAAAGGATTTTTGGAAATGTCACTTTTAATGGGGTGAAATAGGGAATGCAAGTTTTACTTCTTAATGCGAGCGAAGCCGCGAGCACCCACTAGTTATTAATAAGAGTTAAGGGTTTTTCGTAACATACACTCTTTTCTTTATTCAATTGGTTTTTACAAATTATTTGACTATTCCAGTTGGTGCACATCGACCTGGCGCCCAACTTCAGCGCCTCCTTGATGGGCATCACCAACTTCCTCGCCAACATCATCTCCATCATCGCGCCGCTCGTCTGCGGCTTCATCATACAGGATGAGGTACGATATAGCTCGATGTACCAGAGAAAGTGGGATTTTTTTAACAAACTTGCATACTGTTATATGCTACTACTCGTATTTACAAACACAGGTGCATATATTTGTTCTGTAAACTAATTTGTAATTTTTGTTACGACTTTTTTTATTATATTGTGATCATGACTTCACAAAAGTTGTATAGAAAGGTTACGTAAATGGCTCGCTTTATGCAACACCTTGATGATTTTAAGCAACGCTGTTGTGTAAGATACAGAACGTTTGTTCCAAAAAATCTAGTCAGTCTGAATTAAAAAAACCTCCATTGTGCTCAGCAGAAACTAAGCTTGAGATTAAACTTGACCAACTTCTCAAGTATTTACTGTCTTTATTTCAGATTATACTAAAAATAACTCAACCGCAACACTTGATTAATCCCAGCTCCCTTCTCAAAGAACTCGAGTACAAAGTTTGAGACTTATTTCGATCTTCTTCACTAACCCTCAAAAGAGCTAAAATAAGAACACAACCTCAAGGCCTAAATTAAAATTTCACTAAAACCCGCTTTCTAGAAAATTCTTCAAAAAATGAACGCGGTTCGTCTTGGGGCTTTCATGCAGCCACAAGTTTTAAATTGCTCTTTTTGATACGTCAAAATATTAAAGGGAAGTCCGGAGCAAGTTTAATCTGGTCCCTGATGTCTGGACCTTGGATGAATATGGCAGCGGACGAGTTGCTTACAAGATGACAAAGATCTTAAAAAAACAATAATAATAATAAATACTGTCACTATTATCCTATTACAGGTCACTATCAAACATTAGTTTGCCGGAAGTCTTTGGTGTATAATTTTTTATTTAGTTAGTGTTTTTTTTCTGTACAATTGGCTAATAAAGTTTGTTCCTCCTCCCCAGACGGAGCCCTCGGAGTGGCGCAAGGTGTTCTTCGTGGCGTCCGGCGTGTATTTCTTCACGAACCTGTTCTTCGTGCTGTTCGCCACCTCCGAGCGCCAGCCCTGGAACGAGCCCGAGAAGCACCACTCCAACTCCACTGTGGAAGCTGATGTTGGTGAGTCTATTGTTATTAACTAGGTTACCTGGAAGATATCACTTAAGTGATAAGGTCGCCCAATGTCCCTGATTACCTTCCACGTTTTTATGTTAATTGTGTTCTTTATATTGGTGTACAATAAAGTATATTTGATTGATTGATTGATTGAGTACCGACCTTGAATGTCTTCTCTCATATAGTGATGTTATTTCGTCTTCGTTAGATGGTTCTTCTTTTTCTTATCGAATGAGAGTGGCCAACTCTGGTGTCGAGAGTTTTCAATCCGCCCTAAGGACCTCTGACATGGCTTAACGACTACCGTACTAGTCAAACAGCCTACAATTTAACGTTAGATGGTATTGGAAATATATTTAGCGTTGTTCCGCTGCGCAGCAGAAGTAAATTGCCAAAGAATTCATCTGTAATTGATTTTCCCCAAATTCCCCCTTGAATCAATATCTCATCATCTTTATCAATTATTTCAATATACTGCACTTTGAGTTCGGAACTAAACAGCCGAGTCAAACTGTGGTACTAGATATCGGTGTGCTTTTTAACTTCCACTTATATGCATAGTACATATGCTTACGAGCAATAAGTTGTTTCTAAGTTAGATTCCGTAAGATTTAATATCTAGAACGAAAATTTGTCATTATGTTACGGAAAAGTTAGTAAAAATATAATATTATATCTATTTTCAAAAAAACTTCACTAAAAAGACTTCACTCAGTAGTTCTTGTTTTGTTTACAGGTACATGTGTGAAACCGTCGGCACCTCCACTTGATTTTTGATTATGATGAACTATGGCAAATATTTTATTTATTTTTGTACCTGATTTTAAGACTAATTTTTATATATTATAAATATTTAACTGATCAATGTACGGCTATTTATTCACACAATGCTGTTTTAATTAATTTGTCAATATTCTTTGCTGAATTTTGCAATCATACGGGTATAGGGAGATTTTTACAGGTCTTAAAAACTCTGTACATTTCAAAATGTATAATCAAGTATTACAATATTATTACTCAAATAAGTGCAATGACATTCACCTGTACAATATAGTCGAACCATTCTGAACCTTATCTCCTTTACATAACGTCTAGCTTTGACTGCATAATATTAGAGTATTGAATTTAATCTGGCCATGAAGCGGCAGAGCCTACTTTACATACTGAATGACAAGGTTTTTGCTAAAGGGCGCTGAAATAGGCGGCTACCATCGACTGCCTCTTGTAACATAGATACTACAAGTAGAAACATGAACACAGATTTTTTAAGGTAATTGTTTGTAACATTTTTAATTTGAACATAAAACGAATAAAAAGAATGCTCTTATGTTCGAGAGTAGGCTAGGTTTTTCAAGCTAGGATATCAAGTTTATGTAGTACTTAGTAGGCTATCAGTTATCACGCTAGTTGTGTCTCATAGAAATGAATTTTCTCTACACAAAGCGAGAAACACTATATTAAGGTAAAAAATATTGATCCAACTTTTATTGGTTCGTATTAAAAATCTAAAACAATAAGACGATGAACATATTTTTTACTACGTCAAAAAAGTAACATATACGAGGCTTGCTGTTTTTTGTCTTGAATGTTACGTATGCAGTATCGAAGAACATAATATATAGTAATCAGTGCTATTTAAGCTCAATCTAGACTGCAAAGGAAATAATACGGGCGCTGGTTCACGTCGCTGTAATTTAGGCAGGAGATGGCGCGTCGGAGGTAATACAGCAAAAAGGGACCCGCCGGCGCCGGCTAGCTGCCGGGGGCTACTTTACACTCGTGTGAGATATGAGTGGGGATGTTCAAAAGCATTAGTCTCAAATAATGAGTTTATTGTATTATTATAATGTATTAAATATTTTTTTATGCTCGATGAACGCTTCACCATCAACGTGTTAAGCAACGTCGCAATATACGATCTAGCGCGCTTGTCTAGAAGGAAACAGATCACGAAAATGAGATAAATGAAAAACTTTCAAGGCACTACTACACTACACTACTACATAAACACCGTAACAACCAGATTGTTTTCTGCCCGAAAAGGCCAACGTTTAACTACAGCCTATCTGATGTTGGTGCACTTTTTCATTTCAACTTTGACCAACATCCAATCAACAGTTGAAGTGCAAGACACGGATCTTGAGAAGTTTGAAAAAGAGAGCAAGAAATGCCCACAACAAGCTTCAACAAAAGGGCCAACAAGTTTCTCGCCAACAAGTTCCCGAGTCCCGCTGCACTCGCCGACACCGCCCAAGGAAATAAATAACTTGGAATTTTAACTACTTACTTAATTAGTTTGTCATACTTATTAATGTGAATTAAAATAAGAAATTGTATTTAATGTGAAGTTTGCTCTCATTAAGAGAAACATAATGCAATTTGTTATATTTTGCTAAGTTTTACAGAAAAGTTAGTGAAGAAATAAAACTTTTCTATTGAGTAGTTACTTGTAGTTCAAGTCTTTTTAGCAGAGTATTTATGCAGTATTAGGTGGTATTGCTAAGTTTTGTGAAGGTATTACAAATGCTCTCTTTAAAATATTATATAAGCATATCTGACAAACAAGTAAATAGTAAGCCAAAAGTATGTAGTCACGAATGAGATTACAAAGTTTCTCCTCTATTATAAAAGTACCAGTAAATTATAGGTATAGGTTGTTATAAGACGAGTCCATGATCGCGGCGAGTGAAGCGGGCGGCGGCTCCCGCTCCCTGACCAATCAGATACGCGGCTTGCATGCTTGATGTATCCACACAGTGGAGTATACTATGTAAGACTGAAAAATATTATTATTAGAATAGTGTTTGTAAACCTCACATGTCGATGTTATTTAAACATGTCATGTAAAAGGCGTCGGTTCTGGGACAGTTTAAAATATTTTGATACCAAAATTATAACTAACACAAATTAAATTGTAAAGTAAAATAAATGTTCGCGATAGGGTACAGTAATGACCTCTTAGAATTTACGTAGTGTCATGTTGATTTTTAAAAGGTTTCATAGATGAAACCTTTTGAAATTTACATTAACTAATGAAAACGTTCTTACTTATTTTACATTTTATATCTTCGGTAAGGCAAGCGTCAAGTCGTATAAGGAGGTCAAGGAATTGGCCGAAAATCGAGGAGAATAGAGTCGATGCTCTTGTATGTGGAATATGCTCTCATACTCCACATAGTCCACACACAGGAGCATCGATCTTACATTTTGAATTTATGGTCCTGAAATACTTCACTGTCACCTCTCCTCTATGTCCCGCATAGTCTGGTACATCACGTGACCTCCGATGTCTGCCTCACTCCATACCACAACTTACTGATAACAATCTACCTACATACTTACAAAAACTTTTCTGTACTGATTTATAGACAAAAACATATTTCTGATTGGAGGCAACAAAAGTGCTTCAAAATTTAGAATAATTATTAATATCTTTATCTTGATGAAAGGATATAGTTTATGTATTGTGCATTTCCAAGGAACACAGTTATGTATAGTAGTGCAACCTACTTTGAAAGTCAACTTTCAGTATCCAGTACAACTAACATTACCCTCACGTCGACATTTTCTATTCTTTTCCTTTTCCTTTGCTTTCTCGTAAGCAGGATACTTCGTTACTGACTTGGATGAACAAGTAGAGATGGGACTGTACTGATTTAGTCGGATGACTTATACGTGTAAAACCAGACAATTTTTGTTCAAAAAAAATTTGCTAGTAAACGATAGCAAAGCAATTATCTGGGTGATGTTTATCATATTTTTTCACTTAGCTATGAAACTGTATACGTAACCATTCAAAAGTGTACATTTGTACCTACACAAAAAGTGGATTGACTTGATCAACTATAGGTTATATTATTTTTCAGAGTATGCCTAACACTTATTTGCAAGGAATATAGTAAAGAGATACTAGATAATTAATTGTTATGATTAGCATAGTATCTATACAGTAAAAAGAGGCAACACGACAAATAAAACGGAAGACCAGCGCTGGTTGCTTCCACACAACCAGCATTATGCTGAGTTGGGGCTGTGTTGTGGCAGATTTTTATGTTTGTTTATTATGTTTTTACTCCTGTGTGTTCTTCTGTTAAATCTGTCACAATAAATGTTTTCTTTCTTTCTTTCTTTCTAAAATAATTTGGATTTTTCCTACGCATTCATAAGAATAAAACTTTCCAAACCTAGCCGAACTCATCCCATCTCTAAAATATATAACTAGAGTAGAGTAGAGTCTAGAGTCTCTATTTAATTCAGTCGGCCATTGTTAGCCATTTCCGAGTAAATATTTAAAGTGTACCTTTCCAATCTAAGGCAAGTGGTTCTCCTGCAAACCTGGACTCTCTTCGAGGATCATTATATTTTTATTCCGTGGCTTTCCGCTTTGTGCTGTAACGAAGAAGCTTTTCATTGTTTAAAACACTCAGGTGGTAAGCTGCAGATTTTAGCATTTGGTAAAATCTGCTACTAAGTTATTACTGATTTCATGTTTATCACATGTATGTATAGTCATATGTTTATGAAAATTATTGAATTGACATTTATTGAATGAGGTAATAATGAATTATTTAAATTAATATTTTTGAAACCACATCCGTACCACTTCGACGGCCGCATATTAAAATAATTCATAATCAATAAATAAGCTCCGCGCATCACTACACCAGCTTACATTCTACATTGAACAAGTTTATACTAATTCTACAACTACATAATCATAAATATTAATTTGGAGAAGTATAATCTAAGTTTAAGATCCCTACAAAGTACCCACTTTTAGTTTCGCACAGTCATGTGTTTAAATCGAGTTAGAGTTAGACGCCAGCTAATGTGCAGAAGTTAATTAATTAATCGAGTTTAACAGTGGAACGGCACTATTAAATTCAAGTTAATATTTTAAATAGAAAATGGTTGAATATTTCCGATACTGTTTGAAGAGCATTGTTTCCTTATATTTCTTTCTGGCGATAATATTGATTAATGTAATGCCGCTGTTGGTTTTGAAGATAAAAACTTGGATAGAGTTATTGCAGCATAATGTTCTGCTTACCATCAGGCACATGAATTACTTATGTTATTGTATAAACAAATACGGTTGAGTTTTTATGTCTATTAAACTTTATCATGGGCCGTTCATGAATATCTAAATTCTATTCTTTAGACAAGTTTTATTAGACAAATATAAAAGCGTTTTTTGCTAATATAAAAGTTAGCAAGGTTACCGTCCTACGTCGGGGCTCATAACTTCCAATAAATTTCACTAATCGAGTCTGTCCACTCGTTCCTATTGTAAGCTTTTTGTTTGAGGGAACTACTAAGGAAAATCGTGAAAATAATATAATTTAAGACCTACTTGAACAACCTTATTTGAAAAGCAGTTTTTACCTCTATGAGTATACCTGTTCTACCATACGTAAATTTTAAATTCTAACGCCGTTGGCTGGACCGATTGATCAATAGGAGTTTATGTGACACAGGTAGGTCTCACATAAGAAATGTTGGCAGGTTTCTGGAAATCAGGAACGTATATAAATTCTAACGTTTCACTTTGAAAAGTATGGTAAGTAATTTTTATTCAGCACAAAAAGCAAGTGAGCAAGTTTGACTGTTTATATAATTATACATACCTGTATTTACAGTTTGTCATACAAATTGCTTGTAAATTAATTCAAATAATTAATAATTTCCATCCATTTGTCTTGAATCCAAAGCCATGAATAGTTCAGCAACATAATTGTAGTAACCTCTTGAAAAGGACGCTATAAATAAGAAGCCGCTTATAAAAGGGCCGTAAAGAAAAGTGACTTTTATTGGCTGACATATGACGGGAATTACAGGTAGTTTACTACAGGCTTAACTCGCGCGCACAAGGAACTAATGTCCGAGGAACATTTGAAGAATAAGATAAAGGCTGGAAGGTAAGTAATTAGTAAGGTAAGGATAAAGCTTGTTAAGCTGCTTTTATAATTTAGTTTTTGTTGAAACGTATTTGCGTAGGGCAAATACGGCTCTGTATTTTGCGTTGGGCAAATGCAACTGTAGATGTACAATAAAATAAAAATTACTTATCCTAGAGTTTTCATGATATTGATTATTATATTTTCCAATTCTAATTAAAAATATGCTGTTAAAAATATAATGTTTTAACGATACAATAACACAAAACCTATTTAACAAAATCTTAAAATAAATTATCATAATAGTTTATTTAATGACTATTTACAAAATTTACAGAAAAAAATATCACTTTTTAAGTAAATCAATAATTCAAACTACTTTTTCCACCTTCTTGTCAGCCATATCTGAAAAAAAAAAACAATTGTTTTCATTAATTAACTAGCTGTGCCTGCGACTTCGTCCGTGTGGAAAAGTTATTTTGGGCATTAATCTCTGAATTTTGAACCGTTTTCGCAGCGCACGCAACGGAAGCCCTCAAAGATAAATAATTTTCCCCGTTTTTTCCACATTTTCCATTGTTTCTTCGCTCCTATTAGTTGCAGCGTGATTTTATATAGCCTAAAGCCTTCCTCGATAAATGGTCTATTCAACACAAAAAGAATTTTTCAATTCGCACCAGTAGTTCCTGAGATTAGCGCGTTCAAACAAACAAACAAACAAACAAACAAACAAACTCTTCAGCTTTATAATATTAGTATAGATAAGTGCAGATAGCAATTTTATTGTAAAAATCTGTCCTCATAATGGCGCTAGTTATAGTCATGTTATTCGTATGTCTACTTATTTGGGCTATTAGAGAACATTTAGACTTATAAGTCTCATGAGACTTTATGCAGTCAAGATAATATATATTATATAATCTCTTCGTTAACCATCATCCCTATAAAATAAACAATAAATGAAGTAACTACTACCAACATAATGATTTTGGTCATTTTTACTGGTTTTGAATACTATCTATGAGATAAAGAAAATACCATGATCTGTTTTTCTTTTTCAACTTATAGGTTGGCAATTTGAAAACTCTGACACCGGACCACTCTCATATGATATTACGAATAGCTTATGAGTAACGTTAGTTTTAAGCATTTAATCTAAATCTATATAAGTACATAAAACTCAAAGGTGACTGATATAGTGATCTATCAACGCACAGCCCAAACCACTAGACGGATTGGGCTGAAATTTGGCGTGCAGGTAATTGTTATGACGTAGGCATCCGCTAAGAAAGGATTTTTGATGCCACTTTTAAAGGGGTGAAATAGGGGATGCATGTTTTACTTCTTAATGTGAGCGAAGCCGCGAGCAGCCACTAGTAAATTCATAAGCTACACACCGTATTCATTGTCACCAGCCTTGGGTTCGTTCCACGTCTGCCTCTGGCTGGTCCCGAACATGAGGAAGAATGTATTACACGCGATGTATATCGCAGACGACACGTAGAACACGTTGCGCCAGTCTGACGGGTCCGTCTGGGGAGAACACCAAGTTATTCTGAAGTTTTTGGGAGATATACATATTATAATGTACTTGGATGGCTAAATAAGTAATTTTTATTTATTGTGATTTATAACTCTTGTATAAACGAGCGATTTTACTTTTGACGACCTAAAGCCGCTTTTAAAAGGTTATGCGTTTGTCATCAGCTACCCAGTATTATGTGTACGATAGTACTGTACTAATATATGGTAGTATAACATAGCGTCAGAGGACCTTTCTTTAGGTCCCGAGTGGCAGCCGATCTGTCGGAAGACCGAGGTACCGCTGGAAAAACGTCGTGGAGTCAGATCTATAAACTTTCAACTGCTGACTGGGGGAAGCAGAAATAGACCGGAACCGGTGGCCTTCTCTTGTAACTGAGGTCACACTTAAGAAGTGAGTAAATAATTTGTACTAACCTCATTGTGCAGGATGGCGCCGGCAGCGAGCGGCGCGATGATGGAGATGATGTTGGCCACACAGTTGGTGATGCCCATCATGGTGCCCGCGAAGTTGGGCGCCATGTCGATGTGCACCAACTGGCAGTTATAAACAAAGCGACTTTTTAGACTATTATTATAACAACCATCTTCATGTTTCGTCGGAGATTAAAGAAAAAAATCTAATGTGATGGTTTTTTTTATAATAAACACGCGTTAATAATATTTTCTTCTAATTTCTATACGTATTTTTATCATATTATATTAAACACAAGCTACAGTGTTCATATTTTGGTCTGTAAGTGTCGCTTTCACGCTTCAATGACTCGAAATCTATGACGCACCACCAGCATCATCATTGGTCTTATTTCATCCACGGGAGACGATTTATGCATCGTTCATACAATTGCAGCTGCATTTGTGGCTAAATAAGTCAATACAAGAGCCACAGTTGCGAACACAATATAAGCTATAGAAAAAAAAACTTATGCTCTCATAGAAATATTTTGTTTCATGAAGGAGTAACCGAGTGTGGCTTAGCGGTTCCAGTGTCTGCTTTTCATTCAGACGCACCCTGGTTCGAATCTGGCCCTACACCAATGACTTGTATTTTCAATTTATGTTTGGATTTGCACTCGCTTAATGGTGAAGGAAAACATCGTGAGGAAACTGATATGTTTGAGGACCACAATATCCGAGGACATGTGTCTTCCGTGGAAGGACCTGGGCACCCACCACGATCTCTATCTGCCCAAGAAAACTCCTCTAACGGATTAATTCTGCGGGGGAGTCACGACCCTCAGTTACGAGGAATATGACTCAAGAGGGATGAAGGAGTAATGACGTACCAAGTAGCCAGTGTAATGTCCTGCGTTGAGCCCCACTACCACGGTGAGCAGCCCCACCGCCACCGCCACGTTGCCGGCCGGGGAGTAGGACAGACCGATCAGAGCTAGTGCGGGCCCGTAGTGACCTGCGGAGGAAACAATTGGTAAGTTAATTGCCAATGAAAGAGGAGGTTTTAGGTTAACATGTTTGTTTAATTTGTGTGTTTTATGATCTGTTCTAGGTTCTTCTATTGTACCTTCATTACTTCTGAGACCACCTCTTGGGGTATTTTTTTTAACAATAAACTTTCAAGCACTTAAAATAAAAATATAAAAGTAAATTAAACATTTTGATACTCGAGCCATCCAAGAGAGTTATAGCTCATACGTTTAATGTTTATGTTATGGTTAACTCCGGAACATTTACACATTGCAAGCGGATAAATGGATAAACCGTGGAATTTGAAACGATAACATCTCTGATATAAAGGAGCACAAAAACGTATATAATAGTAAAGTTGGAATATTTAAAAAAATTAATGATTCCAGATCTCTATAGCAGTTTGGTAGCACCAATCACATCAGCCTGTAATGTGATCCTATAATGCAATTTAGCAAAATGTTTAGTTAAACGTTGCAATTGAAAAGACCTGACTTCTCTGTAAATATAGCAATAATTGGTTTCAAATAGTTACTTCACTCACCTATAGAGTTGCTAATTTTCCTGCAAGTCGTGATGCTGAGCCACTGCTTCTTGAGGATGTAGTCGGAGATGAATCCGAACGGAAACCCGAGCAGGTACATGGCTAGGTACGGTAGTGCTGACATCACACCGTTCTGAAAATATATGATAAGTATCTCTTAAAAATAGTCAGTTCATGTACATATATAGCCATTTGTTTCAGTAACTCTATCGTCAAAAAATTTTTAAGAGGTCGTTTGGAAACTTGCGATGGCTAAAACTCTTAGTTTCACTATTACAATAGAACCAAACAAAACCCTTACCGCCTTGATATCCACCCCCAGCACCTGCTTCATATAGGAGGGCATCTCAGTCATGAGAGTCCAGAAGCCCCAGTTCTGGCCACAGTGCACTACTATCAGAGAGATGAACGGGAGGGACGTCCAGATCGCCTTCCAGGGGGTCGCCAGTTTCTGGTACAAGGAAATTGATTTATTATTTATACCTATTTATAGATTGCTAGGCTTCGCCTAAAGTGCACAAGTAGACTGTGTACAACCAAGTGGAGAATATACTACGTAATAGGTTGCGGGACTCGAATGGAGACAAAAAACTACAAAATGGGGCAGAATGGAATTCCCTAGGAGAAGCCAGAATAAAAGGATAAGCCTATATCCAAAAGTGGACTCTTAAGTCATATAGACTGAAAATGATGATACATTTCTTGATGTTGTATCCACTAGTGGTGCAATATTGGTTCTTAGATCCATCTATGATGTTTCAAATTTACTATCGAGCTATGGTTTTCCAGTTCTTATTCTAATTCCCTTATACATAAGCCAAACATTACTCACAGTCTGCTTCCCAGTCTGTCCGAGACTGGTCTGTATGTACAGTCTCTCCTCATCGCTGATCATCCTGGAAGCGGCGGGAGACTTGGCGCCGAGGAACACGTAGATGACGGTCCACACCGCTCCCAGCGTGCCGTTCACGTAGAAGATGGCCGGCCAGCCCCACCAGTCCGCGATGAACCCGGAGATCATGAGCTGCAGCGCTGTGCCGAGCTGCGCTCCTGGAATTATACGATATGGCTGTTAGTGTTGCAGTACTTTAGTGAGAGTGCCTATCCGAGGACATGTGTCTTCCGTGGAAGGACTTGGGCACCCACCAAGATGTATCTGCCCAAGAAAACTCCCTAACGAATTAATTTTACGGTGAGTCATGTCATGACCCTCAGTCATGATAAAATACGACTTAAAGAGAGAGAGAGAGACCATATGTACTCATTGCTTTTCTTTGCATCTTGTTGCAGGTCGATGAACTTTTGAATTAGAATTTCTATTTTTTGAGATTACCCAAATAAGGTATAACAGAATTATTTATTGTTGTACCCCTATCTGCCATCGCAATGTTTTGTATAAATAGAGCTGAATTTAAAAAAAATTGTGACATCATTAATGCGAAATCGCCATAAAAGGTAGTTTGTTACCTGGAAGGACTATACTAACAATAGAATTTATTTCAAAATCATGATTAATAACAACCATAACGACACTCATGACGGAAGCAGTATATAAATAATTACAAAGACGTCGTCACGCAGATTAGCTGCAGTATAATGCAAAACAATGCAACTTTATCTTTCTTTCTATTAAATGTTTTTTTATCTTTATCTTTATCTAAGTATCTTTATTGCACATCAAAATAATCTAACAAGAAATACAGAAGGAAACATTATGTATCATAGTAGTAGATGAACAAGAAGTGATCTTTTACAGAAAACCTTAGAAAATAAAGTATTGGAAATAAAATAAAGTATGCAATAGAAATGACGCTACCAGCTATGATATTACATGGATATTAAAAAAAATGTACATAGAAAGAAAGAAATAAAAAAACCAGTAAGACGAGATATATTTTTATATAATATAATTATAATATTATTATACGCGTGCGAATCAACGGACAACAAACAATAGCGTAGGTACGGTAGGAAGGTAATTAAATCTTAACGATACGGTCAGGTTCAGATTAAGGTGCTCATTTGAGATGCAGACAACCGCTGCTGGGTTTGAATTTACGGAATATGTGCACATACCTAATGCAAGCTAGAATTTAGATTTTAGCTAGTAAGAAATTAGAAGAGAAAAATAATAATTTATATGAATGTATTTGACAGTTCTAAACAGCCTCGTTGCTAGAAAGTTTAAGTAGAAGACGAATTAATAATACTTATATCTTGTGTGAGCACTGTTTTTTTGACAGGTCGTTAATTTACATAATCCTAGAAACATTAAATTTTTTGATGATTTTGTCCTCAGATGATAGGTTTTATAATAAATGAAGCTTATAGTTTTATATGAATACTTAATGAGATAGTTCTACTGCTAAAGTCCGTGACATTTCCTCTTTTATAATGGTTATTATCATTCGAAAGAACTGATACAGTAGAGGAAGTCAGCAGAATTGGTAAAACAGGAAAATGATTGCAGCTGATATTGAACTCGACATTCTTTAATTATTATCAAGGTAATGAGTAGTTCATATATATATATATATATATATTTTGTAAAAAGAAGCGTGGTATTCATATACTTCGTAAACGAAATTTGTCTATCCAGTTTCGTATCTATTGTTCAGTTAGGATGTAATGTGTTAATCCAATAAAATCATTATAAGCATAATTGAATAAATTTCCATTACAGTCTATAGATACGCCTTTAAAGTATAAGTTAGTCAGCAATCCACAAAAAAAAAATCTCTTTGTGGTCGGTGCTCTTAGCCATATTTCCATTTAATCGTCTGGTTTACTTAATGAGGAGTCAAGTACTCCTTACCGCTATAGATGAGTGTCCCGAGTCGACTCTTCTCTTCCAGAGGGACCCACTTCCCGATGAGGTGGTGCACGGAGGGGAACAGGAAGCCCTGCGCCAGGCCCTGCACTACGCGGCACGCGCAGATCAACTGCCAACCACCCTGGGGACATACGAGGCAGTGGAAATCTTCTTCTTCTTATCGAATGAGACTGGCCAACTCTGATGTCGAGAGTTTATTAAGCCGGCCTAAGAGCCTCTGACGTGGCTTAATTACTGCCATGCTAGCAGCCGGGACCTACATTTTAACGTGTCATCCAACCCACGACAGCGCCCAAAATGGAATGAAAGAAAGAAAGAAAAAAGAATGCCACTTTTTCGGTCACCCATCCAAGGACTGACCGCGTCAACCTTTGCTTAACATTGGTAAGCGCATGCGATTGTCTCCGCTAGCTGAGCTACGGGCACTAGTGGAAATGAAATGAAATAGTGGAAAAAAATATCCAATAGAGTAAACATCAAAGTACAATAAAGAAACTAGGGTGATTAAAGGATAAATTTGATCATAGAATATTGTACTTAAATACTTAATTTGAAAGTACATACGTAATCCTGGCATTTTCCTTAAATTTTGTAAAGGCAATAAGTATGCATTATTTATGCGTACAGGCTTGCAACAATATTTGTAATTGGTGAAACTAAATCCACCCATTTGTAAACTAAAGTTTATCATAGTTTGCACTTTAACATTATCAGATGAGATACAAAGCTTCCTTACATAGTACCCTCCAATGGGTATGAGCAGGCTGGTGGCGGAGTTGACGGCCACACACGTGGTGATGAGCACCATCCCCCCGTACCGCGCCGCCAGCTCCCCCCCGGGGATCTGCAGCACCACGTAGCCCCAGAAGAACGAGGAGAGGATCACTGACTGTGTCTGGATGCTCCAGTCGAATGCCTGGATGGGAAGGAAGAATTTGATCAACCAGTTTTCATAGCCAAGTGGCCAGAAATGTAATACACGAGACAAAGGTTGCGCAGGGAGGTCTAGGTTGCGCAGGGAGGTCTAGGTTGCGCAGGGAGGTCTAGGTTGCGCAGGGAGGTCTAGGTTCAAATCTGTTTTGGTAACCAATTTATTCATCATCATCATTTATCATTATTAGATGTATGTTTTTTGTGATTTTTATTTGTTGAGTAAGTATATTTGATTGATGTCATTCTGATTCGAAATATGTATATTGATTTATGATATCGAATATTGTGTACAACATGGTGAACAAACACTGGTTTTTTATTTATTTTAGATTTTATATTAGAGGGTCAAAATCACCCTTGCCAAAAATCAATCTACTCTTGTTTTTTTTTACTTAACTAGAAAATATATTTTTTTATTTTGTGACTGCAGTTTCTTTCTTTTAAAATAGGTACTTCTTTTCTAAAGTATCTCATTCAAAACATTATTCATTTTGTTGTTACACAAACGTTTTCTCGTTTTAAATGACAATATGTGTTTCTTTTGTAAACCAGTTTGTCAAGACTATTGTTACCTACCTAGCGTCATTGCATGTAGTTAAATGGTGAAATGGAAACTATTCCACAATAAAGACGCGTATTAGTTATACAGCTGATAATGAGCATAGCATAGATGATGTAAACCGTATTAATCGATTGTTTATTTCTTTTTGATTACGCTAATAAAAGCATGTCACAATCAAGCCTAGAGTATATCACAATCGTGCTGCGTATACGACTTGCTTAAAAGTATTAATTGACGATCAAATTATATTAAACTTTATAATTTTCATGTATTATTATCATGTTATTCAGGTGTAGAATTAAAATTCTTAAACCGACTCGCACTAAGCGTTTTGCTTCCACTTTTATAGTGCGAACTGCTAAATTGTGAAACTCCCTGCCTGACTCCCTGTTCCCCGCGGAATATAACCTTGCGATCTTCAAAGCGAGAGTGAATCGGTTCTTACTGGGTAAGCACGTTACATCCTAGACCGTAATGATTGCTTACCATCAGGCGAATTACGGTCAAGTGCAAACCCATTTCTTGTAAAAAAAAACCTTCAACTCTTAATGCTGATAATGTATCTTAGTTCTTTCTTACTGCTGGGCAGCAAGAAGGAATAGAGTTATATTATCTAATATACTACATCGATTGCATTTCTTAAGATTTTCTAAGTGCCCCCCCTCCCCCTTTTATGTTATAGTTAGAAGTACCTAGTTTGTTTAGTTTTTCTTCCCTTGTTTTTATGTACTATGATTGTAAATAAAGATTATTTCTCTTCAAAGGTCATACAGGGTAAACCATGGATAACAATTAGAATCCGTAATATTTAAGAGTGTTTGGGTGTGTTGTTCCTACCTCAAAATCAAACGGGTAAACCAACTTTGACTTGAAGCTAGAATAGACCCTGGATTAACAAAAAACATCGTTTGTCCCGGATTATCGTGTGTATTAATGCAGGCGCCACTTGTTATTGATAAAACTGATGTCATCATAATGATAAGGTATACATACCACACCTCTATGTAATTATATACCTACTTAATCATCGATTGCATGAAGATATCAGAAAACTACTGGTTTTCAGTAAATACATTACGCATGTATGTGTGTGTATAATTAAGTTGTTATTCACAACTTACTTCTTGTTTATCTTCATTTTAAACCCTTTGAACTAGATATTCATAACAATGCGTTATGTTTTCTATGAAACAGTGCTCACTGAACTAATAATCACGACATCGAACCTACTAGCGGTGCCCTGCGGCAGCACCTGTTTTTAAAGCCTTTCGATTTAAGGTTTACCAAAAATATTGTGAAAATTGTCACAGTTAGTCAGTTTGCACAACATGAATGTAGAAGCATCACGGTTTATTTATCAAGTTGTTCGTAACGTCTACTCGTACTGCGTTCCTTTCCTTGTGTGTAATGTGTATCCAGGATTGTATCTTATATTTAACCCTAAACCTGATAAATAAACATACACATTTCACTTTTTTTCTTTTTTACCTTGTTTATTTTTTACATAAATTATTATTACTATATAACATGAGTAGTCTACGGTGCTTTACAACAATGTGCTATGAAGGCAGGATGATACTCACATCAGGGTCGTTCTTGTCCGTCATGGCGACGATGGCCATGCTGATGTTGACCCTCATGGAGAAGGTGAACACCATGGCCAGGAACAGCAGCACCACCTGCACGTGGCGGATGCCGAAACATGCCGCTGCAACACACGCATCATATCATCAGGTCCTATTAGTATGGCGCAAAATATTATGGCTATTACCAAAGTTAAAGGTCGACGCGGTTAGTCCTTGGATGGCTGGCAAAAAGTGGTGGAATGCCACTTTTTTTTTGAGCGATTCCGTGGGTCGGATGACACGTTACATTTTATTGTAGGTCCCGGCTGTTTCTCTAGCACGGCAGTCGTTAAGCCATGTCAGAGGCCCTTAGGGCGGTTTGAAAACTCTCGACACCAGAGTTGGCCACTCTCATTCGATAAGAAGAAGAAGAAGTATGGTGCAACGGGAGGGCCGCTTCTCACTCAGACATATTTGCAAACTCTATCAGGGTTATTGTTCAGTTGTTTGTGTAACTGGGCCTTTAAAATTCGCAAATAAATGACTGTGACCTTTGCCATGTTAAATTGAAGGTCCCGGCTGTTGTCATAGTACGGCAGTTGTTAAGCCATGTCAGAGGCCCTTGAGGTGGCTTGATAAACTCTCGACACCAGAGTTGGCCACTCTCATTTGATAAGACGAAGAAAACCTTTGCCCAGCAGCGTAGTTTGTTGGACCACATCTCCGACTTCTACATGTTGGTGGCGGTGATGGATTGATCGACGAAGAAATAATTGAGCTGATTGTGGTAATGGTAGCGATGTCGGTAACTACTACTGATGGATAAATTCTATGTTTTTATGTAGTTGGTAATGTACGGTTATCATAAACTGTTATAATATTTCGCTGTAAACAATACTTGAGAAGACGATATCTCTAGATAATCTATCCCGTATGGCAGTTATCGGGCAAAACTACATGTTTTGTCAATCAAACTTGTTAGATATATGTCAAGATAAAATAAAATAAATAAATTCTTTATTGTCAGACACATAATCCATAAAATACACACAAATGAAACACACTAGCTTAATACACACAATAGTTACAGATGTAAGTTTGTATGCATACAAGTTTGCATACAAGTTTGCATACAGTTTGCATACAAGTTTGCATACAAGTTTGCATACAAGTTTGTCTACGGATTTCTCCGAAACTATAGTTGCATACATCATTTTTCATATTATTGATTAAATTAGCATATGCTAGTAGACAGTTCACTAGTTCAGTAGTAGTAGTTTCACTGTATTATTATAGTTCCCGTAAGGCATGATTTAATTTAGTTGTAATAACCGGCTAGCACTTATACTTACGTCAAAAATTACGTCGAAAAATTAGCTCGACAAGTTTCGGAAATCTGAGGTTTCCATCATCAGGAGGACGAGTCAGCACGCGCGTCCCGGTTGGCCGCCTCGTCCAGGTCCAGTCGTCAGTGTTAGTTTCATTACAATTAGTTCAGCAGATTGTGCGTAATGTGATAATATTGTTGGCATGATGAACGAACAATAGATATTATGAGTAGATAATATTTTATCTCGACAGTTAATTATTGTAATATCAACTATACTACATTATTGATATCTAACTTGACCACATACGTAATTACTCACTCCCCAAAAATTAAGGTAAATTGTTCAAATTGGTACGAATATATTATAACCCCGAATCAAGTGTGATAGTTTTTCATGTATTTTGTCAAAATTTTAATAACGTTACTAAAAGAGGTAAACAAAAATAATTCGCAACCTTTACAAAAATCATTAGAGTTTATACTTGTAAAAAACAAAAGAACTCCAGAAAAATATTTAAATATCTTGATAAATTTAAACAAAATAAAAATATTTAATTTAAATTCATCTGAATTCCAGAACTTTTGAAGAGGTCATATTTACTTTTTATAAAACATCATGTTAAGTAAATATTTACTTACCAGGTTTTTTCGCTTTAACAACTTCATCTCTGGTATTCATTTCGATAACACTTATAAAACTAAACTCTTAAAATCCAAATAACGGAGCAGGTACTTTAAAATGGCACAAAACAAAGCACTTGATTTAATTTTTTCCCACACTTTTTATTCAGACGTAATTTTGTATTTGGAATAAATTCCAAATTAAAAAAAAAACTGGTCACGCGTTCACATACGTCGCGGGCGCAGTACGCGCGCGACTAAGTAAATTACGAGCAAAAATAGGCATTATGTTTTCAAATCAAAGATAAAGTAGAGAGTACGATTGACTTGAGACACCGTTTGTGTGACACATTCGGTTCGGAAATAAATAAATTAAAAATGTCTTCCATCCACAATTCTATAGAAGATTGCTATCAGTCGCGAATGCGCGTCAAATAAAAACAAACCGTTGCTCGATAATAATCCATTGTATTTGTTAATCTAAGATTCAAATAAAAACCGGCTACTGGTGTTGACACTGACAGAAGATTGCTTACTTTTTATCGTCGCCACTGAGCGAGCGACTATTGTTCCTGGCAATGTCATGGCCGCCGTGACGTCACGCGTGGAACTAATGCAATTCGCTGCGATTGTTATGACTTAAGAAAATGACTTGATAATGACTATTGTCAAGCGTTACAGCGTTCCCTTTGCGGAAAACAGTGTTTAAATATAAGCACAGTGTCATAATAATATTTTTTTTATATTTTAATTAAATCATCAGAAAATTTTAGTGGTTTTGGCTTGATATCAGAAACATATTTACACAAAAATTCAGTGTAAACGTAAACAGATAAACATTTTTATTCATAATTTGTTAGAATTACATGTCATTACATTTCAATTTGTCTTTATACAAAATAATAAAAGATCAATAAAAATTTATAATAAGTAGTAAAGGAGGATGATTTAAATATCTAATATAGATGAGATATATAGAATTGAGGTATTTTTTAATTGAAGAATTATAAAAAGAAACAATCATGTTGGTAACATAATTAGTTATTATCATACAATTTAAATACGGATAATTTAATTATTTAACAAACTCAAGTAAATATCTATGAAGTTTTTTCATCTTCCGTTTTCCCTTTTTCCGTTGAGTTTGAATCTGAAAAGATAAAATAAATTAATAATTAAGGCGCAAGCCTATGTAATTTATATTTTTGATTATTTCTCGGGACAAACCAAAAAACTTGCACACAAACAAAACGACACAACACAAAGAGCATACATACAGTTGTTCCTTTTAGCTACATTGGTGGCAACCAGAAATTTCACATCCACTTAAAGATGTACTCATGTATTCTAAGCTTAACAAAAAATATGTTATCTGTTATGTCCATAACAAAGTAGGTAAATAATTTATAATCAATACCAATCTAATAAACAATACCAACCTCTGTCTTCAGCACTGGGGCTGTTCCAGGGCTGCAGCTCGCTTGTTCCGAACACCAGGTAGAAGGTGTTCCCGAGGAAGTAGATAGCTGATGCTATGTAGAACACCATCCGCCATTCATCGGGGTCAGTCTGGTAACACAAACAGAAAGAATAAACAGCAAATAACAATATTTGTGAGTTGCGTCTGTTTAACAGTAACTGTTGTTTTTATGTAAGAGGAGGCTCTGAATTTAATTGTGTTTTTTTACAAAGCATCCTAGTTAAATAAAAGAATGTACATGTTACAGAGTCGATTCAAAGATTCAGAGATATTTATTGTCCTTATAACACTGCGCTACAATGTAGATATAATATACAATGAAGATATAATGAATTTCAGAATAGATATGAAGACTTATTACAAAAAGAACGTAGTAATTACTATTTAAATATTATAAATTCTTCGGACAATGTTGTCAAATCAATGTGGGAAGTGGTTAACGCTGAAACCGGTAAAACTCGGAGAAACTGCGACTTCACGGATATGTTGAGACGACCGGATGGGTCAAAGTTCCTCACAAAAGAGGATGCAGTGAACGCGACAAACTCTTTCTTTGTGAACGTAGCCAGTTCGTGCGGAGCGCCTGCCGCTGGGCGCTGACGTGTCGGAAGCGATGCGAGCTTTACGTGCGGCGCGCCCGCCGAGCGACCGATCACTTAGGCTTAAGGCATTTACGGCACTTGAAGTATATCGCATTCTTACACACGGGGTCGCACGAAAGCAGTCAAAAGATGCTTTCGAAATACCAGTCTCGTTGCTACACTTGGTCACGGAACAAATTGCACCGGTTCTCTCAAAGATTTACAACAGATGTCTTGAAGAAGGTATTTATCCAGCAGCCCTAAAAACAGTTAAAGTTTCCCCGCTGTATAAAGGAAAAGGTACACAAGAAGCTCTTAACAATTACAGACCTGTATCGATCATACCAGCAGCGGCCAAAATGTTTGAGTTTGGATTGAGTGAGAGATTAACCAAATACTTATCGGAATGTTCCGCTCTTAGTGATACGCATATCGCAAGGGAAGGTCCACTACAGCAATGTCCGAGAAAGTAATCCGGAGAGTTCTTGAAGCGCGCGAAGCTAAACGACAAGTCGCAGTTATTCTCTGCGATTTGTCCAAAGCATTCGACGTCGCAGACCGAAAGGTCTTATGTGCAAAGATGGGACACTATGGCATTAATGAATCTGCGCTGAAATTACTTACAGATTTCATGGATGACCGATACCAGGTTGTAACGGGAGGAGGAGTTACATCACGGCCCCAAAAAACTCTAATCGGTGTAGCGCAGGGATCGTCTCTATCCAACATCATGTTCAGTCTCCTCCTGAATGATCTGCCAGAAAGCGTACCTGATGCTGATATATATATGTATGCAGATGACGTGGCGGGGATAGTGACCTCTAACACAATAGATGACCTTGAAATCAAGTTGAACAATGTAGCACGTGACCTTAACAATTGGTTCAAAGTGAATGGGTTGATGTTAAATGTAAATAAAACTCAGTTCATCCATTTTAATTTATCCGGCCGCAAGTATAGACCGTTGAGAGTATGTATAGATAGTCAGGAAATGTGTCAAGTTAAATCAACAACATTTCTGGGATTGATAATAGACAGTGCACTAATGTGGCAAGAACATATTGATAAAATGTGTGACAAGATAGCGCGCGCATGCTTTGCACTGTGGCGTGTGTCAGAAATATTGCCACACCACATGGTTCGGCAGTGCTACTTCGCTTCAGTACACTCAACGTTGCAGTATGGCATCGAGCTATGGGGACGCGCCGCAGATTGGGAGCGCATACTTAAAATGCAAAAAAGAGCCATACGTGCGATCGTTAGAGTGCCGCAGGACAGTACAGCACATCCCTACTTTAAATCCTTGGGTATATTAACAACTCCAAGCCTAGTGTGCCTCCAAGCAGCACTGTATGCGTGGGATCATATAGATGAGTATTCGCACATCGGCGATAACCGTCCGGGTGACGTTCGCCACGCGCGACGTCTGTGTGTCACGCGCTGCCGGCTTGCGAAGACGACTCGACTCATGTATGCGACCGCGCCGCACGTCTACAACCGACTGCCGCTTGAGATAAGGGACGCGCCCTCCAGATCTATCTATAAAAGAAAACTAAAGTGTTGGCTTATCGAGCAGGCATTTTATAATTTTGATGACTTCATGAAAATGAAGGTGGTATAAAATACATATAACAAATGTACTTTTATGTAAATTTACCCTCTACTATCTATGTAGTATGAATTTTTTTAGAATTGAATTGTACAATAATTTAATTTTTTTTTTTGTTTTGCAATAATTATTGTGTTTTATTGTACTATTATTTTAATTGATTATTTTTTACTTGTATTTCTGTGACGTGTATCAAAAATCTGATATTAATAAACTACTATGACTATGACTATGACTACAATAGGTACGTCATATATTACAGTAATAATTTATATAACTTAATACTAATTATTAACGAAAGAATGAAAGATAAAACATAAAAATGTATACATAATGTCATTTACAAACAAACAATGTCAGATTTATTTAAGTAGATTGGATAAAATAAAATAGTTATAAGCTATGTCAAAGAAAATCATGTTACTTAAAAAAAAAATGTCACTCACAAACAATGTCAAATATGGATTCTTAAATAATTTTATAAAATGTCAGAGGAAATAATACTACATAATATTTTATAATGTCACTTACAAATAACAATGTCAAATATTAGATTCTTAAACAATTTTACACAATGTCAGACAAAGTAATATTAAATGTTATTAAATAAACTAAACAATAAAATGTTCCATGTCAACCTGTGGCCATTATAAATGAAGATTCGATTAGAGGCAATCTCATATATTCATTTAGTGAGTAGAAAGGATGGGATTTTAAAAAAAAATAGTTTTACTTTGAATTGATTTAGCGGCAAGTCAATTATACTACGAGGTAATTTATTAAACATGCATATTTTCACATACATTCCTTGCTTCTGTACTTTAACCAATCGAGTTAAGGGTAATTTTAATGCTTTTTGCTTACGTAAATTATAAACATCTTCTCTTATTAGATTTGATTTATCTTCGTATATTTCTAGTAAACAACAGTATGTAGAGAGATATAACGGTCATTATCTTGTAGTTTTTAAAATGCTGTCGTACTGATGTGCCCTTTTTTAGTCCTAGCATAGTCCTAATTGACCTTTTTTGAGCGATTTCGATTCATAAGGATGGAAGTTGGTAATAATGTTTTACATGTAACATAAAGGAAACACACAAACTTAATTGAATATATTGAATGTAGGTCAAAAAGGATATAAAATACCAGTGGTAATGAACCCAAAATCGCATATCGACACTTAATTACTGAAGTAAAACGAAGGTTTTTAAACTCTTGGCAACAAGAATACTCGTATTCGAGGAGTGTGCGAGCTTATCTTTTACAGAAACTATAACTACAAGTAAAGTAAGTTAAATAAGCGTAAAAGATAACTATAGAATTAAGTGATTTTAGTTATGGTACAAACTATACCACCAACCCTATAGTCCAGTGACTAGTAAAACATATAGGAACAGATTGAGGTTTAGTTGGTATCATGCAGTATGGCTTGCTAGAGTAGACGTTTGTATTAGCAGACTGATGATACAGGACAATAACGCTGATAACGATGACTAATAAGCAATAAAAAAACCACTTGTGTGATAAAGTTACCTCATCTTGAATAACAGCCCCGGCGACGAGCGGCGCGATGATGGAGATGATGTTGGCCGCGCAGTTAGTGATGCCGAGCAACGTGCCCGCGAAGTTGGGGGACATGTCGATGTGCACCAACTGGGGAACAGACATTAAAAATACTAGTCGTAGAGTCTATTAGCGGCCCTGCAGTATTGCCCGTGAAATTAGGATAATAAATGATATCTAATCGATTTCCAGACCAAAAAGTATTTGGGCGTAAAAAGGATTACATCTAAACGCACATACAGAAATACATACGCACATGTTTTAACCTAAAGAATATTGTGGTAGGTTTTGTTCCCTAAAGTGGATCAAAATTAATGGTAAAAAGAAACAATGAAATAACTTAAATAATATTTTAGGCATCATATCATCTACTTCAATTAGCTATAGCTAATTGAAGTAGATGGTCCAGATATTCCATATCATCTAGTAAGTTCATATCACACATAATACATCTAATGCTCACCATCAGTCCGGTGACCATGCCAGCGTTGAGAGCAACCACCACAGTGAGCAGGGTGACTGCAGCCGCCAGGTTGCCCGCCGGAGTGTACGACAGGCCGATCAGGAAGATTGCCGGACCAAAGTGACCTGAAAATATGGATGCACATGATTTAATGACTGATTTTTTACAAGCACCCTAAAAGCCACTAAACGGTAGTGCAAGGAAAGCTCCCAAGCCAACCTCGACGCAATATCATAAGAAAATCTCTAAAATGTTCTTACAAACAACCACGTACAATATCCCGTTAATCGTAGGATATTAGGAGATAATCAAATCAGTTAACTTCTAACGCATATAAAATAATGTCATTAACTCTTGTTTATGATTGTTAGTTTAGTGGTTCCTAAGCGACAATATGTTTCATTTTTTTAAGTTTATGTCATGTATTGAAATCAAAACGAATTTAATCAATATTAAAATAACAGGTTACTTGCACGTATGCTTTTTCATTGCTGAAATGAACGCATGTTGCGTCGACCCTTAGGATGGAAGGTGGTTGGACCAGTCCAGTAACGAATACTATCTAAACCGGCCAGTCACACAGTCCAGTAACGAATACTATCTAAACCGGCCAGTCACACAGTCCAGTAACGAATACTATCTAAACCGGCCAGTCACACAGTCCAGTAACGAATACTATCTTTCTATTCTTATTAATTCCACTTGAATGTTCTCTCTTTGTATATCAATCTAAACCAACTCTCACCAATAGAGTTGGACAGTTTCCTGGTAGCAGTGACGGAGAGCCAGCCGTGGTTGGGGAGCCAGTCAGTGATGTACCCCAGCGGGAAGGTGAGCAGGTAGAACGCCAGGTACGGTAGGGCATTCATTACGCCGTTCTGGGAACAAGGGTAAAACACTCTGCTACACAATAAAACACAAAGTAAAAAGTAGCCCATCTGTTATAAGTCATGAAGAGATCTCACATCATCAAAAAGAATGCCTAAATATCATATTACATCATTTAAAACGTCTTTTCAGTTTTTTTTATATATTTACGAGTTCTCTAACCATAGTGCGAATATTAAAATAATAACTCAATAGTACCAAACTTGTTAAGATGGTTTAATGTATTCATAGGTAGTTCAACTTATTAAGAGCTACGAGTATGAACACTAAACAACTGCGCTACTTTATCTCAAGTCATACAACTTTCATTTTATAATGATGAAACGACCTCTAGAATGCAATTTGTCTAGACTTCGGCAAATTGGCAAACATATTATGGAAGTAAATAGAGTCCGTAGTGGTTAGCTCAAATTGAGCTATTTTTCTAGCAAAGTTTAATCAGAAAGTTGTTTGAGAACTTCTGTTTCTGATTTCATTCTGGAGACATCGAAACGTCTCTACTGAATGTTTTTTTTGTGAGTATGGGTTATAAAAAAAATGTATTGTAATATTGTGATGTTTAATAGGACATTGTATTAGAAACTTACAGATTTGATATCCACACCCAGCACCTGCTTCATATAGGAGGGCATCTCAGTCATGAGAGTCCAGAAGCCCCAGTTCTGGCCGCAGTGCACTACTATCAGAGAGATGAACGGGAGGGACGTCCAGATCGCCTTCCAGGGGGTCGCCAGTTTCTGGGAACATAAAATAATTATGATAAAAGAAATACCAGAAGCTTATACTTACATGATAAAGTAATTAAAATTTTGTAGCCAACTAAGAAATAAGTAAGCTACTCGTATACTAGAAGTAGTAATGCTGAAGATTATTTTTCCGTCACGCATTTGACCATCGGGTCACTGGAAGTGACACCTGCGCAAGCAAACACTATGGTCCTAGTGTTCTACAAAGTTGGTGATAAACATAACGTTCGCTGCTTAGCTACAGAATTAAAAAATAAACAAGCCACTAGGTTATTTGATTTACCTTTTGTTCTCCAACCTGTCCCAAACTAGTCTGTATATACAGTCTCTCCTCCTCGCTGATCATCCGCGAAGTCTGCGGGGAGTCGGAGCCGAGGAAGATGTAGGCGACAGTCCACACGGCGCCACTGATTCCGTTCACGTAGAAAATCCACGGCCAGCTCCATGCGTCCGCTATGAAGCCAGAGATCAGGAGCTGGATGGCCGTGCCCAGTTGGGAACCTGGAAAGTACGAAACGTGTGGGATGATAGAGTTACTTTAGTTGTTGCGTCGAAAATAATCAAGGTAGATGGTGCCTAATTTTATGACAGGTTTTAAATAAAAAATAATAAAAATAAAATAAAAGTTCTTTAATTTCAGGCACTAGACCCGTATCAAATCTATACTATAATATTATAAAGCTGAAGAGTTTGTTTGTTTGTTTGAACGCGCTAATCTCAGGAACTACTGGTGCGAATTGAAAAATTCTTTTTGTGTTGAATAGACCATTTATCAAAGAAGGCTTTAGGCTATATAACATCACGCTGAAACTAATAGGAGCGAAGAAACAATGGAAAATGTGGAAAAAGCGGGGAAAAATATTCATCTTTGAGGGCTTCCGTAGCGTGCGCTGCGATAACGGATTAAGATATCAAAAAAAATGTATGAAAGAATTATTCCTCTTAAAATGATCTAACAAAATGTCCGTAAAAGTCATAGTCATAGTCATATCGTTTATTTGCAAATTGTAAAGAACACTTAACAATGACCCTGATAGGGTATGCAAATATGTACATAATGTATATGTAAGTCTGAGTGAGAAGTATATGTCTTTATTTTAAGATTAACTCACTAGAACCGTTTCTATGGTTATAACTATTCCACGCGGACGAAGACGCGCGCACCAGCTAGTACAAAATATGTAAAATACAATGCACAAAAATACCAAATACTTATTTAAAGTAACTCGAGCATCATTTTCGGTTTGCACTTTGGTGCACAGAGATCCACGACCGATAAATAGGACTGTACAAATCTTCGGACAGGCACTGCAATATACTATTATTCGATTGCCTTATTCATTCCCAGAAGGACGCAATACGAGACCGAATAACCGCAAAGACGTCAGGAACCCGTGCCTCAGCAAACATGCCCGACGCGCTGCAATATCTTGGCTGTTGCATAAGGATGCGAAATGCGTCATTATATTGCACCCTTATGGTGTGGTATGATCTTCTGGTATAATCTGACCAAAGCTGGCACGTGTATAGGCACATGCAATAGGCTTTGAACAGAGTAACCTTCACCTCCCGAGAACATTTTGCGAAGTAACATACGTAAGTAAGTAACATACGTTTCAAAGTAATGATGCTGAAGACAAGCCATATCAGGTGATAAATAAAATTTATAGAATATTCTAGGTACTCGTATATCTTACTTGCCTACCACAATGTACTTGCTCAAGAAAACTGCGTGATGAAGAGCAAAAGTGATAGTCAATTAAAATAGTACAGTGAATTTAGCATTTTATATCAATGAAGTGAGGTTACCTGCATGTATCAAGGATCCCAGCCTGCTTTTCTCCTCGACGGGCGCCCACTTGCCGATGAGATGGTGTACGGAAGGCACGATGAACCCTTGAGAGAGACCCTGCAGTACTCTGCACGCGCATACAGCCTGCCAGCCTCCCTGGAAACAGATACATCAATATTATCGAATAACTGACATTATCTATTCGGATAAACATTTTTTCCCTATGACACTACCCTTATTTTTTTTCAATCACTATGACTTATTTTATAAAAGTATTTGTGATTCTTCAGGCACTTACTAGTGTTATCCGTACCTGACCTAGTACAAAAGCACTAATTTTAAATAATATAAATAGGTAATTCATCCATGTGCTATGGTGATTTCGACCATAATCAGTTGCCTAATGCAATTGAGCTTGTAAAACGGCTAACGGACTCAATATCAGTAGGACCCATATTTCGTTAGACAATTAGTTAAGCCACGTACATGGTAAGCCGCAGTAGGTATGACCATGGACACGGCTGCGTTGAGAGCGATACAGATGCTGATGAGGATGGAGCCCCCGAAGCGCTTGGCGAGCTCTCCGCCCGGGACCTGCAGGATGATGTAGCCCCAGAAGAATGAGGACAGGATCACTGACTGCGTCTGGATGCTCCAGTCAAAGGCCTGGAAGAGAAAGAATCATCAATAGTACCTGCTGCTTCTAAATGTTGTTCACGTATTAGAAAAGTTTAGACACAATCGAAGCATTTTAAAACCGTATTCGTTTATTTACAACTATTTTTAATTTATTTACAATTTATGTCTATATAAAAAAGAATTTAAAAATTTTACAACATTTTCATTATTATTATTTTCTTTTGTTTACATTTTAGCATGTTAATCCTTTACGAAATAAACATAAGGTATCATTGTCACCCGTGTCCGTATGATAGAAAACGTCACGTATGAAGGAGTGCCGGTTTTGTGCCAAAGCGAGTGACTGAACATACAGTAGGTAGTTTCGTACTGTTTGAGAGTAAGCAACAAGATTACGGAATAAACATCTGTGAGAAAACACCAGCTTCATTATTTCACTTCAAATATAATAATTCATCTTTACTTATTACTGTAAATCACAATCGTCAATCTGACTTAAATTCCTAGCTCACAATCTATTGAAAACACTCTTTCGAGCTCCAACGGCCGACTGGCCAGCAGTCACGTGGTCGTCTGCCAGTCCCCGAGGGGAGCTGGTAGGACCTCTACGAGATAAATCTCTTTCGAGGGGCTGGGCTCCGGGGCACACTGACCCCGGCGAAGTTCACAGTTCACGTCGAGTCGCTCTGTCCGGCGGCGTACCAGCAACGGTCGGCGTTGTTCGACGTGATGAGGCGATGTGCCTGTCGCTGCGGCGCTTTTCTATAGCGCCGGGACGACAGACGGTGGTTCCTGGAGGTGGTGCAGGCGCGTCGACCTCCCGCTCGGGAGCAGCAGCACGACGAACGGCGCACGCAACCTCACGGGAGGGAGCGGCTATTGCAGCGCGACGACTCAACAGGAACTGACTGGCCAGCCTCGTTGCGAGTCTGCCTTTATACGACTACCCACACATCTGTCATCGCCCCACTCACCGTTTTGCTAGTCTTTGAGATCAAATACGTACCCATGTTCATGACACTTTAATATTATTGTGAGCGATGACTAAAGGTGTTGGTATTCGTAACTTAGCAAATTATTTACAAAATTTAATTACCTACATAAATCGATAAAATTATAAAAACTTGATACATTTTAACATAAACTTACACATCTAAGAGTAACTACATGAATACCTATTACTAATATGAACAAATTTGTTGAGTGCATACAATATACAGAAAAAAAACTTACGTTTTCATTATATTTGTCTGTCATATCGACAATGGCCATGCTCATGTTGACCCGCATTCCGTAAGCCAGCACCAGCGCGAAGAACAGTAGGACTGCTTGTACATGACGAACACCAAGGAGGGACTCTGGAAAGCAAGATACAATCTGAACTTAGAGTTTTTTTTTTAAACTAAAAAATGTTTGCTCTTGACCACAGCATGCCAGATGGTAAGCATTAACTATGGTCTAAGATGGATCGTGCTTATTCAATAAGAACCGGTTCACTCTCGCTTTACAGTAAGATGTAAGTAACGTGCTGGAAATAAAATAATAATAAATATTGCGGGACATTGCACACAGCGCCATCTAGCCCCACACTAAGCAAAAAAAAAAACGGTGATTGTTTTACGTACCTGTTGTACCTACTTATATCGAAATGACAGATGTTACAATAGTAATTGTCTACCTCCTTCTTTACTTAACTTACTTATTATCTACCTGCATTCTTCAATAAATCAGTCTCAATACAAATGGCGTTTGACTGCGACATAATAATCCCTTATCAAGGATAAACTATTGGCGACGAGGCATTTACGGACCGTGAAAGTGTGTTTACGTGTGCAGTTAAGTGTTGAGACTCAGAGAAACAATGAATCTCCACCAGATACAGGAATTCAAGTTAAATGTGGACCGGTGGTCGACTTACGTCACTCGACCGCGAGCGCTGCTCGAAATAAATGAGGTGAAACTTGCCGAATAAGTAAGTATTCAAAATATCTAGTGGCTGTGGTCGGGACGGAGACACTAGATTTGATGATTGATTTATGTTTTCCTGAAAAGCCCGAGAAAGTAAAATTTGAGACTCTGGTGAAACTGGTGGATGATCATTTAGCCCCGAAGAGGTCCGTCATCGCTGAAAGAATGCTGTTTAGAGCTTGCAGACAAACGGTGTCGCATACTGTGGCGGAATATCTGGCGCAGTTAAAAAAATGCAGCAAAACTTGTGCGTTCACTTCATCGGATATATTGAAGGAGAATCTCCGAGATCAGTTCGTGTACGGCCTGATTAGTGACAAAATACGACAACGACTGCTCATAGAAATGAACCTGTCGTTCGATCGAGCAGTCGAATTGGCATTGTCACTCGAGGCAGCGGTCAGGGACGCGCAAGGAGCTAGTTCGGCGAGCAGCGTTGGCGGAGCGATCACCGATTTGGTGCATGCGGTCGGCGGGGGCACCGTCCGCCCGAAGGGGACATACAGCGGCGGCGTGAGCCGCGGAAACAGCGGCGGAGCGAGCCGCGGGTACAGCGGCGGAGCGAGCCGTGGGTGCGGAGGCGGCCGGGCGGTCGCGCACCTGGCGCAGGGCAGCGGAGCCCGCGCCGCGGGCAGGGGCCGGGGCTGGTCCAGAGCACCCGCACAACACCAGGGCGCAGCGTGCTACCGATGCGGGCGGGCGCACCCTGCGCACAGCTGCAGGTTCGCCAGGGTCGTCTGCTATGTGTGCGGGACCACGGGGCATATGGCAAAGATGTGCCGCCAGCGGCGATGCGGCGACGTCAGGAATGTAGAAGATAACCCGAGTCTACCGACGTGTAGCGAAGGTGAAGAAGAGGACGACTACCTGAACCACATAGGCGGGGAAGAGGACGAGCGCAGGATGGTGCCAGTCAAGGTCAACGACGTTCCCGTCACTATGGAAGGCGACACCGGAGCAGGTGTCACTATTATTAGTAAGAGTACGTATCGTAAACATTTTGGTTACATCGAGTTACACCCACGTAAATCTAAGTTAAGAATGTATAACGGCGATAAAGTTACCTCATTAGGGAAATTTGTATGTGAGGCTACTTGTAATAACAAGACAGTGAAGGGATTAACTTTAGTAGTTATCGATAACGAGCACAGTAATCACATAATGGGTCGAGATTGGATGCGAGCGTTTGGCATAAAATTCCCCTCAGTGACATCAAGTGATAGCAAACAAGTAGCTAAGAGCAAACTAAAATGTAAATCATAATATGTGTAAGAGAATGTATGTTTACAAACAACAAATGTAGTGCCTACTCAGTAGGTAAGTAGAAACAGATGTTTAGTCAGTTAAATGTCACCTATAGTGTATATTTACCTGTACATATGGCCACCAGCTTCAAAATAGCAGAATATATAGATCAGTGTATAAGTTCAAACTTAGTCATAAAAAGATTCACTCTAACTGTAATTTTTGTTCTGTTAAGTAAATACTGAAATAAGGTAGGTATGTAAATATACATTGTGTTATGTTTTAACCATTATAGGTATTGTATTGAATACTACGCGACTAGCGACAGGTATAAAAATAAGATTCCTTGTTACTTAGTGAGTGGCTAAGATATTCAAGTTTGAGTTGAGCACACAGTGCAACCAACAAGTTAGGGTGACTGTATATCAGTAAGCTGGGTGCAATTCATGAGTTTTATGAAATTGTTGGTAATGTATGAACCTACTATGTCGGTGCACAAGTCATTAAACAGAGGGGAAGAGAGAGGAGAATGATAATAAGTTGGTTTTGATATGGTTAGGTTGTCTTTATACTAGGTTTGAGTTGTGTAATAATCAAGTGGCGACAAAGTTGTATGTACATTACCCAATTAAGTAACAGATGTATACCTATAGAAGATTTAAAATTATATGTGACTTTTGTGTACCTTAATATGTTAAATGGCAAGGAATTACTATTTGAGTTAGTGTTCTAAAGATGAAATTTGAATTATATTATATGGTACTGAATAGACATACTCTGTGCAAAATTATGTATATAGCCATGAGTAGGTAGTAGTAAGATTTATTATAGTATGTGGTACCGATTAAGTGTACAATTGGCTTTTTGAAATTGTGTGTCTTAGTGTAACAATATTCATACAGATGTAATGTGATTGGTGTTTTGGTTATATGTACTGTAGTTGGTTTAAATTCGATATTTAAATTAAGGAATGGTATCCAACCTAAGCGAAAATACAGTAGTCTAAAAGTGATGAAATGAAAAATATTCAGTTGTTTCTATAAAGTGTTTATGGGTTTCTAAAAAAATATATATAAAATATATAGGTACCTATGATCTATGTAAGAATTGCAATTCCGAAATTAGATAGGTAATTATTAGTTTTATGTAAGACAGTGTGCATCATTTAGAGCGGGGAGGATGTTGTATATCGAAATGACAGATGTCACATTAGTAATTGTCTACCTCCTTCTTCTTTGTTGTTACTTATTATCTACCTGCATTCTTCAATAAATCAGTCTCAATACAAATGGCGTTTGACTGCGACATATAATCCCTTATCAAGGATAAACTAGTACCTACCAAAATTTTATTGAAAAATGCTATAAATGTGTAGATCTAGTATGGTTATATGCATTTTATTTTACGGATTATCCTCTCCACCGGCGCGTTACCAGTTTCTGATTGCGTCGCCATACTTTATTTCGGGGGATTAGGTTTCGTTTTATTGGTGTAACTTAATATGGTGCTGTAGCGTACCTACGTTGTAGTGTGTTTGGTCAGAAGGAACCAGTCAGTACGTAGTATTAGCAATTTAGGGTTTTATTTTAACACCTTCCAACAACACCACAGCAATAGTTTAGCCATATAGCTGTTGTTGTGTGAGCAATACATATATTATCGAATAATTAACAAAACCTATGTACTTACTTGGCTTTTTAGCAACACTTTGAGTCACATCCACTGCACCCATTTTTAACTTTATTTAAATTATTTCACCAAATATTCACAAGAACATCTCGACCTCGTAACGTTTGGCAACTTGAACTAAATCGATACTTGAAGATAACACAATCATGTTCATAACAAAATCCCAATAATGATTACACTGACAGACTCCCAGCAGGTCGAGATAAAAATGTTAATAAAGAAGATATCATAGACCTTGTGTTAGTAGAAATAGAGGCTAATATTGAAGTTAAGAAGTCCTAGACCGAAATGATTTCTTACCATCAGGCGAATTACGGTCAAGTGCAAACCCATTCCATGTAAAAAAAAAGTTGTGTAGATTAAAGGAGAGCAAGATCAAGGTTCAACACTTTAGACCACTTTGTCGACCTTGAGATCATCATCATTTTTAATCTTTAAGGCAATTACTATGAAACATTGAACATAGTTAAGACTTTCTTTCTCTCTTTTCTTTCGCAGGTCACCGCTCCATCTAGCTTATTGACTTGACAGTCAAATACTTTTACTGTTTCCTTAAGTGTAAGCGCAAATTAAGCTGAGGCAGACTTGTAACAGGAATTTTGTGTCTTTTTAATTAATTTTATAATTTATGTAATTTGTTTTATTTCCAATGGCATCGTTTCCACCGTCTATACATTAAGTTTTTTGTCACAACACAAGGCTAATCAGTTAAAGACATACCAGTCGTGTCATCTTCATCAGATCCTGCATAATTCCACGACTGAGTCTCACTGGTGCCGAACACGAGGTACAGCGTGTTACCAACGATGTAGATAGCTGACGCCAGGTAGAACACCTTGCGCCACTCACCGGGGTCCGTCTGGGGAGAAGAAATAATTTGCGGTTTAGTGATAATACTCTTAATATCATTTCAAAAAAATAAAAGTCCCAAGTTTGTAATGATAAGATTTGCTAAAGAGCTTCCATGAAATACATACCTTTTGCCATACTTTATTTATACGGAGTTGGATAACACTTTTCCTTTGCTTTCTGTACTTCAACAATTTGCCACAGAGACTAATAAGGGCTTCTCTAGATAAGCATGCTACAAGTTAATTTTGGAGTGTCTACTTACTTCAAATAACCTAAGGTCTCGGTAAACGCAAGTAAATATATTATATGTAGGTACCTCATCCTTGAGTATCGCTCCAGCGGCCAGCGGCGCGACGATGGACACACAGTTGGCCAAACAGTTGGTGATGCCCATCAATGTACCGGCGAAGTTGGGAGGCCAAATCGATGTGCACCAACTGGAAAATATCATAAAAATGATTATCTGCGCAGGTATGGTTGTCCAAATGTCTATATCAAACTTTAAATAGTTATTTTTTCGATAAGCTACAATAACGTTAACCTTATGAATAGCTGAAAGTTATTACGATATTTTATATACATGTAAAATTAAAAATATAGATTAACGCTCGAATACACCACAAATTGACCGCCATTGACCGACCAACCAGAGCGGTGACAAGGTGATTATCGAACCTGACAGACCATGAAGCCATCATTCACCACAAATCTATCTATCATTTACCATCAATACGGCGAGATGACCGATATCATAACCACGACCACAAGTAACAGTATATAGGTTCATCCCCTACGTCATTATCATCATCCGCAGCCGGATTTAAACCACTAACAACTGTATTATATTACGACGGGTCCTACGTATACTGGTGCAAGTGCATTTTCACAACTTTACAGTAGAGCCATTTGAATGTTCTAATGCGTGTAGCGTGTACTAAAAATTTAGATGTGACTGCGTTATCTATAGAACAATACTTAGAAATATCTGCTATGGATCTGATCGATTATGAGATAACTATTATTTGTATTTATAGAACCGTTGTAGTAGATACGAGCAATTTTCTGGACAAACTAGAAAGTTTTCTCGATAAGCTGGTGGAGTTTTGCGTTCCGAGCTGCTGTGCTGCGCGCGCGCACACACACAGCCACACCGCTATGTACGCTCATTTACTCACCATAATAAGTGCAACTTTGTGGCGGCTATTGAGAGCGTCGATTGGGAAGATGTTATGAATCGAAATCATAATGCAGTAGATATGGCTTTGGCCATAATCAATATAATATTTAACAAATATGATGTGTGCGTTCCCTTAAAAAAGTCAATCTGCAGAAAGCGTGACTCATCCTGGGTAACACCGGATGTAAAAAATTATAAAATATTATTATTTGACATGTTAAAAATTGCAAAAATATTTCCTGACATTTTAGAATTAAATGACATTATTAATGACTTGCATAATTATTACAATTCAATGATAGGTAATGCTAAATCAAAATATAGGTATTATTCCAGTAAAATATGTATCGCAACTCCTCTAAAACGATGTGGGCTATTATCAACAACGAGAGAGGTAAGAACAATAACCCCCAATTAGACTTCACAGAAGTGATAAAAATAAAAGATGGCACACCGTTCAGCTCCAAGACGCATGCAGTGAATGCGATGAACGCGCGGTTCTTGAGCGCAGCGTCTACGTGCGGAGTGCAGCGCGCGGACGCCTGCCGCGCCAGCGCCGCACTGAGCTCGGCGCGCGCGCCTGCTGACCGCTCGCTCCGGCTCCGGCGCTTCACCGCCGATGAAGTGCATAAGTACAATTATAACCTCGCGCATCCCTCCGAAGACCTCAAAGGATGTTTATGGGTTGTCCATGGAAATTTTTAGATTAGCCGCTATTGCCCTCTCACCAGTGTTAGCTCACCTCTTTAACGCCTGCATACGAGAAGGAAAGTTTCCTATGCCACTGAAAGTGGCCAAGGTGTCCCCTCTCTTCAAAGGAAAGGGTAAGCGGGAAATAATGGACAACTATAGGCCAGTTTCAACAATCCCTGCGGTGGCTAAAATTATGGAAAATGGACTTACCTCACGTCTTACTCAGTACTTCACAGAATCCTGCGCCCTCTCAGATCATCAGTACGCGTACCGTGAGGGCAGGTCGACCACCTCTCTCACCCGTGAGGTGATAAGAAGGGTGACGTCAGCGAGAGAGAGCAGCACGTCGCTCTTCTCTGCTGCCACCTCTCTAAGGCGTTAGGCTAGTATGGGAGAACCAAATAAACAAAGTGTGTGGTAAACTAGGAAGTGCATGCTTCGCATTGAACCGTCTGTCCAGAGTGGTCTCTTTGGAGGTGGTGCGGTGCAGCTACTTCGCCACAGTGCGCTCCGTGCTGCAATACGGCGCAGAGCTGTGGGGGCGCGCCGTGGACTGGGAGCGTGCATGCCGGATGCAGAAGCGCGCAGTCCGCGTAATCGCGAAGATCCCCCCGGACGACTCCGCCCGTCCACATTTCAAGAGGCTGGGGATCCTCACGTTGCCGTCGCTTGTGGTCTTCCAGGTGGCAGTGTACGTGAGGCAGAATCTAGCCTCGTACACCACTCGTGGCGCTGGCACGCACATGAACACGAGGTTTGGAAACCACCTCAAGTGCAAAAAAAGAACGTTGGCAAAATCTAATAAAGTTACACATGTTATAGGTCCAACAATTTATAATAAAATACCAGAAACCACCAAGCTTAAGAAGTTTCAAGAGTAGACTAAAACGCTGGCTTATCCAGGAAACTATCTATAATTTTGACATATTTAAATTAAATATTTAATTCGTTTTACAATAACTACCTAGGAAATTGTAGTTCTTTTCATAAGTTTTTGTTGACATGTAATAATTTATTATGAATAAAGATGATTATGATTATCAAAAAAATAATAATAATATATAGATAAAGATGATTATGTTATGCTTTTTGTTTGAGGGAACTACTAAGGAAAATCGTGAAAATAATATAATTTAAGACCTACTTGAACCAACTTATTTGAAAGGCAGTTTTTAAATCTATAAGAATGTCTGTCCCACTATACGTAAATTTTAAAATCTAGCGCCGTTGGCTGGACCGATTGATAAATAGTGTTAATGTGACACAGGTAAGTTAGTCTCACATAAGAAATGTTGGCAGGTTTCTGGAAATCAGGAACGTATATAAATTCTAACGTTTCACTTTGAAAAGTATGGTGAGTAATTTTTATTCAGCACAAAAAGCAAGTGAGCAAATTTGACTGTTTATATCATTATACATACCTGTTTTTACAGTTTGTCATACAAATTGCTTGTAAATTAATTCAAATAATTAATAATTTCCATCCATTTGTCTTGAATCCAAAGCCATGAATAGATCAGCAACATAATTATAGTAGTAACCTCTTGAAAAGGACACTATAAATAAGAAGCCGCTTATAAAAGGGCCGTAAAAAAGTGGCTTTTATTGGCTGACATGTGGAGGGAATTACAGGTAGTTTACTACAGGTTTAACTCGCGCGCACAAGGAACTAATGTCCGAGGAAAGTTTAACTATTTGAAGAGTAAGATGAGCTGGATAGGGTAAGTAATTAGTAAGGTAAGGATTAAGCTTGTTAAGCAGCTTTTATAATTTAGTTTTTGTTGAAACGCATTTGCGTAGGGCAAATACGGCTCTGTTTGCGTTGGGCAAATGCAAATGTAGATGTAGGTACAATAAAATAAAAAAATACTTATCCTAGAGTTTTTAAATTATTTGATATTGATTATTATATTTTCCTTAGGAGATACTTTCGAAATAGTCCATTTCTCGGAAGCTTTAGACGCTTGGAAAATAGCCAGCAACAGTGATGACTTGCCCAGAGATCCTTCTTCTCAGAGGCTATGGGATGGACCGCTTTGTGAGCTGGAACGGAAGGCGCTATATACGTCCAGCTCAGACACAGAGCGCGCCCGTCTTCATGCCGCTTCTCGCTGGGAGTCGGGTCTTTGGTTGCAAGTTCTGCCGTCCAACAATGTTGGCAACCTTCTGGATAATCAGATCTTCCGGCTAGCCACATCTTTGCGCATTGGATCACCTTTTAACAAAATCTAATAATAAAAATGTGAATATATTATCATAATAATTTATTTACTGACTATTTACAAAATTTACAGAAAAAGTATCAATTTTTAAGTAAATCAATGTTTCAAACTACTTTTTCCACCTTCTTGTCAGCCATATCTAAAAAATAGAAACAATTGTTTTTATTAATTAATAAGTACAGATATGAATTTTATTGAAAAAATAATGGCGCTATAATTGGTATAGTCATGTTATTCGTATGTCTACTTATTTGGGCTATTAGAGAACATTTAGACTTATAAGTCTCATGAGACTTTATGCAGTCATGATAATATATATTATATAATCTCTTCGTTAACCGTCATTCCTATAAATTAAACAATAAATAAAGTAACTACTACCAACTTATAAGTATAGTCAATTTTACTGGTTTTGAATACTATCAATGAGATAAAGAAAATACTAATCTGTTTTCCTTATTCAACTAATAAGTTGGCGATTGAAAACTCTAACACCGGACCACTCTCATACGATATTACTAATAGCTTATGAGTAATGTTGTAATGTATTAATTATACTACGACGACGTTACATGCTCGAGATTTCTTGATTAACTATGTAGTCTCACTTCTGTATGTACTAGGCGACACACTTTTTTTAGCTGAAAAAAAAAAAAACAAAAAAAAACGTTCGAACGAATGTCACTGTCAATGTTACGCCTGTAGCGCCGTCTCCTGTCAAACCTCATTCTTTTCTTGTGTGCGGGCGCCGCAACATCATAAATTTCGTTGAATTTTACTATTTGAATTTTTCGTGGGTAAATGTGTTTATTTCATTTGTTCAAGTGGTAAATAAGCATTGAAATTTGAAAAGAAGAATCGAAATTTTAAAATTACGTCGAAAATTCGAAGTTTCGTACAAAAACTAAGCAATTCATCAACCAGCTCTAAGGATAAAGGTTAGTGCAATTACTAACTTACTAAAGCAATGTATTTGCTCATGATCCATTTTAATTTTCTGGATATAATTTTATATATTTTAAAAAACTATACCGAATAGATCGTAAATATAGATTTTTTTCAACAAGTGATATTACGATCATTTTATGAAATACCCACATTTTTGTCATGTAGATCGAAAACATGACTTTTCTAGCAATGTTTTTTGTAACGTTCTTTTTCGATGTACCTACCGACATATTTGTTGTTTTTGTTACAAATACAATACAACAAAATAATAATATATTTATTACCATTTTCTTGCATACATTGTTCTACAATTATTCAATGTAAAAAGAACTAGATTTTTTTAATCTATAACGGTTATTTTGTTTGTGATTCATATTTATTTGAGCACGGTTGATAACAAACTAGTCTAGTGGCATAACGTGATTATGTACAATGACTTTAAAAGTGTACTTCATAGCAAATGTTCAGTTTAGTGGAATACAATACCAACGTACACTAAATGTATATAATGGGCGTTGAATAAAGCACGATTGATCTAGTGGCGTAACGTAATTACGTACAATGACTTTAAAAGTGTTACTACTTTAAAGCAAATAAACAATTATTCAATTGAGTGGCATACATTACCTATATTCAATGTACATTGAGGCGTTATACTCCGTGACATTAGAGCGCGGTTGATAACGAATTAGTCTATAGGCGTAACGTGATTACGTACAATGACTTTAAAAGTGTTACTGCTTTATAGCAAATTAACAATCAATAAATTTAGTGGCATAAAGTACCTATATTCAATGTACCCTCGTTATACTCCGTGACATTAGAGCATTAAAACACTGGGTGCGCCGCATTATCCACATCACGGCCACACTGAACTTAAACTAGAAACAAACTGCATAAAGTCCATTCCAAGTTTCAACTGACCAAAGCACCCAAACAGGGTACCAATAAAACAAAGTACCTACCAAACCTGGGCCAACCCAGTCCAGTAGGGTAGATGGCAACCAGCCTTGAGCCGCCTGTTCCCAGCTACTGGGACGAGACCGGGCCTCGCAAGAGCCAATAGAGGTCGTTCATTAATTTAATTACATTAAATTAATTTTAGTTGTTTGTTAATTGCACGTAGCCTAGTGTGCCGGATCAATTTATATTGGGTTAATTTTTTACTGGTCCCAAGAAGGATTAATTTTTAATTTTTTTTTTAATTTAATTCCTAATTTTTTACCTTCAGATTAATTTGAAAATTGAGATGTCATATATTCTGATCGATTTGAAACGAAGGATATTCGGACGGATAGCCGATTGCTACCTAGAAATAGCCGTATAACTATAATTAACCTCCAAACGCGTACTTTTTAGTACCCATTAGTACACAATTCTGGTAATGAATACCTACCTAGATTGGTATTTTAAGGTTTAACTTACGAGTTTCATTCTTGATTTTACTTTCAGTTTCATCACAAATGCCTGTAGTTTTTATAAAACTAATTAAACCTATACCGTCTTATTACAAAAAAATGGTTTGTCTAGGCTTATGTCAGGTAATACGAAGTTCAGGGTTGTTACCGTAACACGAATTCTTATTACAAAAACAGGACTAAGTCAAGACTTGTTGCTACAAAGAACGATCCTAGGTTTAAATATTATATCATCTGTGGTAGCAAAAACACGAAGTTTTTTTTTTTGTTGGCTATAACTACGTAATTTGCCAGTTTTTAAGTTAAAATAACCGTCAACGAAAATATTTTAGCGTCTTTGACGTTGTCATTGAAATTGTTTTTTTTTTTTGGTTTCAAAAAGTTGCATTATTTAGCAACATATCAATGGATTCAAAAAACAAAAAACGAGCCGCAAACTGGTACTGGTGGCTTTATTAATTTATTTCATTTTAAGTACATTGCCTTGGAAAGGAATTAAATTTAACATCTACTGCAAAATATACTTATACTGTAAGTTTAGTTTACTAAATTTATTTATTTCTGGTGTGGGTTTAATGCAGTAAAAATACACAGACATATTATTATTATTCTTGTATTAACTTTTTACATTGACACAAGTTTTAAAAATTAAAATAAATGTTTTTATACTTGAGGTTTGATTTAACATTTGCATATTTTATTACATAATTTAGATTAAGAAAACAAATTGATCCAGTTTAGTTTAAAATATTAGGTGAAAATATCATATGTACATTTTACTATAAATTTGTTTTAATCCATATTTATTTATTTATTTACAATTTAATTAAAACGGCGCGAGCCAATTACATTAATTAATAAAAGAGAACAAAACTAATAATACAAATACTTAATTAAAATTGAGATAAAAGGTCATTCTAAATTAAAATATTAGTGTGTCAAAATCTTAAACATATTATGGTCAACATTTTATACATAGTGATATCTATTTACTACCCTAATTTAAAATAAATACATACATACATTCATTCATTTCGTTCGCAAAACATGAGACACAATAATACTAGTGGCTGCCATCCATAGACAAACAAGTCGCACGTCGGCGTGGCGGCCAAGAGAGCGTTGAGTGCGGCCAGTGCGCGGGGGAGCGGGGATGTGGCGTGAGCTACGGTGCGGCAGTGTTGCCCAACTAAAAGCTTGCGTCGCCTGTATTGCAAATATTTGTTCGGAACGTACAATCGAAACAGTTTATTGAGCAGATCCGGTGCATCGATCTCACCACGCAAGATTTTGCACACTATAGTAAGCTGACTAGTGTCCCGTCTTACTTTCAGGGAGTTATAACCCAAACAACCTAGAATGAACTTGAACCATAAATATTAGAAATGTGTATTATAATTTATTTTAGTACATTAAACAGTTTAAACTTCACTGATTACAGTAATATATGTTGCTCAAGATATTAGGTATACAACAATCACACAAATTATTTTTATAACAATCCAAAACTGTACAAAACTGTCCAAAACCAAACAGTTTTTAAACGATTATTAGAACACAATAACAAAATATTGAAAATAAATCAATATCACCTCTAACTAAACGTCAGAATGGTTCCATACTTCAAATCCAGTTTAGAACAGAGTTAAACCATAGTTAAACTAGGTGTCGCGGCAAACTAAGTTTGGATCATCGGAAGTCCGAACTATCGCGTTAGTCGTCGTTTTGTAATAAGAAATTATTTGGTACCAGACTTAGTATTGACTTAGCCCGGTAATAACAGTTAGACCTCTTTTTATAATAAGACGGATAAGGTCCTATCTCAAAGACCAAGGTCTTATCTTTGGTTGTATGTTTACATGCCATGTTAGGCATAATTTACTCACAATACCTGCATAGAAAGCACTTTTAAAACAATACACTTGTTATAAATAAATAAAACTCACTTTAGTTTTCAGTTTATGGCTTTGAGACAACTTCACAAAATGTTATTCTAAATTTACCGGCAAAGAAATGTCTGAAACTCCTTGAGCAGACCTATTTCATTTAGAGAAATATGTCAATAAATTTGTTGCTCTGCGCTTTTTGCTATTACACATTATATGCAGTTATTACGCAAATTTAATCCGAAATTGATTACGAGAGAAAACAATGTTTTAAATAGATATAATCCAATACTTATTGGTATATGGATATGTTTGTGAGTTTCTCATGTGTCTTTCTGATAAATTGGACGTGTATTGTAAAGGGAAACGAGACAGTGGATTTTGAAATGATGCAAAGTATAACAGTTCCTACAATTGAAAGCAGCCTAAAGGCTGGCAATGTATTTTAAATAAAATTTATATAATACGGTGACTGACATCTTACTAACCATTGACAATACAAGAGCTATAGCATACATTGCAATAGGCATTGAGGTATACACGTGGTCAGAACAATCTGACAGTGGTGTGATTAAAGAAAATTCTTTAATTTTTGTGTGACATATTATAAGACACATAGAATAAGAGGTCGAAGCATTTAAACAAATGTTTGATAATTTTACTTAAGTTTTCAGGTCCCTGACATTGGTTTATTTGCCACACGGCTCAAAACAAAATGGGATATAATATGGGCATATGCTAGGAATGAGTTCCTGTAGCCTATAATACAGATGCATTCAAAATAGACTGGAAGTTACAACTTATTATTTATACGTAATTTTCGTTCCCACCATTTTCTCTTATATTGAAATGTTTGAGCAAAATCATGAACGCCAACGGCATAATGTTCATTTCAGTTTTGCCTTGTAAGCCATGATATCTACTTTCATGCCTTTTTCTCTTGGTTGGTTAATCTAATTGAGCCCAGAAAATCCATTATTATTATCGTCTATCAGGACTCATATTCCGTTTGGGCAACGGTTTACTCTAATATTTTTTAATATTTTCTAACAGAAGGTATAAAGACAACCCTTTTTTTTATCTAGTGCTGCTATTAATATAATAACATAGGCACTAGCTGAAAGCTCGTTTAAACAATATAATGTTACTGTTAATATATAGTGAGGACTTTGCTGTAAGAAAACATAAGATATTTTTTTCATTATAATGCAAGTAATCTTAATCTTAGATTTTTTGGCTAATGATCGAGCAGAATCACATTTATACAAGTTAAATAAACGTATTACTCAAGATGATTGAATCATACGATTCATGAAAGAAGCTTACCGAAACAGATCGTCTTCCTATAGTATACTACCAATCTGATATCCGTTATTTCAGACCAAATAATAGCTGGACTCACATTTTTCAACTGCACAGCGGGTGCAGGCAGACGCTATCCTCAATATGTTTAACTGATATTAATGTAAGTGATTTGAGGATAGGCATACATTATTAGTGTCTTGATTAAGACATCGGTCCCAAACAGGGTCATACCTAAACTTACAAGACTCTTTCCTCATAGAGAGGCAATCTGCCCTGCAAAAGCTTTACGACCGTGTGTTACATCACCAAAAAGTAACTATAGAAATTTGCCACCACCGGTAAAACCAATTTTAACTGCTAAGAAATCAATTATTGATGCTAGTTCTGCTACAATAAGGGCATAGATTATCAACTGCAAGTTGCAGCTGACTTTTCTTTGTAATTGTATAACGAATAGGGACATGAAAATCATTTATAGTCGCCAAAATATATAAGCGCCTCATTACAGCAGAGCAGATGAGAGTAAAATATTTTCACAGAGTCAATTTTAATTATAAAATGTAATAAGTTGATCCCTTGTAATACAAATTTATATTTGTAACTTATTCTTCAATCTGTATTTTTTTTCCTCAAATAAGCTATTGTTAGCATCATTAGGTAAATTTTGTTCACAATCAAAGATCTAGCAAACTGTAAATTAGCGTCTGGTATGCAACCATTACGATCTTTGATACGTGTTGGTCTCGTTTATGCTAAAGTGCTAAACATTTACATAGTTAATCAAGAAATCTCTTCGCATGTAACGTCGTCTCGTATAATTATGGTCGAACTTCACTTAAGGTAAGTTCATTTAACCATCTATCAACGATCAACGCACAGCCCATACCACTAAACGGATTGGGCTGAAATTTAGCGTGCAGGTAAATGTTATGACGTAGGCATCCGCTAAGAAAAGATTTTTTGGAAACGCCACTTTTAAAGGGGTGAAATAGAGGATGCAAATTTTACTTCTTAATGTGAGCGAAGCCGCGAGCACCCACTAGTAAATTCATAAGCTACACACCGTATTCATTGTCACCAGCCTTGGGTTCGTTCCACGTCTGCCTCTGGCTGGTCCCGAACATGAGGAAGAATGTGTTACCCGCGATGTATATCGCAGACGACACGTAGAACACGTTGCGCCAGTCTGACGGGTCCGTCTGGGGAGAACACCAAGTTATTCTGAAGTTTTTGGAAGATTTAGTACATATTATTATGTAGTGTTTTTTTGAATGGCTAATTAAATATTATTTTTTTTTTGTTTTTTTTTAAGAGTTATCTATACAACAACCGATCTTACTTTAGACGAACTCAAGCCGTTTAAAAGGTTATGTGTTTGTTAACAGTAACCCAGTATAATGTGTACTATATAGTACTATACTAATAGTATAATATAGTGTCAGAGGACCTTTCTTTAGGTCCCGAGTGGCCGCCAATCTGTCGGAAAACGAGGTACCGCTGGAAATACGTCGTGGAGTCAGATCTATAAACTTTTAACTGCTGACTGGCGGGAAGCAGAAATGGACCGGAACCGGTGGCCTTGTCTTGTAACTGAGGTCGAAACTCACTTTGCATCGCTACGCCATCCAGCGGAGTAAGTGAATAAAATAAATAACTAATAAATAATTCCGGGACATTGCACACAGCGCCATCTAGCCCCACACTAAGCAAACGCTTGTGTCGTGGGTACTAGCTAACGGATACATACTTATATACTTTTTTTGTAAATACATACTTAATATACATAGATACGACCAGATTAAACACAAGTAGATATAGATAATTACTTGTGTTATGCGGGAATCGAACTCGCACCCCTAGATTAGAAAGCAGTGCCACTACCAACTAAGCTAACAGGCCAGTCAGTGAATGAGTGAGTAAGTTGTAGTAACCTCATCGTGCAGTATGGCGCCGGCAGCGAGCGGCGCGATGATGGACACACAGTTGGCCACACAGTTGGTGATACCCATCATGGTGCCTGCGAAGTTGGGCGCCATGTCGATGTGCACCAACTGGAAACAAAAGGGAGAAAGGTTTGTTTTACGTTTATATATTACTGACCGGACTCGTTACCAAAATAATGGCCTTTCTGCTCAGGCTCAGGCTTACCCCTTTTCCTACAGAGATTGTTTTGTAGTGTTTAAAAAAGTATGTATAAACAGTATCTGTCTTCTTAAATTCAAAATCTGTTTGCGCACATTTGGCCGAGTAGGTAGTGTAATTTTTTCGAAAGTGTAAAGTTTTTTTATTCTTTTATTTGATGAAGAATAGGTATATATGTACCTAGAGAATGAAATCAATTAAAAATAAAATATTCTTATAGTAACCGTAACTATTCGTTTGTCTTTAAATAGATATAAAACTTCTTGAAAGATATTTTCAAAACACAATCTCTAAAGTAACTAAATATTCTCTTAATTACCTCTAAATGGACGCACAAAACATCGTGGATTACAAAAATTAACATATTCAAACGAAGAAAATTAAGTAAACGTCAATATTGACGAACACAATTCCATTCCATTAATATTAGAGAATGGAACTGAATGTGTATATGCAAAGCATGTAAAGCTATTAGGATTCGATTTAGATCCCTCCTTAACATGGAAAGAACATATTGATAATACTTGTAAAAAAATGGCTAAAGGGGTTTATGCATTAAAACAGTTGAAACCAATAACAAGCACAGAGCACCTAAAGGAAACTTATTATTCATACATACACTCTATATTTTCATACGGCATAAGTATATGGGGCAATGCTACAGACTTTGAAAGAGTGTTAATAATGCAGAAACGAGCAATAAGAGTACTTGTGGGAGGTAGATATAGAGAGTCTTGTAGAAACCATTTCAAACAGTTGAAGATATTGACGTCAGTGTCGCAATATATATTAGAGATTGTAAAGTTTGTAAAAAGAAATCCACATTTATTTAAACTTAAGACTTATAACTCAAATAGATCCAAGATAAACAGAGTATTGTTAAAACCTACTGTGCCTAGGCTGTGTATGACTAAGAAACTACCCACTATATAGGTATTGGGAGAGAAACTGTTCAATAAACTCCCCGCACACATTCAGTCTTTGAATAATGATCAGCAATTTTGCAATAGCGTCAAACAATTTTATTATTGTTAGATCTGACACTATACAGTTTTAAAGAATACTTTGAAAATGACTACAGTCAACTAGCAACTGATTCTAATCTTGCTTAGAAATTAAGTAATTAACTACTAGGTAAGGAGTGTGATGCCAAATTGTCATTTTAGCCCCTATACAGCTATAGTGACAGTACCAAGATTTATTTAAGTTGACATATTGTATGATTACATACCTGTTATTACCTATGTTTGACATGTTTTTAATAACAAAAAATTTCATTATGTTATGGATAAAACTTGACATTGTAACTTCTAAAATTTTATTAAAACTAAATGTTATAAATTCAATTTGACGAGATATTGTAATTTGTGTAGCATATTCTGTGATATTAGTACTTATACCTATACCTATGTATGTTACAACTTTACATTATCAAAAAAGATTCTTTATCTTTATCTTTTTTATCTTTATCATTAAAATTAAAATATTGATAAAATGCAGGTTTACTCGATTTAATTATGAAAATGAACTTTCGCGGGATTTTCCATCATCCGAATATTTTCAATCATGTTGTTATTAATGTTTGAACATTAACATTGGCTAAATAACGGGAACATTGCCATTGTAACCATATCGTTTTCAAACGTCAATTATTGAGGTTTTTGTGAAGAGTTGAGGTAAACCAATATTTCCATGATATTCATATTACCACATTAAACAGAATATATATCCAACTATTACTTGGTATAATGTTGCGTACCTATATACATACAGTTATAAAGAAAGCGACTTTTTAGACTATTATTATAACAACCATCTTCATGTTTCGTCGGAGATTAAAGAAAAAAATCTAATGTGATGGATTTTTTTAATAAACACGCGTTAATAATATTTTTTCTAATTTCTATACGTATTTTTATCATATTATATTGAACACAAGCTACAGTGTACATATCTTGGTCTGAAAGTGTCGCTTTCACGCTTCAATGACTCGAAATCTATGACGCACCACCAGCATCATCATTGGTCTTATTCCATCCACGGGAGACGATTTATGCATCGTCCATAAAATTGCAGCTGCATTTGTGGCTAAATAAGTCAATACAAGAGCCATAGTTGCGACCACAATATAAGCAAGAGAAAAAAATTGTTTACGCTACCAGAAATACGTGGTTTTATCGTGGAAGGACCTGGGCGCCCACCACGATCTATCTGCCCAAGAGAACTCCCCTAACGAATTAATTCTGCGGGGGAGTCACGACCCTCAGTTATAAGGAATATGACTCAAGAGATGAAGAAGTAATGACGTACCAAGTAACCAGTGTAATGTCCTGCGTTGAGCCCCACCACCACGGTGAGCAGCCCCACCGCCACCGCAACGTTGCCGGCTGGAGAGTAGGAGAGGCCAATCAGAGCCAGCGCGGGCCCGTAGTGACCTGGGACGAAACGATTGGTAAGTTAATTGCCCATAAAGGAGGAGGTTTTAAGTTAACATATTTGTAAAATTTGAGTGTTTTATGATCTGTTCTAGTAGGTTCTTCTATTGTGCCTTTATTTATTGTGAGATCACCTCTTGGGGTATTCTTTTGACAACAAACTTTCAAGCACTTAAAATAAAAATATAAAAGTAAATTAAACATTTTGATACTCGAGCCATCCAAGAGAGTTATAGCTCATACGTTTAATGTTTATGTTATGGTTAACTCCGGAACATTTACACATTGCAAGCGGATAAATGGATAAACCGTGGATTATAAACGATAAAATCACTGATATAAAGGAGCACAAGAGCGTATATAATAGTAAAGTTGGAATATTTAAAAAAAATAATGATTCCAGATCTCTATAGCAGTTTGGTAGCACCAATCACATCAGCCTGTAATGTGATCCTATAATGCAATTTGGCAAAATGATTAGTTAAACGTTGCAATTGAAAAGATCTGACTTCTCTGTAAATAGAGCAATAATTGAGTAAAATATGCTCAACTATATTGTCTCATAGCAAACTGGTTTCAAATAGTTACTTCACTCACCTATAGAGTTGCTAATTTTCCTGCAAGTCGTGATGCTGAGCCACTGCTTCTTGAGGATGTAGTCGGAGATGAATCCGAACGGAAACCCGAGCAGGAACATGACTAGGTACGGTAGTGCTGACATCACACCGTTCTGAAAATATATGATAAGATGAGATAAAGATAATCATTTATTCATCAATAGAAATAGTCAACTTATGAACTATGAAAAGTATCTCTTAAAAATAGTCTGTGCATGTATGTCGTAGCCATTTGTTTCAGTAACTTTGTCGTCAAACTACTTTTTAGAGCTCGTTTGAACACTTGCGATGGCAAAAACTCTTAATTTCACTTTTATAAATAGTACCAAACAAAACCCTTACCGCCTTGATATCCACCCCCAGCACCTGCTTCATATAGGAGGGCATCTCAGTCATGAGAGTCCAGAAGCCCCAGTTCTGGCCGCTGTTCACTACTATCAGAGAGATGAACGGGAGGGACGTCAAGATCGCCTTCCAGGGGGTCGCCAGTTTCTGGGACAAGGAAATAGATTTATTTCGTGTATTTATAGATTGCTTGGCTTCGTTACAACCAAGTGGAGACGTAAAAGGTTGCGGGACTTCAATAGAGACATAAAGCAACAATAAGCCTATATATGGACAGATATAGAAAATGATGATACATTTCTTGATGTTGTATCCACTAGTGGTGCAATATTGGTTCTTAGATCCATCTATGATGTTTCAAATTTACTATCGAGCTATGGTTTTCCAGTTCTTATTCTAACTCCCTTATACATAAGCCAAACATTACTCACAGTCTGCTTCCCTGTCTGTCCGAGACTGGTCTGTATGTACAGTCTCTCCTCATCGCTGATCATCCTGGAAGCAGCGGGAGACTTGGCGCCGAGGAACACGTAGATGACGGTCCACACCGCTCCCAGCGTGCCGTTCAAGTAGAAGATGGCCGGCCAGCCCCACCAGTCCGCGATGAACCCGGAGATCGTAAGCTGCAGCGCTGTACCGAGCTGCGCTCCTGGAAGTATACAGTATGGCTGTTAGTGTTGCAGTACTTTAATAACTTTCTACCATATATATTCATACGATTTTACGTACGAATACATCTTGTTTGGGGGGCTTGCTGTTTGTTGAGATTATTCAAAAGCCGTACAACAGAATTTTTTATTGGTGTACCCCTATCTGCCATCACAATGTTTTTTTTTTGTATAAATAGAGCTAAACGTCATTAATGCGAAATCGCCATAAAAGATACCTAGCTTGTTACCTAGAAGGACAGTACTTACAATAGACTTTATTTCAAAGTCAGATTAATAAAATAACCATAACGACACTAATGACGGAAGCAGTATATAACTAATTATAACGACGATTTTAGATTATAACGCATCAGGCAAGTTGTAGTCAAACGTGAGCCAATTTCATGTATTATAAAAGAATATTCAAAAAAAGTTTGTACAAAGAATGAAAGAAAAAAAACCAGTTAGACGAGATATATTTTTAAATGAGCGACAAAATATTATACATGCTTCAGTGTTTATCCTAATATTTTAAACAATCTTCTTCTTGGAGTTTAATCGGAATTTATACGACTATAGGAACAGGGTTATCAGGAAAGTGTATGGTAAGCCGAAAATACCTAAAAGTATCCGTTATAAGGATTGTGTTCTGAAAGTTTCAGCGGGAAACCAGCTAATTTTTGTGTTTTTTTTTTATTATAGCACAACCCTAACTTACTACGACCACTCACACATTCAAAACAATCAAAGAAACAAGATGGCCATTCGGATAGCTCAACTCTGCGCGTGGCTTCTGTGCGCCTAGTAGTTTCATTAACGTTTTACGTTCGGTACGCGCCGCCTCCGACTGGCGCGCGCCGAAATCAAGCCGTCTACGCAGTTACCTATTTTACGTATGGCAAGAAGACATTTACGCTAGAAGACAATCGGGTACCAGGGCTAAATTATTGAAAGCAGCAAAATCCTTTCTTAGCATTACTTCGGTAGCCTCCATGGTGGTATCTTGGGTTACCAGAGCCAGATCGTCTGCATACCCAAACTTTCGGCTGGTTGTTTCCGGTAAGTCATGAATGTACAGGTTGAAGAGTATAGGTGCGAGGACTGACCCTTGCGGTAGACCGTTGTTAAGCACTTTAACACGACTTACAGAGTCACCAAGATGTACACGGTATGGCCTATTGCTAAGTGCGTTTTGGAGCAGCCGGTATATTTTCGAACAGGGTACAATTTTGACAAGTTTGTAGAGTAGGCCTTGGCGCCAAACAGTGTCGTATGCTGCTGTAAGGTCTATGAATGCAGCAGATACTTTTTTGTTACTGTCAAAACCACGTTCAATAGGGGTAGTGAGTGCTAAGACCTGGTCCGTAGAGTTTCTCCAGGGGCGAAAGCCAGCCTGCTCTTGCGGGATAGATTTGTTGATAACACCTAGCGATACGGTTGTAAATAACACGTTCTAAAAGCTTATAGATTACACTTAGCAAGGCTATTGGGCGATAGCTCTCTGCTTTATCAGCGTCTTTTCCTGGTTTTAGAATGGCTACAATCTTAGCCCTTTTTAATAGGGGAGGGATATGACCCGAGTCGATTATCGCAGTATAGAACCTAGCAATCCAGTTTTGTGCACGAGGGCCACAGTACTTAATAAACTCAGGGAATATTTCATCCTCACCACACGCCTTGTTCATTGCGGTTTCTTTAATAGCCAGCATCACTTTGTCCGCAGTTACTTTGCGCCCAAAGTCTTCGTTTAGCGTTGCCTTATTCTTCAGGTGATACAGGTCTTTACGAAAAGCGCGGGTATGAGCTTTGTCGTTGGGTGCTTTTGACAGTGTGTGGATCTTTTTGGCGATTTCATTGGGGTCCACTACAGGTGTTAGTTTTTTCGCAGAAGCTCCTGAAGATAGTCGATTCAGCGTATGCCAAGCTTTGCGGCTAGAGTGTTTGAAGCTCATTCTTTCTACGGTTTCTTCCCATTTCGTTTTTCGAGCGCCATCAAGAGATTCTATGAGTGGATGGGATATTTTTTTATCGCCGGTTTCAGAGAATTCCTTCCAAAGAGCTTCGGTTTCATCGTTCCAGCAGGGAATTTAGTCTTTTCTGTATCCTCGGGGAACATGCTTCTAGGCAATGCTTTTGATGAGTTTCCGAAATCGCTCATACAATGGGCTCTGGGGGGATCCATCTCAAGCAGTCGTCAAGTTCGGCCGAGTACGCGGGCCAGTTAGCTTTTTGGAAATTCCACCGGGGAGCTGGATAAGACTCTATCAAAGGTATTTTTAAGCCAATTGTTATGAGCACTGGTCTATGTTGGCTGTGCGGGAAGTCTGAAAGAACTTGCCTATCCATAGGGACTGGGGTGCCGTCACTAGCCTTCGTTGTAAAGACAAGATCAGGGTTATAGTCGCAGCCCCAGCGTGCAGATCTAAAGGTGCCCTTACCCTTGTTGGATACTGCCAGAAAAGTGTTGTGTCTGTCCGACCAGTCAATGAGTGCTTCACCATTGTCATCATTCTTCTTGTAGCCCCAGCTGGTATGGTGGCTATTGAATTGAAATCCCCTATGAAAAGCGCAGGGTGATCGAGATTAGGTAGGGCTGGAGTGGGCCAGGTGGAGTTTGGTGGCTTGTAAATATTGCAGAGTTTTATGTCATCAAACTGGACTATTGTGGTCGCAATATTATTGGCATCAGTATTATTTGAGAGCAGACTGAAAAGGTGGGAGATAGCGGTTCGAGCATATGTCGCTGTTCCGTACTGTGCGTGGTACAGTAGCTGCGACCAGGTATTTTACCGTTTTAAGTGACAGTACCTAGATTTATTTAAGTTGACATATTGTATGATTACATACCTATTACTACATACCTATTCTTTAATGTATTAAAAATCTGTGATTATTCTTTTATTATAAAGGTATAATATGATGATACAATCTTACCTAAATATTTTTATAAGAATGTATGTAAAAACAATTATGACAAGAAATCATAGTGTTACATGATGATAATAATTATTTATTTGTTTTGTAATATTTATGATTTTAATAAATATTTCTTTCTTTCTTTCTTTCTTTCTTCCTATTATTATGTTTACCATGGTTTTGATACCAAAAATTTTCATTACTTGATTAGAAAACTAGACATTGTAACTTCTAAAATTTTATTAAAACTAAATGTTATAAATTCAATTTGACGAGATATTGTAATTTGTGTAGCATATTCTATGATGTTAGTACTTTTACCTATACCTATGTATGTTACAACTTTACATTATCAATAAAGATTCTTTATCTTTATCTTTACCTCTGCGGGTAATAAAGTTGGGAGTCGTCAGCGGTGTGCGTTTCTTGAAGTAGGACAACGTCGACGTTATTGTCGTGTAAAATTTTGTGCAAACACTCTGTCTTGGATTTATTAATACTCTTTATGTTTAACTGCAAAACATGGACTGATGGTCCAAGATTTCTTGTTCTTTGGCACTGAAAAGTGCCGTTGTTGGTAGTTCCTAAATTCATGTCGAAGTAGAGATAGCTGCGAGACCTTGAAGAGGCAGTGCAGCTGCCAAAGTTGTTGCGCTCTTAGCACCACCCGGGAGTCACGTGTAGGGAGCGTATTAGGGTGTTTCCTACGGACGTGGAGCAACATCGACCCCCAGGTGCTCATTTGAGATGCAGATAACTGCTGCTCGGTTTGAACTTACGGAAAATGTGCATACCTAATGCAAGCTAGAATTTGGATTTAAATTAGTAAGAAATTATTCGAGCACTATTGAGCTGATAGTCAGTAAGACTAGTATACCCTAGAGAGGAAGAGAGAAATAATATATATGAATGTATTTGACAGTTCTAAACAGCCTCGTTGCTAGAAAGTTTAAACAGAAGACGAAGTAATAATATTTATATCTTGTGTGAGCACTGTTTTTTTGATAGGTCGTTAATTTACATAATCCTAAATACGTTCCAGTTTTTGATGATTTTGACCTCAGATTTATAAGTTTATTTTATTTCAGTTTTATAATAAATTAAGCTTATAGTTTTATATGAATACTTAATGAGATAGTTCTACTGCTAAAGTCCGTGACATTTCCTCTTTTATTATGGTTATTATCATTCGATAGAACTGATACAGTAGAGGAAGTCAGCAGAATTGGTAAAACAGGAAAATGATTGCAGCTGATATTGAACTCGACATTCCATAATTATTTTCAAGGTAATGAGTAGTTCATATATATATTTTTTCGAATTGGAAATTTATGTTTTATTTTGTAAAAAGAAGTGTGGTATTCATAAACTTCGTGAACGATATTCGCCTAAGTACCTATCCAGTTTCGTATTTATTGTTAAGTTAGGTTTTAGGTACCTATGTGTTATTCAAATAAAATCATTATAAGCATAATTGATTAAATTTCCATTATAATCTATACTATATGCCTTTTAAGTATTAATTTGTCAGCAATCCACAAAAAAAACATGTCTCGTTGTTGTCGGTGCTCTTAGCCATATTTCCAATTCATCGTCTAGTGTGTAAGTGAAGTACTCCTTACCGCTATAGATGAGTGTCCCGAGTCGACTCTTCTCTTCCAGAGGGACCCACTTCCCGATGAGGTTGTGCACGGAGGGGAACAGGAAGCCCTGCGCCAGGCCCTGCACTACGCGGCACGCGCAGATCAACTGCCAACCACCCTGGGGACATACGAGCCAGTGGAAATCTTCTTCTTCTTATCGAATGAGACTGGCATGGAACTCTGATGTCGAGGGTTTATTACCCAAGTAGCACAAAACTGCATTATATTGGTTCACATCGGTTATACCAGCATTATAAATGAGTTATAATGGTTCCGTGAAACGCAAACAGCTGATTAAAAGGACGCTAGAACCAATATACTTAGCGCCTTTTACTGTATGACTGTATTATCCGTCACAAAGATGCCTCTGTACAGCTATCTGCGTTACCATCATGGATTTGATACTATTGGTATTCAGACAGAATTTTTGTGGCCTTCAGATTTGCAAATAGCTGTACTGAAGGGTCAATAGTGAACCAATATAAGACTGCAATAAAATAAGGATCATGTGAACTAAAATAAGACTAACACCTTTTTTGTGAACTTATTTAACACAGTTTTAACTGCACATGTTCCTCAATGCTTCACCCTTGATGTTTTGTTCAGCTATTATTCAATACTCTTACTCATTAATATGGTTCACAAAAATATTGTGTGGCCATTTATGCAAACAGATCTCAGCAAAGTGCTTATTAATCGGTCAAGCGTACCCCTTTATTCTGCTATAATAACAACATCCTACATTCAAAAATAAATCTTTTTATGGCTCATCATTTACTGTACAAGCTGTTACTTTATGGAATTATCTGCCTATCAACATTCAAAAGGCTCAGACAATTGATTCCTTCAAAAAACAAGTAAAGGATTTTTATCTCGTTCGCTTCCCTTCAATGAAAATTGCTGTTATTTTAACTACTGCTATTATAATATTCTGTAATATATTTTATGTATTTGTATATAACTTTTTGTTTTATCATATTAAGTATATGAATTACTTATTTTTTTATACATTTATTATATGTATTATTTATATATGTTTATAAGAAATGTTTGTTATTTCCTTTTTGTTGTACACCACATTCTTCTTTTTCCTTTCTGCTTATTTCTCTCCAGCCAAAGGTTGCCTGTAAGAGATCGCCTTTAGCGATAAGGCCGCCGCTTGTGGCACTAGTTAAGATAATAATTTGTTTTATGTACTGTTCATTTTTAATGTGTCGACAATAAAGAGTTTATCTATCTATCTATCTATAAGCTGCATATTGGGCTACAAGTATACTATATAAAGTGCGTTATGGAAGCCATCATCGTGACAGCCAGCAGCTAATAATTAATTATATAGGTGTTTGTTGGATTCATGTGGAAAGCAAAGGAAAGAACTGGTGGAATACGAAGAAAAATAGCTATAGAGTATTTAAAAAATATAGTTATGTAACTTGCGAGTTTCCTAAGTACCTATATTAAAATTGCGGATCCCTAATGTTACATTTATAAAACTGCCATGATGTATGATGTTATTAACCAGCGCCACTTCGTATCTCACATCATAGTAAAAGCACGTAAAAATGCCAAAGATAGGCACATAAGCTGTGCAATATTGCGGAATGTTCTCTTATAGTTCACTTGTGAGCATTTATAATGCAAACAACACCATTTTGTGATTTATATGGTTCACATTGTTTTCCGCCATTTTAAGATGTCGCGACAGTTTTATTTTTTCATTATCCGATATGTTTTGTACTCATATCAATGAAATATTATTTGTTTTGAAGCAGTCAGAGCTTTGAATCTATATTTTGTTATTTTTGATCACCATATATTTTTTTATTTATACTTTCGCTTCATGAACAGTAATATGATATCTATATCAATTTAATAAACATATATTGTAAAACAATAGTATTTTAAAGGGCGCATGAAGAATTACATTGCTAAATATATAGCATTACACAATAAATACGCAGGCGTTGTATTACTCGTAATGACACTGTCCAGTTAATCGGCTATCATTCAGCATAAAGGACGCTGTTACCATATATAATGCTAATGCTGCTATAAAATTGCTGTTATACAAACAATATACAGCTTTTTGATGTGACCATGTGACCTCTTTAACAGTAAATATACAGAAAAAACATTTAGTAACATGCTTGATAATCCTGGAGTGCCCCTGGTGGCGCCCGGTGCAAAGGTGCCCATAACGCTAGGCACGTGTTACCAATCATAATCGTGTTGAAAAAAAGAAACACCAAAACACAAAAAAAAGCAGGTTACGATAAATTTGATCAAAAAAAAATACTTTTAAAGTTAATCTGAAAGTAAGTAAACCCTCTCTTTTCCTTAACTTTGGTACCTATAGGCAATAAGTATGCATTATTTATGCGTACAGTCTTGAAACAATATTTTATTTAGTAATTGGTGAAACTGATAAGGAAAATATCTAGCGTCAGCTATTGAGGGAATCCCGCGAAAAAGATGCATTATGTCATACATGTTAATTATTTAACTAAGTACTAAAAGATATCTACATAAAAAACTAAGCAGCATAAGTAACTAATAATATTATTAACCAATTCAATTATTTTAAGCGAATTAAGCTTTCATTTTTGATTACTGCCAGGCTTAGGTTTGTCTAAACCAGCCGAAGGTTGCCTGGAAGAGATCGCTTTTAGCGATAAGGCCGCCACTTGTGGCACTAGTTTAGATACAATTTGTTTTATGGACTGTTTTTTTAATATGTGTCAACAGTAAAGAGTTAATATATCTATCTAAACCAATGAAAAATACCTAGGCTTGACATAATCCACCCATTTGTAAACTAAAGTTTATCAGAGTTTGCACTTTAACATTATCAGACGAGATACAAAGCTTCCTTACATAGTACCCTCCGATGGGTATGAGCAGGCTGGTGGCGGAGTTGACGGCCACACACGTGGTGATGAGCACCATCCCCCCGAACCGCGCCGCCAGCTCCCCCCCGGGGATCTGCAGCACCACGTAGCCCCAGAAGAACGAGGAGAGGATCACTGACTGTGTCTGGATGCTCCAGTCGAATGCCTGGATGGGAAGGAAGAATTTGATCAACCAGTTTTCATAGCCAAGTGGGAAGAAATGTAATACACGAGACAAAGGCCGCTGTGCAGGGAGATCTATGTTCAAATCTCTCTGGGTAACCAATTTATTTGTTTGTTTTCAATTGAACGCAAGAGAGCATGAATATTATAGCGGTACATAAATATTATAGTTACATATCGATTTGTTATTTATTGTAATATGGTGCTGGGAATCTATTCAAGACAGTTTGATTAGTTTAATATATGCTTATTTATAGCTTAGCCATTGTATGAATATTTATTTATTTTATGTATTTGTCATTGTTCGATGTATCTTTGTTGTGATCTTTATTGTGAGTATGTTTTATTGATAACTGGTTAGAAATATGTATGTACCTAACTATATCGATTATGTTATCGAATATTGAGTACAATACAACATGGGTGTTGCGATGAACAAACGTAGCGTGGTATATGAGGGTCAAAATAACTTAAAAGCTAAAAATCTAAACTTTTGTTTTACTCAGCTAGAAAATACCTCTTTATTCTGTGACTACACTTTCTTTCTCACTTTCCTTTCTTTCTTTGTCTTCTTAAGTATTATTCAAACCATTATTCAATTAGTTGTTACACAAACGTTTTCTCGTTTTAAATGACAATATGTATTTCTTTTGTAAACCAGTTTGTCAAGACTATAGTTACCTACCTAGCGTCATTGTATGTAGTCAAATGGTGAAATGGAAACTGTTCCACAATAAAGACGCGTATTAGTTATACAGCTGATAATGAGCATAGCATAGATGATGTAAACCGTATTAATCGATTGTTTATTTCTTTTTGATTACGCTAATAAAAGCATGTCACAATCAAGCCTAGAGTATATCACAATCGTGCTGCGTATACGACTTGTTTAAAAGTAATAATTGACGATCAAATTATTTTTAAACTCAATAATTCAACAATTCACGTGGAAGTGATTATTGTCATGTAATTTAGGTGTAAAAATATAGTTCCGATTTTGTATCTATGTTCTATCACACAGCTTGTCAGAAAGTAGCAACCGAGCATCCTATTTCATCATGGCTGTTGTATATGATCTAAGGTCATACAGGGTAAGCCTTGGATAACAACCAGAATCCGCAATATTTAAGAGTATTTTTGGGTGTGTTAGTTCCTACTTCAGAGACAGGCTCATGGATGGTGGCAGTCACGACCCTCAGACATGAGGAATACGACGCAAGGAGGAGGAGGAGGAGTTCCTACTTCAAACTCAAGCGGTTAAACCAACTTTGTCTTGAAGGTAGAATAGGTCCTGGATTAACACAGACCATATTTAGTCCCGGATTATCGTACGTGTATCAATGCCGGCGCCACTTGTTATTGATAAAACTGATGTCATCATAATGATAAGGTATACATACCACACCTCTATGTAATTATATACCTACTTAATGATCGATTGCATGAAGATATCAGAAAACTACCTACTGGTTTTCAGTAAATACATTACGCGTGTACATACTCGTAATGTGCGTGTTAAGTTCATATTCACAACTTACTAACTTCTTGTTTATCTTCATTTTGAACCCTTTGAACTAGACATTCATAACAATGCTTTAAGTTTTCTATTAAACAGTGCTCACGGAACCAAAAATCACGATACTAAACCTACTAGCGGTGCCTTGCGGCACAAAAATATTGAAAAATTTGTCACAGATAGACAATTTGCACAAATTTTTATGTAGATGCATCACGGTTTATTTATCATGGTTTTCATAACATCGTTCCTGCAACTGCGTTCCTTTTCTGGTGTGTATCCAGGATCGTGTCTGTCTCCACACCAAATTTAATTGAAATAGATTCAACCCCTAAAGTAAGAATGATAAACATACACACTCACTGTTTTTTCTTATTTACCGTGTTTATTTATGTTGTGTGCCTATATCTTCCCGACATATTACGATATAACATGAGTAGTATAAGCTACTCCACAGCAATGTGCTATGAATGTAGGAGGATACTTGAATATTGTGACGTATTTAATGAATTTTATGAATATGTATACTTACATCAGGGTCGTTCTTGTCCGTCATGGCGACGATGGCCATGCTGATGTTGACTCTCATGGAGAAGGTGAACACCATGGCCAGGAACAGCAGCACCACCTGCACGTGGCGGATGCCGAAACATGCCGCTGAAACACACGCATCATATCATCAGGGCTTTTTAGTATGGCCCAAAGTATTATGGCGATTACCAAAGTTAAGCAAAGGTCGACGCGGTCAGTCCTTAGATGGGTGGCCGAATAGTGGTATTCCATTTTAGGCGCTTCCGTGGGTCGGATGACACGTTAAATTGTAAGTCCTGGCTGTTTCTCTAGCACGGCAGTCGTTAAGCCATGTCAGAGGCCCTTTGGGCGGTTTGAAAACCAAACTCTTGACACCAGAGTTGGCCACTCTCATTCGATAAGAAGAAGAAGAAGAAGTAAGGCGCAACGGGAGGGCCGCTTCTCACTCAGACATATTTGCATACCCACCCTTTTGCATATCAGGGTTATTGTTCAGTGTTCACTTTCCACATCTTGTTTGTGTAACTGTGTCCTTTGCAATTCGCAAATAAATGACTATGACTATGACCTTTGCCCAGCAGCGTAGTTTGTTGGTGGCGGTGATGGATTGATCGACGAAGAAATAATTGAGCTGATTGTGTGTAATGGTAGCGATGTCGGTAACTACTACTGATGGATAATATCTCAATTTTTTTATGTAATTGGTAATGTACGGTTATTATAAACTGTTATGTAAAATAATGAATTTGATCTGAAATTTTGCATAGGGTTCCAAAGTCCAAACAATATATCTGTTGTACGCAAAGAGCAGGCCACCACGCAGATAAGTATATCATGTTGTATGAATATGTAATACATCTCTCTTGAATAATTGCAAATCATTTTCATGACTTTATACCTACCTAATATTGTAAAATATTTCGCTGTAAACAATACTTGAGAAGACGATATCTCTAGATAATCTATCCCGTATGGCAGTTATCGGGCAAATCTACATGTTTTGTCAATCAAACTAGTTAGATATTTGTCAAGATTGTGCATGTGATAATATTGTTACTATGATGAATGAACTATAGATTAATATCTATTGTTCATTCATCATAGTAGTTGAGTAGATAATATTTTATCTCGACAGTTGCTGCAAATTCCCAATAGTTATTTGTTATACAAGAGTGCAAAGTTGCTTTTTAACCGCGTGCTCAATTTTGAAGACCGAGCAAGCGAAGGATTCCAAAATTAAATCACGAGCGCAGCGAGTGATTCAAAATTAGAATCCTGAGCGTTAGCGAGGGAATCAAAAGAGCACGAGGTGAAAAATCTTTGCACTCGAGTGCAACACGTAACTTTTCATTCCACCTCAGCGAGGAAATTACTAAATGCAAAACGCGTGATTGTTGAGGGAGAAAGCTCATTTGTGCTTTATTAACAGTTTCAGTCAATTCTGCTGGCGTCAAACAAACTTCCTCGTCGCTAGAATCACTCATTTTAGTTTTTTCACTGGTTTTTAAGTTTCTTGTTTTTAATTTAACCCGTGGCGCGCCCCGCGTACACAAAAAATATGTTGCCGAAATGTCCGCCCTCTTTGTAAAAAATCAAACTTGTCGGTGTCATCATAGAAAATACTAATTTAAAGCTATGTTTCACAGGTAAATATATATAATTAGTACACCATTGTTTTGCTTATGAAATTTCTGAATTCTCGCAAATGCCAAAATAATGAGATATAGTCACATTTAGATTTTATGATGATTGTTAATTGCGGTTATGATTTCTTCACTACTCTGAACTCTGCACTCTACTTCACTACTCACTTTTCGACATCATATTTTGTTAACAATTACACATCCAGTTACAAAACACACTATAATCACTCACAATATATCCAGACATTCATATCATAAACTTTTTCACACTCAAAATGCAATATTTACATTAAAAATCATATAAAAACAAAAGGATGACGCAATAATCCACCCGCCATATTTGCCGTTTGCGCGGAACTAACTTTGGCATTTTTTACTTTTTTATTCATTTTTTCGTTCCAACTTGCGCTAAAAGTTATTTGAATCAAGCAGAGTTTGATGTGCTTGATGGAATAAATACGTCAGTCACGAGTTTGAAGGAAAAGAAACGTAACAAAATGTCGGCGAATCAGAGCACTACGCAAGCGCACACCCTTATATGCCCGAAGCGCGTCCGGCAATTTTTTTTTTCTGCACATAAGGGTGTGCTCTGGGCGCTCGAGAGGATAAGGTTTAAGAGGTTACGTATCGTCAATGACCTTGAGCGTTTGACGCCTAACTAGTATAATACGCCATCTAGTGATCAACGGTCACAGCTCGTGAACACCGAGCTAGCTGTTGTCAAGGAATAAACGAAATCAGATGGGACTGATTGAAAAACTTTCTTTGCCTACAATGTTACTTACTCGGTGATGTTTTGTCGGTTAAATTATTAATGGTACTTGGTATTTAATTTATATGGTTTCTACCTATTTATTTATATGGTACTTGGTATTTTTTATTTAGTTTAATTAATAAATAAATAGTACAATATTGTTATAAAAATAACTTGTTAAAATGAATTGTAAAGAAAAAGTACATAGATTAAAAGTGATAAACTATAAACCTGCAGGTTTGCCCAATCGACGGCATGCAATTTTTTTTTATGCGATACTAATACATATGCTGAAGGCTGAGTATCACAATCACTTTGGCCATCAGACCTTGGAGTACCACAAGGGATCTCGAGAACTATAAGAGATAGCGGGTGGATGCTTGAACTAAATATGATGAGAACTGGTTGTTGGTATAGGATCATACGAAATCATCATCATCTTCAGCCAGCTTTCTACTGCATTCAATCTCTATATATTTTATCCGTTTGATAGTTTCTGATTTTTTACAACTTCAAGACATTTTGACTACATTTTTCATCATCATCATCTACAGCCCTAAACAAATTGGATTCGAGTTTTTTCAATATATTATATCCTACCGAGTTTGATGATAAGTTTGCGTTTCCAAATCCATATGACGATAAAGTTGCATATGACTACCGAGATCATTCAAAGTCACAGATAATCAAACATCATCATCATTCTCAGCCCACTTTTTACCGCATTTTATCTCTTTACCCTTGTGGGTCCATAATGTATAGAATAAATGAAAAGTTGGTGATAGGTGGAATTGACCTTGGAGTACCAAAGGGATCTCGAAAACTATAAGAGATAGCAGGTTGGTGCTTGAACTAAATATGATGAGAACTGGTGGCATGTGTCGGATTATACAAAATCATCATCATCCTCAACCAACTTTCTACTGCATTTAATCTCTATGTATATTTTATCCGTTTGATAGTCACAGATTTTTTACAACTTCGAGACATTTTGAAAAAATATTTCATCATCATCTACAGCCCTAAACAAATTGGACACGAGTTTTTTTTAAATATCTAACCTACCGAGATTGATGATTAGTTTGCGTTTTCAAACCCATATGGAGATTTAGTTGCATTCGACTGCCTTGGTCATTTAAGTCACAGATTATCTAACATCATCATCATCCTCAGCCCACTTTTTACCGCATTTTATCTCTTTACCCCTTTTCTAGTGCCAATTATTATTATTATTATTATTATAAACACAAACTAATGAAAAAACGGGGAAAATTATTCATCTTTGAGGGCTACCGTTGCATGCGCTGCGAAAACGGTTCAAGATATCACAAAAATATGTATGAAAGAATTATTTCTCTTAAAATAATCTAACAAAATGTCCTCAACAATATATGTCTATCTTTTAAGGTTAACTCACTAGAACCGTTTTTTTGGTAATAACTATTCCACGCGGACGAAGTCGCGGGCACCAGCTAGTGTTATATAAATATCATTACTTATTAACGTAACAAATCTTGTAATCTTTGTATTTACTTTGACACCAGCAATACACCTTTTAACCGAACATAAACATAAATTGCGGGTAAAAAAATAATAGGTCTTTAACTATGAAATTGCCGATTTGTATGACGAAATTGAGAAAAATGATGAACAGTTTTTGAGAAATTGATATACGTAGTGCATAGCTTTTTTTCCATCTAACTTTAGTTATCAATTGCATCTATGTAGATAGATGCAATTGATAACTAAAGTTAGATGGAAAAAAAGCTATGCACTACGTATATCAATTTCTCAAAAACAGTGTATATGATAAAAATATACCTAGTTAAAGTAGTGAAACCGACGACACATTGAAAGAGGTGTTTTCAATGACTTCCCTATAAGTAATATGCACTAGTAATACATTTTTTTTTATCTAAAAGGTACATAATTCAACAATTGATACAATAAATATTGAATTTGGAAAAAATATAGCTGTACTTAAAAGTTACAAACAGATTAAAATGTAAGAAAAAAACGGCAATTTTATGGGTAAAGACCTATTATTATTTGGATTGAATAAGACTCACTCGAGTCGAGTTGTGACGTCAGGCGTTGGCGAACAAAAGAACCGGCATGTCGTGGCGTAACAACCATGAGCGCACGCGACTTGCGGCCGCTCGCCGCGCCTGCCGCCCGATCCGATACCTGCTGGTAAGGCGTATAGGACGATTCGCGGTACGCGGCAACTATTAAATCGCGTACGCCCGTGCATTGTGGCACAGCCTAATCTTTGCACTCAAGAAAGATAATGGTTTAAAAAAATGGACGTGTAAACTTACCAATAAATGAGTTATGAGTTTTGAGTTTTGAGTTATGAGAAGTTTGTAACAATATGTATCGATAAAAGGTAAGTTTGACTTTCGAGATTTACATAATGTATTGACTAATTTATTTTTACTTTGGGAATTTTAATATAAATAGGTACCTAATTTTTTTCTGATAACTTGTAGATATAGACGTGAATTCTTGGAAGACCTATCATATCATATAAATTAAACAAAAAAAATTTTTTTTTCTTACTCTCACTCTTTTTTTTGCTTATAAAAAATATAGGCACATATTTGTAGGCAAAACAATTTACTACATATTATGTCTTAAACAATTTTTTTTGTAATATTTCAATGGACTAAAATGTCTGTTCTGTACGCGACACGAATTCACATCTACAACTATATTTACAAAATCACTTTTACTGAAGTCACTAAAAACTAACAAAATATCTTAAATAACTATATTTAGGAATTGTCTCTGTCAATTTAAACAATGTTTAATAAATAAATTGGGTTTAAAAGGAGAAAAAATTCGAAAATGTTCGGTCGGGAGACCGAATACGTCCACCCTTCGCAAGTTGCTAGAGCAGACTGACCCGCCCCCCGCCAAGGGCCGCGCGGGTGTCAGGCAATCAGAAAACCACAAAATAACACAAAACTCACAAAATTAGGGCTGTAAAAAATAATGTTAGCGATCATTTTGAAGAGTTTTACATTTCATATCTGATGGTGTAAACATATTTTGCAATGCTATCTTCCATCACAAGTTTTGACAAGATATAAGAATGAAAAATGCTTTCACTAAATATATTTTTTTTTGCAATAGAAGCTTGTAATTCATACTTTTTTTGGCAACTTTTATTAGATTAAAATATGTTCTATTTGATAATATTTTTTATAAGTTGGTAGGAATTCTCCAATCTTCACACATATGAGTTAAATGTACCCATTTAGCGAATCGTAAAGGCTTAACAATGACGTGAAAATATGCCGCGTAAAGAACTGCGTACAAAGCAAATTGAAAAAAAGAACACTAATAAGGTTCCGAGTCTGAGTTTTTAACAAATTTAAAAAAGTTGTTATTATGTTATTCGGTACCATAGAGGTAGAGAGAGCAGTAAATAGGTTTAATGATTTTTTTAATTCAAAAACTTGTAACACACGATGTTCTAAATTCAATTTACTTTATCCTCTAGAGAATAAAAACGGCTTTTGCACACAGATATTAAATACTCTTTCCGAGATGGTGGGATGAAAAAATATTGTGATATCAACTATACATTATTGATACCTAACTAACTTGACCACATACGTCATTAATCACGCCCCAAAAATTAAGGTAAATTGTTCAAATTGGTACGAATATATTATGACCCCGAATCAAGTGTGATAGTTTTTCATGTACCTACATACCTACTTTGTCAAAATTTTAATACCGTTACTAAAAGAGGTAAACAAAAATAATTCGCAACCTAGTTATGTTCTGCCATCTGCGATAACCAATGTTTTTTTCATCAACACTGGAGACGGCTCCAGTGTCCTGCAGCGCGGTCCGATCCCGCGGGTCGGGATCGGACCGCGCTGCAGGACAGTTGTGTAACACTTTGTGTAGCAGATTTAAATGATTTTTATTGTTTCTAAAGCTATTAAGCAAAAAGATTACTTTAAATACACGTATAATATTTCGCTTCATGACCTTTTAGTTCTGTGTAACTATTATTTGTCAGTTAAATTGTATAAAACCCATTTTGCTATTCATATAATTATGTGAAACTGATTTTTGGTTATAATTGTTGAAAAGGAACACATTATAAAACAGATAACTTTTTAATGGACATTTAAAAAAATGTAAACGTAATTTTCCTCTGATTTACTCATTATCGTAAAATTTCATTCTTATGGACGGAGGAGTTATGTTCTGCCATCTGCAAAAACCAATGTTTTTTCATCAACACTGGGGACGGCTCCAGTGTCCTGCAGCGCGGTTCGATCCCGACCCGCACATGTGCATGTTGACCCTTTTTTGTGCGTAGGTAGTATTGTAACCAAGTTTCGTTTTAAGTATTGTTTTGTAAGTTAGTATTAGCACAGCCATGAAAGTGAATAAACGTCCTTGGTTCCTATAAAAATGTTTCATTTTTGGGAATCCCTTCCTCTACCAGCTCGGCTGTACCGTGTCAACATGTCTACCTTTCCAAAAATCATAAGAGTTTATACTTGTAAAAAACAGAAGAACTCCACAAAAATATTTAACTATCTTGCAAAATTTAAACAAAAAAATATTTAATTTAAATTTATCTGAATTCCAAAAACTTTGGAACAGGTCATCAATTTACTTTTTATATAAAAACATCATGCTAAGTAAATATTTACTTACCAGGTTTTTTCGCTTCAACAACTTCATCTTTGGTATTCATTTCGATAACACTTATAAAACTATACTCTTAAAATCCAAATAACGGAGCAGGTACTTTAAAATGGCACAAAACAAAGCTTTTTAATGAGATATAATTTTATATTACGAATAAATTCCAAATTTAAAAAATAAACTGGTCTAACAAATTCACAAACGTCGCGGGCGCCGCCGTACGCGCGCGACTAAGTAAATTACGAGCAAAAATATTATGTTTTGAAATCAAAGATAAAGTAGAGAGTACGATTGACTTGAGACACCGTTTGTGTGACACATTCAATTCAGAAATTAATAAACTAACATTTTCTTCCATCCAAAATTCTATCGGATTGCTATCAACGCGAGACCGCGCGTCAAATAAAAACAAATCGTTGCTCGATTTCTATCCATTGTATTTCTTAATCTAACCACTCGAACGTCCGGGCCAGAGACGAACTATCCCCTCAACCGTCCAGCCAAAATCCGCGCGCGCTCGGATTTACGACGCGATCAAACTATAAATTTTTCTCCATAACTTCATTTGTTTTGGCAATTAAAAATTACTGTATAAAGCTGACATCATAAGAAATCAAACTATGTAAAAATGTTATCAAAATTATTATTGTAACCAATACAAAAAAATAGTTGAAATCAACAGTAGGGGTGAAATTTGAGTAAAATATTTATTAATTTAAAAAAATTACGATATAATTTGTAAATTACCTCAATGTTATATTTTATTTATAATTAAGGTTATATAAGCTTTTTTGTAATACCAATATATTATATAATATGTTTAGAATTAACAGTGTAGTACAATAAATCAAAACAAACAACCCATTCCTGCACGAATTTGTAATATCGCCGCTGACTACAGATCTAGATCCGTGTGATCCTAAGATTTTTTGGCGTATTTCTTTCGTATAAGTCTACACAGATGATAATAATGACCCATTTTCCCAATTACAATAAGTATTTTACTATAATATTTATCATATCATACACAAACTGAATAAAAAAAGGTCAGAATGGTAAAGTTTTTGCTTGTCGATTTTAACTCATATAAAAACATCATAACTAAATGTTGATAGGTACTTATAATTTATGAATAATCTAAAAGAATGAATTTTCTGAATTATTTCAATGTATAACACTTATAGGTACAATTAGATAATAAATATTATACCATTACACACATTTTTACATCGGCACTCACGGAAACTTCCAAACACGCAACACAATTTTTGTAAACAATTTTATTTCTATACCTTACTTTTGCTTGGCGTGTTGATGTGCTACCAAAAGACGCATAATTTCAGTACAATGCCATCTAGGGCAACATTCACGAACTTTTTCTACATTTTCACAGATAAAAATATGTTTGAAGTGGTTAAATCGGTAAGGTTGCCATAGTCGCCTCGACAGTTAACGCCACATTTTTAACGGCTAAAATTCAAATAAAACCCGGCTACTGATGTTGACACTGACAGCCGATTGCTTACTTTTTCTCGTCGGCACTGAGCGAGCGACTATTGTTCCTGGCAATATCATGGCCGCCGTGACGTCACGCGTGGAACTAATGCAATTCGCTGCGATTGAAAATGACTTGATAATGACTATTGTCAAGCGTTACAGCGTTCCCTTTGCGGAAAACAGTGTTTAAATATAAGCACAGTGTCATAATAATTATTTTTTTATATTTTAATAAAATCATCAGAAAATTTTAGTGGTTTTGGCTTAATATCAGAAACACATTTATACGAAAATTCAGCGTAAACGTTTTTTTATAAGATAATTAAAACAGCTAATAAATATGGAATAAGGGTTTTTTATTCAATTGAAAAATTAATTATTAAAGAAACAATCGTATTAAAAACATAATTTATTAGGTACCTATATCATATAATTTAAATACAGATAATTTTAATTATTTTATAAACTCAAGTAAATATCTATAAAGTATTTTCATCGTCCCTTTTCCCTTTCTCTGTTGAGTTTGAATCTAAAAAAATAAAATAGATAAAATTAATAATTAAGGCGCAAGCCTGTGTAATTTATATTTTTATTATTTCTCGGTACAAACCAAAAAATATGCACGCATACAAATCGACACAACACAACAGTATACACAAAAAACATACAGTTGTTCCTCTTATATAGATTGGTGGCCACCAGATATTTCAAATGCAATGAAAGATGTATTCTGAGCTTAAAGTGCATAACAAAGCAGGTAAATAATGTATTCCAATATACAATACCAACCCCTGTCTTCAGCACTGGGGCTGCTCCAGGCCTGCAGCTCGCTGGTTCCGAACACCAGGTAGAAGGTGTTCCCGAGGAAGTAGATAGCTGATGCTATGTAGAACACCATCCGCCATTCATCGGGGTCTGTCTGGTAACACAAACAGAAAGAATAAACAGCAAATAATATAATATTTGTTAGTTGCGTCTGTTTAACCGACTTCAAATGTAAAAGGAGGTTCTGAATTTAACTGTGTGCAAAACACTCTCCTTCACAAAATAACACAGAATAAAAAGTGTCCATCTGTTATAAGTCATGAAGAGATCTATTACTCAAATGTAAAGGAGCAATCAACTAAATACAAAAATTAATACCTTAATATAATATCATATTATTAATCGTCTTTTCGGTTTTTTTTTTTAATATTTTACTAGTTCTCTAATCATAGTGCGTATATTAAAATAATAACTCAATAGTACCAAACTTGTTAAGATGGTTTAATGTATTCATAGGTAGTTCAACTTATTAAGAGCTACGAGTATGAACACTAAACAACTGCGCTACTTTATCTCAAGACATACAACTTTCATTTTATAATGATGAAACGACTTCTAGAATGCAATTTGTCTAGAATTCGGCAAATTGGCAAACATATTATGGAAGTAAGTAGAGTCCGTAGTGGTTAGCTCAAATTGAGCTATTTTTGCTCAGAGCTAGCTTATTTTTGTAATTTTTATACATGTATATATCATAATGTAGAATGCATTAAGCCAGTAAAAAAATCATGCATGTTCAGATGTCAGCGTATTCACGCTAGGTACGGATTTGGCTACAGTAAGTTGCTTTCTATGTACGCCTCTAAAGACAATCCAGGATCCAAGTAGGTATATTTCGCCAGAAATCTTAGCGCTAAAATGTTCCATGGACATTCTATTAAAGGTCAAAGCAAGGTTCAATCCAATAATATGATTGGATGTTTAAATTTACTTTGATTAATCCACTTATTTACTCCTAATCAACATCTTGTTCTCATTTCCAAAATGTTTCATTTGTTTCTGATATGATTTTCTTATTTCCACTTAATACTAGGGATTTAATAAATAAAAAGATAATGGTAAATAAATAATCTTATTTTAATTAGTTGAATGATCGTGTCAGGTACATAAAAATTGCTTGTAATTTTAATGATTTTCAATTCCTTTACACAACTTTTTCAGCCTTAACTTCTGTTGATGTTGTACCACCTGTAACAAAACGAATACATAGAGTTACTTATGACTTACACATATTTCTTTAAAGGCGTCTTTAGTGCCTAGATTTATATATTTAGTTTTTTTTATTAACTCTATTAATTATCAAAATCAGCCATGATTATACATATTCATTATTGGTATGGTGTCCATATCATCATACCAATCTGCCAAGTGCTCCAGGCACCTTGCGCAGGTCACCGCTCCATCTAGCTTATTGACTTTACAGTCAAATAATTTTACTGTTTCCTTAAGTGTAAGCGCAAATTAAGCTGAGGCAGACTTGTAACAGGAATTTTGTGTCTTTTTACTGTGTCATTGTAATTTGTTTTATTTCCAATGGCATCGTTTCCACCGTCTTTACATTAAGTTTTTTGTCACAACACAAGGCTAATCAGTTAAAGACATACCAGTCGTGTCATCTTCATCAGATCCTGCATAATTCCACGACTGAGTCTCACTGGTGCCGAACACGAGGTACAGCGTGTTACCAACGATGTAGATAGCTGACGCCAGGTAGAACACCTTGCGCCACTCACCGGGGTCCGTCTGGGGAGAAGACATAATTTGTGCTTAAGTGATAATACTCCTAGTAACATTTCAAAAAAATAAAAGTTCCATGTTTGTAATGATAAGATTTGCTAAAGAGCTTCCATGAAATACCTTTTTCCATACTTTATTTATACGAAGTTAGAGAACGATTTCCCTTGCTTTTCTGTATTTCAAGAATTTTCCATAGAGACTAATAAGGATTTTTTTCTAGATAAGCATACTACAAGTCATTTTGGAGAGCCTATACATCAAATAACCTAAGGTCTCGGTAAACGCAAGTAAATAAATATGTAGGTACCTCATCCTTGAGTATCGCTCCAGCGGCCAGCGGCGCGACGATGGACACACAGTTGGCCAAACAGTTGGTGATGCCCATCAATGTACCGGCGAAGTTGGGCGCCATATCGATGTGCACCAACTGGAAAATATCATAAAAATGATTATCTGCGCAGGTATGGTTGTCCAAATGTCTATATCAAACATTAAATGTTTATTTTTTCGATATGCTACAATAACGTTTACCTGCTGAATAGCTGAAAGTTATTACGATATTTTATATACATTTAAAATTAAAAATAAAGATTAACGCTCAAATACACTACAAATTTACCGCCATTGACCGACCAACCAGAGCGGTGACAAGGTAATTATCGAACCTGACAGACCATGAAGCCATCATTCACCACAAATCTATAATTTACCATTCATCCCCTTTGTCATAATCATCATCCGCAGCCGAATTTAAACCACTAACAACTGTATTATATTAGATCTATCACTTTATATTATTGGCTTCTTTTATGTTTGTCTCAGGTCATCATCCTTACTAACGCTAATATTGTTATATATTTTTTTTACGTAGGAAAGGTTTGCGTTTGACTGCAGCCTTATTATGATTATTATTTCTTCGCAATAAAGAAAGCTGTGATTACCGAAGTTCAGTAGAAACTTTTTTTCAAAGATAATACATGGATGTCACTAATTTGTTTCCGTTCTTTAAATTAACATACTAGACTAGAGACCCGCAGTAAAATTTTATTATATTTGAACTGGTACTTCTATTGGTCGATCAAAAGAAGTGAAACTAAATTGTGTTTGTAGCTTACCATGAACCCGGTGAGATGTCCAACGTTGAGTCCCACAACGATAGTGAGCAGCCCCACAGCAACCGTGACGTCACCAGCCGGGGAGTAGGAGAGGCCAATCAGAGCTAGAGCCGGACCAAACATACCTGAAACAGGATCAGAATAATATTGTATTTTTTAACTGTTTTAAGATTGGTTCTAATACTACTAAGTAATTTTATTAGTTGAACCTGCTGACGCCATATAAACCTATGAGCATATTTTGGGAAACGGATTCTGATATTGTTATTAGTGATGGTTTTGAATAGGAAACCGTTCGGGGAATAATACCTATAACATGAACATGACGTAAAATGTTGAAATGACAGCAGCTGTCAACATGAAATATAATGAGTTGACAGAGTATAGTAACATAAAGCAGGGTAAAATTTTTACCAATAGAATTAGACAGCTTCCTAGTAGCCGTGATGGACAGGAGTCCCTTCTTCAAGGCGTAATCACAGAAGAATCCGAAGGGGAAGCTCAGGATGTACATCGACAGGTACGGCAGAGCTGACATCATGCCGTTCTGGAAAAACAAAGATGAATTGTTGGGTCCTGTTCGATTAGCTCTAAATTGGCACAAATAAAAAGATTCAGATACTTATTATAGAAATGGAATCAAGTGATAAATCTTATCTTCCTTGTGGTTATGCAATTCAAATTTGAAGCCCATGTATTTGTGTAAATTTTATAATAATATAATTTTGGTAATTAGGTCATGATCTAAAACAGCACTAGCAATTACTGAGATCAAAATGTCACCCTCATTAACTCATATCATGCAGTGAAACAGGAGCCTATAAATTATGTTCGAAAATCTTTATCATTAATCTAAACTGGGTTTTACTTACCGACTTGATATCGACTCCCAGGACCTGCTTCAAGTAGGAAGGCATTTCCGTCATGAGGGTCCAGAAGCCCCACGCCTGGCATGAGTGGACGAGGATCAGGGAGATAAACGGGACCGACGTCAAGATTGCACCCCAGGGGGTTTTCAGTTTCTGTAGCAATAAACACGACTATTAATATTGTATAAATTTTAATGTAGGAGATAAAATAGCATGTAAGATTCGCTTTTATTTAATCATGAGATCTTCATTCTTTATTTTTGATAAAACAAGCACCAAGCTATAACAAGCAAACAGACTCACATTAATTATGCGATGTGTGTTTGGAAGCTTTATATATAATGAACTTACTGCATTTTTATCAATAATACTGTCAACATCACATACCAGCAGGTCAAAATATCAGTAACCACTTTTTTTCAACACTTAAAAAGATCTACCAACCCTCTGCGTGCCAACATGTCCGAGACTGGTCTGTATATACAGCTTCTCCTCTTCCGAGATCATCCGGGAGGTGTGCGGGGAGTCAGAGCCGAGGAACACGTAGAGAGCGACCCACATCGCCCCCAGCGTGCCGTTCACGTAGAAGATGGCCGGCCAGCCCCACCAGTCCGCGATGAAACCGGACGCCATCATCTGCAGAGCTGTGCCGAGCTGGCCACCTGGGAAGGAAAGTAGTGTTTATGTCAAGGAAAGTTAGTGGACTATTCATATGTAAATCAAATTACTGTATAGTTTGCTTGCAATTAAGAACAACTGTTATAAGATGGATGGGGAAAAATACCATTTACTTTATCATCAAATTGCATAGTTCGTAATAATGCAACAGTCAAATCCGCAAAAGTGAATCATCAATATCAAACCATCAATTTTTATCGCAGACTCACGTGACTTGGTCGCTGTTTTTTTTTCTGTATGTACACCTGAAAAATATTATCCGCCGATGTGTGTTTCTCTTACCGGCATAAATGATAGTCCCCAAGCTGCTCTTTTCCTGTATGGGTATCCACCTCCCGATGAGATGATGCACGGCGGGGTACGTGAAGCCCTGCGACAGGCCTTGCAGCACGCGGCACCCGCACACTGCCTGCCACCCACCCTGGGGGTGATGGACGAAGGAAGGTACGTTAGTATCATTGTGGTAGTTATCCTTAAAAAACTTGATCTAGCCAATCACGGGAAGACATATTTAATTTTCATCAACAACAAACCACTTAATTTAACGCACGTTCCCTAAAGCTTTAATATCATTGTATCCATGTAAATTTACAGGTCGAAAATTGAATACTGAATTGATTAGTAAGTCGGGCAAAAAGGAAGATACATTTAGGTTTACACTATTAAAAATTTATGTATCTGATGTATCTGCCCAAGAGAACTCCCCTAACGAATTAATTCTGCGGGGGAGTCACGACCCTCAGCCAGGAGGAAATACAACTCACAGAGAGAGATTAAAAGTATATCTTACTCACATACTGAGCAGCAATGGGTAGCAGAAGAGACACAGCAGAGTTCACTCCGATGGAGAGTGTGATGAGCAGAGCTCCCCCAAACTTGTTAGCCAGTTCGCCGGCTGGTATCTGCAGGAGCACGTAGCCCCAGAAGAATGAGGACAGGATCACTGACTGCGTCTGGATGCTCCAGTCGAAGGCCTAGCGGAGTAAAAAAATAAAATTGAAAGTGTGTCCGTCATTTTTTTTATTTATATGTTTGAGAGTGTGTGTTGAGAGAGAGATTCATTGATTTTGGTTTTTTTTCTGACTCAAATCTGAACAGAGATAGATTGACTGATCTTGTTCCTCGCTTGATCTCTACCGGGTGGACGGAATTTAAATTTAAACACGCAATGTGTAATGTAAGCGGAGATCATGTGAATGTTCATACATAGACTTTATTTCATTTCTTTTGCCATTTATAGTATGCAATAAATTGACTGATCAAGAATAGTTACGTTTTATCAGATCAATCGTTTGGCATTATTATGGTCAAACATTTACACAGTCGTGTGACAAGCTTTTCATACACAGATAAGTACATTACAAGCAAATTATAAAGTTTGTCTTTTTTCAAACACAAACATTATTAGAAGGTGTCAAAATCCTTGGAATGATTGTGTCAATACATATTCAATCGTTGGTTTTAACTGACTTTCAAATATTATGATGCAACAATTCAATTGAGTACGTGTGTGTTTGTTATTAAATTATTTCGGAATAGTATAGCTTTCAGTTAGAAAAATTATGAAACTATCTATATATAGCAAAAACTGTGGCAATTACTAGTTACAATCACTGCGCAAATCAAGATATGGTTTTTACAGATAGATCTAGGCTAGGTACTTGTTACATGAACATGTCTGCACTTGGTCTACATGAATAGAACAATTCATTTAAGCTCTGACAGTTTAGATATTATCATTTGAGTCAACTCTCTCACGATCTGATAATTTCCGAGTACTTTGTTATTTATCATTGAACTGGCGCTCCCGCGGTGGTGTTCTGTGTTTTGGTTACCTAAAAGACATAGTTTTCAGTGAATAGGCTGCGCATATGATACTAGAAGAAGTCCTTATACTGTTTTGAATTGAATTTTATTTATATGTAAACAATGAAGCGTTTATCTATCTATTATGTATTCACCGAGAGTATATATCAATCTCTTGACCAATTTCCTCATTTTATTAAAAATGAAATGAAACGAACAAACACACCCACACACTAATCACACAAGTAAAAATCACTTTTACATTATCAGTTATCGTGAAGTGCGGTTTGATAATCCTATACAAACAACATTAGTTACACAGTAGGTATACTTGAGTTGTTATTACGTGAACGATAAGTAAGTTTACGTTACTTGACAGCTAACATTGTTATCAGATGCACGTGAAAGCTTATCACTGCTATCATCGAAAAGCAATTTGATAAATATTATTGAGATCATTGAAATTTGTTTATTGATGGTCGAGCTCAAGGAAAACTGAGAGCTACAAATCTTAATGGTATTGGTATTTCATAGAATTAATAAGACATTCGTTAGGACTGGCTTAGTCACAGAATCAATACATTGACTTAATTTTTTTGCCTGATGTTAAGCAACTTTACTAGGTTCAATCTTAATGTTAATACTGATTAATTAAACTAAATTAAATATCGATTAGAAGAAAGTCGCTTTAGAAATCTTAATTTTCCAATGAAAAAAAAAATTGTTAAGACTTTCCTCAAACTGAAACCCTGCCTGATGACAAGCAAAATGACCGTCACTGATTTAACGTTCTGACTGAGTTCATGTTGTGTTCCATTCAAGTACAGGTATGCACCACCTTGGGCCACAATGTCACTTGATGTTTAGAAGATAGATATACACTTTATTAAAAACACCAGCACAATATATAAATTTACATAAAATATGAAAACTTAAGCCTAGTGTATTAACTGGCGACCTTATAGAGGTTAAGACTGAGGTGGTCAACCTGAATGTCCAATACAAAAGGGGATATAAAGATTATACTCACATCAGTCGCGCCCTTGTCCGTCATGGCGACGATGGCCATGCTGATGTTGACTCTCATGCCGTACGCCAGCACCAGCGCCAGGAACAGCAAGCAGGTCTGCAGGTGACGCACACCCAGACAGGACTCTGAAGGCAGGTATATATATGATAAAAGCTTTGGAACACTTTACCAGAAGCTGTGTTTCCTGCGAACTACAATCCAGGGGTTTTTAAATCTAGAGTTAATAGGTGTCTTCTAGGTAAACGTGTTACACCCTAGGCTGCAGCAATGTTTAACATCAGGCAGGCTGTAGTCAAACGTAAACCTATCCCAAGCAAAAAAAAAAGATGAAATATTGATTCCTAGTGGATGCCCGCGGCTTAGCTTGCGTTGTGTTGGGATCATCTTCTTATAGAATGAGAGTAGCCAACTCTGGTGTCGAGAGTTTATCAAGCCACACCAAGGGCCTCTGACATGGCTTAACAACTACAGTTTATGCATTCGACCCACGAAAGCGAAATGGAATGCCAATTTTGTGTCACCCATCCAAAAAATTAAGGTAAAAACTAGTCTTAGTCTAATGACTATGACTCGCACCTCCGTCGTGCCTATGACCTCCACCTATGACTCGCACCTCCGTCGTGCTGTGCGTGTTGGTTTTTGTGTATTGGTTATGATAAAAAATGCAATACAGACAATTTTTCTGTCACAATATGTTAAATCATACCATTATGTGTGTGTTATATATTAAAGTGAAATTGTATGATACTGGTCTGTTTGTTCAACAAAGGGACAACTGACTGTCGTGATTTTAGGTAAGTAGGTATACAACAATAATATGATGTTGCGTAACACTTGACTTCTGGTATTACAACTATGACAGATTTCTATGGGCATTGTGGATTACATTGATCGTTGCCATACAAAATTCTATGAGTGTTATGTAATTCCGCTGTGCTCGTCATTTCAACATAATTCCTCGCTTGTGCTTCATCTATTTATTATTTTATCTTTACATTGTATTGTACTTTTTTGTTCAGAACTAGCGGACTCCCGCGGCCTCGCTCGCATTAGGTATTTCAGGATAAAAAGTATCCTGTGACACTCTTAAGACCTCATCCTACCTACATACCAAAAATCATGCAGACTTATTGTATGATGAGCGTTCAAATAATCAGACAATCAGGGACAAAAATAAACAGACAAAAACAATTGTTGGAACGGGGTTTGCTATCAATTTAAAGTATCTCCGATATTTTTTTTAAAACCTATCTTCAATGTTCGGACTTTCGCCCCTTTTTATATTTTACCTACTTGTTGTTTTATGTGCAATGTAATGTTATTGTAAGTATTGCACAATTGATGACAATTAAATTACTTCTTTCTTCTTTTCTTTATTGTCACTAAATAGATTTTTTCAGTGTGATACAATTGGTGTTTATATGAGGCCTAGTATTTAACTATTGACAATGTCCTTGACTCTCGAGAGAGTATAATTAGTGTTATTAAATCTAATGAGCACAGAATGACTGGTCAAATGTATGGTACTTCCCTGGTCTATTTTTGTATGAATTAAAATTAAAACTAGTATATGCACCTGTACCTAGTTATTCTTAAATTACTTTTCATAAAAAAATGTGTAAAGCATATATATACTAAATCCCTGGACTCAGAATTAGATAATTTATTTTTAGTATAATACCTATCGAGTAATTGTTTTATGTTCAATTTACACTCAGTTTTTTTATGAACTTGATAAAAAAATTACGCACGTATAATAATTCATTACGCACTCAAAACTGTCTATATCAAAACTAAACTTTTAACGCATTATTAACTTCACTATCTCCAATATACATTTCTTTTATATTTTTTCTACTTACTTGGCTTTAAGTTTTCCAGGGCTGCAGTTTCTTTCTCCGTTGCCATTTTGTTATATTTTCGTTAGTACTTTTATATTGAATACGAAATGTCCGCTAGCAGGTGCGCTGTCCAGCCGGAGTCTGTGAACTGCACTAATACCCTCCGGTCATGAAACCATCATCGTTTAGATAATAACGTCAATATCACGAGGAAAATCTGATATCCGACTGAACTGATTTATGTACATCTTAATCTCATCGGTAGATCCGACAGTTTGTTGGAAATATTTGACTTACACCGGTTATTTCAAATGATGTCCGACAGATTGTATAGGTCGTGTTTTTCTTAAAGCAGGCGTTGTATTAATCAAATACCATTTGCGTATGTAAATACAAACAACAGTGTTACAATGCATCTTAAAAAAAGGCGAAAGAACATAGGTATATCTTATATCAAATGAAATCAAAATTTTCTTACTGTTCATCAATTATAAAACGCAAACATAGTGTATTTATTAAACACATAAGACGCAATACGTGTATATTGATACACAAATAAAGGTAACCTAGCAAAATACCATAGTGTTGAAGTACCTAATATTAAAATAGGAAACGTTTACTTACAGGCCTAGGAGAAAAATCCTCTTTACTCTTTTAAAATTAATTATTCTCCAGTTTCAGCAGTCGTTTTTCAATTTTGTCTTGAGACTTGGATTATACACATAAAACAATTAAAAAGGCATGAAATAAAAATACGAGTAGGTATATACATAGGGTACATAGATAGGCAACATGGATGCTGTTTGATTCATCACCATGACTAGGAAACCATGACTAGGAAACTTTTTTTATTTCATCTACATCTAGTTACTAACTTCGATAGAAGATACCGGAGGAGTCTCTCAATTCAGTTGTCTTGTTTCAAGTCAAACCAATCAAGTTAGAGGGTAATGATTTCGGTGACATTGCAATGCAAGAAGACCTTGCATCTCTAGATCTTAGATCTTGATAAATGTACAGTATTATTGAGAAATTAAGAGAAATCTATGTTTTGCTTATTATTTTACATTTTTGCATTTACGCATCTCCGCACTCTCCCCGGGAAAGCATTTTACTCCCTATGTTGCTGCAATGCTTAATATCAGGCGGAGTGATCGAAAGCAAGTCTATACCACCTAAAGAACCTTCAGTATATTTAAATCAGTACCAAATATTGTTGCCTATATAACAAACTGTGAAGAGCAATGCTTATTACTTCGCTCATGACAACGCTTCGATGCAATCGGAGCTAAAGCTGCTGATCATTTCGAATGTCAATATACATTTTTGGATTGTATAGTTACATTTGTTATTATTAAGTTTCTTACTTGCTGAATGTAATAAACGAGTCCATATTGTTTCAGATTTCAACCTATCTTGATACCACATGTCATGTTTAAGAGATAACCGAAGTCTAATATACACACATACAAACCTTCGCTTTGGGTTTTACAACATTAGTACGAACAAGTAGAATAAATATCCATCTTTTTAACAAACGATGTATGTTTCTCAAGATATACGTTTACATAAACCTATTATGTATTGTTTGAATGCATACTCGATGAGTTTAATTATTTTTATCTTAATACACTTTTAATTGAGTGGTTTTATGACACGAACATTTGATACGAGGCTATTATTTATGTGTCAAAGTAAATCCTTACTTACAATCTATTCATACGTACATACATATGTACATATATTTTTATTACATACTCATTATACTGAAACTCTTTGGTCGTTGAACTTTTGTGATTCTAAATTTGGGATTTAAAAAACAAAAATCTACCTATTATACATACATTGTACAAATACGTTATAAAAATAATGTTTGGTCGTACGATTTTTTCCGCTTTTGTATTTGTAGACGTTGTTTAAGGCTCTGAAACAACGATAAGATGATGATGACATAAATTTATTAAGTATACTAATCACAACTCAACACCACTTTTATTAATTAGGGATGATCTTTTTGGGTAGATACAATATGATAGTAGCTGGCGGCTAAGTCTTTCCACGATAATCGCACGTCGGGCTACAAACTCTATGAAGTAATGAAACTGAAACGCGGAGCTGGTTCTGGGTAATTAATATTATCATAAACATCAGTCCTTGTCGATCCACTGCTGGCTAATAGGCTTCCTCCTCTTAGTGCCATTGTATGTAAAAATAATACCTACCATGAACCCAGTAAGGTGTCCCACGTCGAGCCCCGCCACCACAGTGAGCAGAGTGACGGCGACCACCGCGCTCCCAGCGGGAGAGTAGGACAGCGCGAGCAGGGCCACAGCGGGACCGTAGTGACCTGGAATTAATACAAAATAAATACAAATACTTACAAAACACAAAATTCGTTTATTTGACGTAAACATTGTACAACAACGTGTGAATCCTCTGAACTCGTGGTAGCCGTTAGACTGTGTTACGAGGCCAGTGTATGGCGTATTACATGTGAGTAGGTTTATTATCAAAGCGTTGACTAGGTAAGTGTTATTTTTCGTTATTTTAATTTGTGGTGGAGAACTCAAATCATACGAGACAAGTGTATGTCGGTCTGTTGCTCTGTTTGTTCCTCTTTCATGAAGAATGTGTCGTATCATTCTGATTTTTGATTGAATCGTCATCACCATTATGCATTGTGACTATTTGACATAAAAAATAGATTGACAGCTTACCTATGAAATTAGACAACTTTCTTGTATTGGTAACCAGGATGAAATAAAAAATCCTTGATCGGTAACAGAGAGGTATTTATTTTTTATCAAGTAATCGGCAATGAAACCGATGGGAAAGCTTACCGCGTACACAGTGAGGTATGGAATCGCCGACATCAATCCATTCTGAAACAAAGATGATTATTTACTTCTTATTCTTACACATCAAGGTAAAATTGTCCATAAATTTGATGTATCTGTTTACACGAACACCCATCCAATAACATACTGCAACGATCAGTTGCATTTATTTGTGAACAAATACCGCACTTTTTCAGCCACGGATCATAAAAATTTCATCCAAATAGATCATCATACCTATTGTAGCGCAATGTTGTAAGGTCAATAAATATCTTTGAATCTTCGAATCATAAAAAATACAAAATAGATCATAAAAATAGTCTAATCGTTTTAGATTACTTTAAGCTATAATTTACCTCATCATTAGGTAGGTAATTACAACTAATGACAATGTCGCAATACTCTGTGACATCACGAGTAATTCACGTGTCTCTAAGCACGTGTCTATATTTTAACCCGCCATCACTCGCGCGGGGTGCCGCACCCCACGCATTTTTGAACGTAAAAATGAATAATATTTTCCCTAATACTGCGCGATGAAGCCGGAATCCATCAACTGCAGAGCTGTGCCGAGTTGAGTTCCTGATAATATTACAATTTGGATGAAGTTTTAGTGGTAGGTAGGATTGTGTGACACATTGGCTCTTTTTACCGCAAATTACTGTAGGATGTTGCTAATACAGATATAAATATGTAAATGAAAGCTGTGGTGCATGTGTATACATATTTCAATGTTATATGGTTATCAAGTATGGATCGTGCCAATGTACATAAAAAATATAGTCTCACCAGCATAGATAATGCTTCCCAAGCTGCTTTTCTCCTCCTTAGGGACCCACTTCCCGATGAGATGATGCAGCCCCGGGTAGGTGGCGCTCTGATAACCTGAGCAGAATGCGATATGCGCAGACGCCTTGGCAACCAAACTGGAAATGTACTTCAAGATGATATAAGTATTGTAACCTTTTTAAAGCTAAACCTACTTATGTTAACTAGGTAGATAGTAAATGAAAGAAAGCGACTGAGAATGGTAAGGTTATTTATTAATGATACTTGTAGAAGATAGTTAATATATAATAGAATCAGCGCAGTGCCTGAAGGGCTGACTAGATTTACAGAATTTAGGTGGTAGAACAATAAATGGGCGCCTTAGATACAGAATGCCAGCTAGATCAGCAGTAGATGCTATTCAGGATGGGTTTCGAGCCTACATACTAGTTTTGCAACCATATATCAATTAATTTGTTAAGGGACAATACATTAAAATTTTGAATGTGGGTAGGCTCGGCCTACCCACTGTTACCCTGAGATACAGATGGCCCGGAGCCAGGTGCTGCTGCAGCGGCGCAGGGGGTTGTTTAGGCAACCCTCAGGCTGCGGGGCTGACCAGCAGACCGTCGGGTGTAGTGTAGTGTGGCGAAGGTGGAGGCACCCTCGCTTGAGTTTCAGAGGTAGTATAAAAAAAACCCTGTGAGCAAGGAATAGATCACTGATCACAGTTTCCCAGGTGAAATATAGATTAATTGAAGGTTTATGGTACAAGCTACTTACCCGAGAAGGGGTTTTACAGAAGTTCCGTAGGTAGTTATAAAAATATGTGACTAGGCAGATTAGAGGCTTTCAGCAGCCAGCTGGAACAAGGTACCGTCGCCACAAAGACCCTGTGAGCAAGGAGAACAACTGATCACGGTGTGCACTGATGAACAAAGGTGAAAGATAGAAGCCTACGGATGGTAGACTTACCGGCAGAGGGTTTCAAAGATCGCGCACTTCTATATGTAAATTTTACTATTAGCACTTGGGGTTCAGTCTCCCCGGCGAGTCAAACGAGTAAGGAAGGACAAGCGACTGGTCTCCAGCGAATCTTATTAGCCAAGAAAGAACTGGAAGCCCCGCCGGCGCTGGTGGTTGCAATGACCATGCCGAATCGACTTGGGCCAGAAGGTGACAATGACAGCTAACTGACATTAGGATTGTTTGACTTTTTACATTTTCTGGCATCGCACGACTTGCGCATTAAGCCAGAAAATGAAAAAACCAAAGGATGCAGAATCCAACGGTTACAGTATATAACTATTTTTCTTAACCCTAGATACCTATTAAAAAAAACAGATAAGTAAGCTTCAAAAGAAAGTTTCACTATGAGGATACTTTCACTTCGAGGATAATAAAATGTGGGGTAAGCGAAATATTACTCTTCGTCATCCATGACAGTACTACCAGGCATGGCGTACGTATACGGGCGTAGAGACGTAATACTCAAATTACAAAATAAAACTGAGGGTAGACTGTGCGATATAGGAAATTTAGTGATAAGACCGGACGCTTCACCTAACACGTAGCGTTTCAGCCTGGTGAAAACTGATTTCCGTCCCGAGTAATATAGATAGCCGGTAGACAAGATACCCGGTATGCGCTAGCGTTGGTGGTGACGTCAAAACAGGTAAACGACCGTGCGGAACCATGGCAAGTGTGTTTTCTGTTAATCCCTTGTCTTATTCTTAATCATACGTAGTTTTCTTTAATTTATAATTTTAATGGTGTCATCAGTAATCTGACATAATTAGTATAAAATTATTCTTTCTTACATAATAAGCAGCAGTAGGCAGTACGAACGACAAGAGCGAGTTGACCCCGATGGAGATAGCAAGTAGCACGTTCCCTCCGAGCCGGTTCGCCAGCTCCCCAGAGATGGGACCTGCATCACCACGTACCCCAGAAGAACGAGGACAGGATCACTGACTGGGTCTGTATGCTCTAGTCGAACGACTAGGGATTGAAGGTAGATGGAAAAAAGTGAAATTAGTTTTATTCATCTTTGGTTTTATCAGCGATCATTTAAAGGTTGTAGATTTTAACTTGAGGACTAGCACATTACACAGTCGTGGCTTACGAAGAATATGTTGTATATAATATCTCTAATAATAGTTATACAGGTTAGAGTAGACGGAAAGTTGACTTCGTGGAAACCAATTGCAAGAGGAGTCAGGCAGGGTTGCATATTATCGCCACTCCTGTTTAATATATACTCTGAAAGCATATTAACTGAGTTATTAAGCAGTAAACCAGAAGGTATTTGCGTAAATGGACTCAGAGTCAACATATACGGTATGCCGATGATACCATAATAATAGCAAACTCAGAAGCTGGCTTGCAGAATTTGTTGACTGAAGTGGCTGAAGCGAGTGAGGACATGGGACTCTCCATCAACGTCGCTAAAACGAAATCAATGATTATATCAAAGACACCGCAAGTACAACCATGTCTTCATCTGAAAGGCAGTCAGATTGAAAATGTTAGCAAATTTAAATATCTTGGGCGTATCTTTACATCCAACCTTTGTCACTTAGAAGAGGTAAAGTGTAGGATTGGACAAGCAAAAGCTGCTTTCCACAAAATGTCCAGAGTTATATGCGACCTCAAAATTAATTTCAAACAAAGACACCGCATCATGAGATGCTACGTTTGGTCCACCCTCTTATATGGATGCGAAACCTGGGTCCTGCTAAAAGAAATTTGTGACCGGATACAGGCGTTTGAAATGTGGACTTTACGTAAGATGTTCAAGATTCCTTGGACTAGCTTCACTTCAATCGTCAAGGTACTGCTGAAAGCCAATCGCAAGAGAGAGTTAATGTCGATTGTCATGAGACGTAAGGTTGCTTTCTTTGGACAGATGCAAAGAGGATCCCTGTATGAATTCCCACGGTTGATCCTCGAAGGCAAGATTCCGGGAAAAAGAAGCCCTGGCCGTCAAAGGATGAAATGGCTAGACGACATAAAGAAATGGACAACGCTAAGCTACCCGCATCTAAAAGAAGCAGCATGGGATCGCAAGAAGTTTCGCCACCTGACCTACGAACTTCAATATGAAGATGGCACCCGATGATGAGGTTGTCTGATAAATTCCCCAAATCTCTAATAAGTAGTAGTCGGTGGTATGCTATTGTATGTATCAAGCATACTATATCCCTGCCTTGACAGATGGAGTGACTAGCGATTACAATGCACCATTTTACTGTCCTCTGACATTACGTAGCGTATACTATCTGCGTAAGTATCAGTATCTTTACCCCGGCACGGTATCAAAACAGAAACAAATCAAATTACCTAAGTGTCATTTCTGAAGAGCGTATAGTTTACAAAGTTAAAAGACGAAATTTTGACACAACTTGAATCAATCATATTTCAAATCAAAGCAGATCAATATCTGAGATAAAGGTCACAATGTGTTACATAGCTCGATAGCATTATCATTACTAGCGACATATTGCGGAAGTTTTCTAAATTTCAAGTGATTTGACGGTGTCTATGATGGCAGATGTTGTGATTTTTGATATCCTAGATAAGATATATAAAGATAAGTTTTAACATTTTGTAAGATAAAAGTGAGTTGTCAATGAGAGTCAAGATAAAGATGCGATCGTGTAATGACTGCGTGGTGGTGTCCGATGTTATGATATTTTCAAGCACTTACTGATTGTCGTTGTTTGTTAATGGGTCAAATCTGCATGATCATGGAGATCGATTTGGCACTGGCAGGTAGAAATCAAATCAAAACGGAAAATACGGGCTTTATTGAATTTAGGTGTCAATTTTTTTGACTCACCTCATAACCACGCTAAATGGCAATGCTATATAGGTCACACAGAAATCATAACATATTGGTCACTTAAACCAAGACTATTTTATTATTTGGTAATTGCGGACAAGTAAATGACTGACACCAATCCTGATCAGCATGGTATTTTACATATATTTTCGAAAAATAATAATTTCATAACGAAACTCCAGTGATAGAAACCCGTAGAATTTCTACGAATGGTAGAGTATAAACCATAGAGCAATATAAAATACTGGGTATAGAGAGCCAACTCGTGTAATTTTAATGCCAATCAAATTGAAGCGCCCTCTGTATTTCTTGACCAAAAAAAATTGTATATATTATATATTGTTTATATTATATACCTACGTATATAATATATATATGTATACATGTTGTAAATTATTATTGCCTATGTATGTGTCATTGCCATAGAATAATATAATATACCAGGAATAGAGAGCCATCTAGAGCAATTTTAATGCCAATCAAATTGAAGCGCTCTAAGAAAATCTGCACTAAAAATAATACACTACATATTCATATTATTGCCTAAAATATTATCAATACCTACCTTCACCTTGCACCTTACATATAAATGATAAATGTTAGAAGTTAAAATAAAACTCAGAATGTTATATTACTACGAGTATTTCGTAATATTTATGCCTGTTGTATTAAGTTTGCTCCGACATTTTGATCGTATTGTCACCATCACATCATAGTATTTTCCCGGCTAACATTGGACACCAACTGTATATTATTACATTAAAAGATACTATAGCACACTAATTATTGATATGAATATGAAGAAATCACAAAATAAAACACAAACAAATTCGCACAAAATCTTGGATTTTCCAACTGAAGTTTTCAAAATTTATTTGGAGTGGCGTGTACATAGCTTGACTCCAGCGCGGGAATACCACAATGGGTGCAGTAAAAAAATAAGAAAACAAAACAGACCGCTTAATTTATGCCCCTACGGTACAAACCTCTGAGCCGGTGCACAGCACACGGCAATGGTTTCCTTCTGGCGTCTAACGTGAAACCTGGACGAGGGTCCAGGTTCTGCAGAGTCAAAACTTCACAGATATAAGGCGGCACCAACTATATGTAATTCAGTACACACTGTACCATAAAGTCTTTCTGGTCACAAAGTCTATTTTATTGTTCCTATTTTAACATGCGGGTTGCGGGTCACCGGGGTCACGATATAATCTTGACCTCACCGATGGAAGCGCCAAAGACGAATGCAGGGCCAAGGGGAGACAAGGCGTAGCAGCTTTTTGAGACTACTGGCGCCATCTCTCGCTGGGCACGCGAACAAATGTACCAAACTCATTGATTTACACTAGTAGGTAGGCAATAAGCGGTCCATTTGAAAGGGGTGTAATAATGAAATTAAATATAATGCGTAGAAAGTAATAACAATACATAGAACCAAAATAATGGATACAAGTCGCTCCACCGCTATTTTTTTCAAACGTCAATCAGTGTCTCTGTTGAATGACTTTTTTTTCTTCTTTGGCCTTAACTTTGTATGATTTTTTTTTACTAAAGCAACATCTACTATTTCGTTTTCGGTCAAGAAATATAGATTAGCAGCACTATATATCATTTCTATATTTGCATTTTGTTCTAAGTTTCACCCCCCTGGTATAAACTATGAAATTAAATAATAAAGTATTCTGATTTAGGCATCTTTGTTTCGCATTTCTATTTCAAGTGGAAACTTATTTAAACAAGCAATAAATTAGTTGACTTACAATATCCTGATCCGTATCTGTCTTGGCCACGACTGCCATTCACGTTGTCCCTGAACCTGTATGCCAGCGCGGCCGCCAGGAACAGCAGCAACGTCTGCAGGTGACGCACTCCTAAAGATGCTTCTGAAAATTATAAAATAAAAGATTTTTGTATCCTTAAGTCGTATAACAGTCGTAGATTCCCTGCAAAATAAACTTATTCGAGATGTTTTCTACTTCAAATTAGGTGGATTAGTAGGAGATTCTTTAAATTAGGAATATGGCTAAGATGAACAACAACAGGAGAGGATTTTTTGTTGTAATTCTCAAGCATATCGGTTTCTTCAAGATTTGCCTGTACCGTTAACTTAGTTATTAATCCTCACAAATTTTGAAAAACAAGTCATTGATAACATAACATTGGTGTTGTAGGGCTAACTGCTGTGAAACTTCTAGCGACATTTGTTGTTTCCCATGAAATTATAATTCTATCAGTCTTCAAGTAGAGAGTTTACGGGTTACTTGAATCTTATAGGCTATATCTTATACGCTGCAATTAACTTGACAACTGTCAAGCTTAACCATCTTGCCGAACTATATATTAGTAACACCTTGTTTTGCACACAACTGTCAAACCACCCCCTTTAGACTTCTTGATTATCTTGACGAGACACTTTAATTGAATGAGAAATTATACTTTTATTGGGATTGACCTGAGTCTCAAGTAAGACCAGTTCTGAGTAGATTAACAATGATACTCAAACTAGACACTGATACTTAAACTCAGGCAGGCTATAGTCAAACGTAAGCCTATTTCGTGTTAAAAAAAGATCCTGTAAAAATTTAAAATAGTAGAACCGAAAAAAAAACATTTGGTATCCGTTTATTATTATTCAGAATAGAATTCCAATTGGTAAATAACGTTTTGTCAAATCATTAGATTAGTTTTAATTATTTCTAAATAAGGGTCTAATTATTTGATGGCAATATATTATTTAATTAAAAATGTCTACTTACTTGGTTTTAAATTTTCTAAAGCCAGATTTCCTTCTCTGTTTTTCATTTTGTAGTTTATTGTTTATAATTTAATTTTATGTATTTTTTTAAATAAAGGTGCAAGTTTATTGTGCGAAGAACACTAAATAAGTTGCTGATGATGGTCAAGGTCCCTTCAAGTTGACAAGTCCGAACAGATTCTATTTATCATATGTCTTGTCACAGATAATGGGGTAATCGTGATTGAATCTATCTGCATCATCATGAATCCAACTTTTGAGTGTATTTGTGAAAAAAAAAATTCAAATTCTAATAAACTCAAAATCAATTTAAGTAAGACTAAATTAATAAATTTTCAGACTTTACAGAGCAAACAAAATATCCTTATGATCAAAAATGGAAAAAACATTATAGAACAAGTAAATTACACGAAATTTTTAGGAATCAATATAGACGCCCATTTAAGATGGGGAGATCATATTGATATGATTGTGAATAAATTACATAGCTTTGCATTTGCACTCAGGAGGTTGCGACGTTGTGCTCCCTTAAGTACGGTTCTATCGGTATATCATGCGTATGTGGTTTCAATAATCCGGTATGGTATTATTGCTTGGGGAAATGCAAGTGATATAAACAAAGTTTTTGTAGCACAAAAGAAATGCGTCCGAGCTATTTTCTTAATGAAATGGGCGGAATCATGTCAGCCAGTTTTCAAATCGCGCCATCTTCTGACAGTACCATGTATATATATTTACGAAATGGTTAAGTTTGTGCGCTCGAATTCTTCTTTGTTTCCCGTGTATACAAGTAAAAGCAAGCGTGCAGTCACTCAGGAGCAACTAAAGATGCCAGTACCCACATTAGAATTGTTTCGAAACAACTGTACTTACATGGCGCCTTTAATTTATAATTCAATCCCTAAGAAATTTTTAGAATTACCCAATAGGAAATTTTATTCGGAACTAAAAAAGTGGTTGTTAAGTGAAAGTTTTTACAATATTAAGGATTTTCTGGACAAAATGGCCTGTCGATATCGCATTTACCACAAAATATAGAAATAATAGATATAATTGAAATTAGATAATAATAATGTGTATTTGACATGTACCTATATCAATATTATTAATTTAAAAAATATTGTTTAACGTTTGCGTACCTCATGTGAGGTTGTAATGGCGGATATACTTATATTTAATGTGATCTTTATGTACCCATTTACATGCAAATAAATAAATGAATCTGAATCTGAAAAACAATATACTTATTTTACCCAAAATATATAATATTTGTTTTTCCTTATCGTGTGGAGTGCCGCCGTCGAGTCAGTATTCTATCCTAAAACACTTAAATTAAGTTTGGTTTTAATACTTAGCCATTAATTAATCTGCAGTATGTAACCTACCCCCGTATTCTATGCTACAGTCTAGCAGTCACTATTGCTTAGTCTTGCGTTTTTGCAAAGAAATGTACAAAGTAAACATTTTATAAATTAGTTCTGATTCTCATAATGATAAAAATATACTTTTATGTACATATACTCCCATTGTAAAAATGTAAAATGTTTTTAGTTTAGGCTCCCAGTATATCCTCAGCAAGATTATAAACAACAAACAAATAAACAACAAAACGTTATTTCGGCTTTTTAAAATCCGTGAAAGATTAACGAGCTGCTTTCAAATGGCACGAAAGGAAAACAGAGACCATCCCCGTTCCGTTCGGAAATTTCACAAAACCACCGCTTTTGTTGTCAAAATACTTTGGTCTTTTTCAGCTCTAATGAAATTCTTACGCCGAAGGAAATTAATCGTTTGTGTTTGGAATATACTTTTTGGTCAGCTGTTTTAAGATTTGGGCAGCAAACATTATACCCATGTCTATCAGTAAGATGCCTGCGGTCTGCCTGCGGTCTTTAGTCAACTATCACTTATCTGTATTCCTAAAGGTCAGTAACAGTAATGGTAAGTAAAATAACTTAAGATAATGATGTATCTTTATTAGTACAATTACGCATTATTTTCCCAATCATGTTTATTTGGGGCTAGATGGCGCTGTGTAATATATCACAGAATATTTTTTTTATGCTAATGTAATTTGAAAAAAGCATTCACCTTTTAATCTGTCATTCACACCACTGTGTAGGGCATGGTTCCCGGAATTCCGAGATTTCGTAACTCCGAAATTTAGCACTGCTTTTTTCTATATTACGATTCCGGAATTGAAGTCAATATCGTAATATCGCAATCCGATACTGATTTAATAATTATTTTTTACTAATGGAAAAAACCACAACCAGAAACAGAATTTGCTTATTTTTACTATTGCGAAATGTTACCGCGCGCGAAGTTTGATTTGAATTTGCCGCCATCGACGCTTGTGTTTGTTTGTAACTCGCCACGCCAGTCGCCAACCAGTTCGCGCCGTTCTCGCTCGGAAGTCGTGTTCTTCCCACGAGTGTTGAGAGCGAAAGAGTATTTTCGAGTGCCGGGTACTTTTGTAACCGCATAAGAAGCTTGCTCTTAGACAAAATGCTAGATGCCCTAATAATCTTGCGAACACATTTATCAAAAAGAGCGATCGATTATTGAGATTTCTTTTTAGTTTCGTAAGTGTGATTTAATTGATCTCTAATTTTTCAAAAAATATGATAGCGCAAATTTTTTGCTATATAATGTAATAATTTTTTTCTTAAGGATATTGATCTCTAAAGAGGTTAACACTTTGTTTAGTTTTTATTGTTGACTGTTAATTCATCATAACTTTATCCGATACTTATATATATTCAGTTATTCAATAAGCTATATTTTAGATATAGGAGAAAGAGAACGTGTTGATTTTTCTAAAATATTATTGGAAAGTGACTGTTTAACAGATCTCTAAGTTAAAATTCTCTCATGTTTCCTTGTAAGATTTCATTTATTAAAACATTTTAATCCTGATTCATTGTTTTATTTTAATCCTGTAATTCCGGTACTGATTCCGGAATTCCGAAATTGAACCAGTAATATCGTACCGTATATAACTCAGCACCGTATATAACTAAAAGTTGTAGTTGTATAACTCAGTACCGGAATTAAACATCATCCGATATTACATGCCCTACCACTGTGTACACAGACACAATTTTTTTGAACTTACTGATTTATATTTAATTACGTTTCTGCATGCCAATTTACACATTTCTTTCTATCGTCGGTGTGTACTTTTTGTGTCTAAATATTTGTCTTGTAGTAAGCCTGAAAAAGGAATCCGTTGTGATTGTGACTTGAGAGGTTCTTTTAATTTTGTTTGTTACAAAAATACATTTGATTTGCTTCTGTTTTATTTAATTTTGTTCTACGTAACTGGCTATTTCAGTCAATTACGTTCAACAAAAATACAGTACTGTGATATCAATAGTAGTTGAATAAATTTCAAAACACTTTACTAAATATTTACTTTGCTTTAATAAATTTGACTATTATCTTGAATACTACAACGTAATAATCTAAGTACTTATTTCTTAAAATTTTAAGAATTCTCATCAGAAAAGATGTCATAAAAATACTTAATAACTTTTAATCTTGAGATAGGGCGGACACGGCTGCGAGTTATAATTAGTTCATGTCTTTAAAATAGTTTGAGAAGCAATACAGCAATACAACTTTTAATCAAGTACACAATATCCCGCGAAGGAATATTAATTAAAAACATTTCTCTAAAACAACATGGAGGTGAAGGCAAATTTTAATTAGAGTAAATTCAGAAGACAATGCATAATTTTAATTAACACGGAAGCACTGCAGCTAGATTTATTGCACATTTAAATTAAATGTAAGGCGGATGTTGTGTTAAACATATTTATACTGAATGAACAGTACGATGAGCTTAGCTAAAACTCATACATTATATGTATATATTTTGATATGTTTGGTACCTGTCTCTAGTCGAAATTAAAAAGAGAAGTATACATTTATAATATTATGTTTTGATGAAAACAAAATTAAATAGTTTTAAAATTTGTTACATAAGTACGGAAGTAGTTTTTTTAATACTTTTAGTTGGTAAATTTCACATAAATATAACAAGGTGTGTACTAAGTGCTGGTTTAAAACTATGACGTAACTTTTATATTTTCTCAAACATAACAGCATACACTATAATAACATTGCATTTATTCACGGCCATTATCCTACATATGTCGTAGATTGAGTTGGACACTATATTGCATAAGTATACATACATACATATGCTTAGTCCTAAAGCTATCCTTAGCAGATTTCTCCATTTTCATAAGTTATTTCATATATTATTTATATAATTTATCTACTTTTGTCCTGATTTTATGACAAATCCAATATTCCGATTTGTATCTTTGTCTTAAATTAAATTAAATTCTAACAAACTAAATCTTAAATTTACTAACAAACATTATACTCGTATTTTCAATGTTATTCACAAACATTTTTTGTAAAAATCTAAACTTTATAATTTTTCTGAAGAATAGCAGCGCGTTCTTCTGACGTCGCTTCCTCTACCACAGTTTCCTCTGGATCATTCCACTCTGCTTTCTCGGCGGTTCCAAATATACAGAAGAAGAGATTCGTAAAGAAGTAGAGACCGGCGGCCACGAAAAACACCTGTCTCCATAGATACTCACTTTTCTAGAAAACAAAGTAAGTAAAAAGAAATGATTATTTTATCTTATGTTGCTTATATTTGTCAATTTGACTTTTGATTTGATTTTATTCACATTTGACACAAGTAAACCGTGGCTGAAAAACTATAACCGAGTTACTTCTCAAACTTGACTATATTGGGATGTCTGGCAAGAGAACATTTTCAATAGAGACGTAGAACTGGGTTCAGCCTATGCTTAAATCGAACCCATACGATAAAATTAATAACATAATATAGTAAACTAGTGGACACCCGCGACTTCATATATAGCCTAGTTAACTAGTAGTCTATGACACTCCTACGACCTAATACTTCCTACATACCAAAATTCATGATGATACATTCAGCCGTTTTTAGATAATGAGCGTTTAAATAAACAGACAAACAGATAAACAGACAAAAATAATAAAAACTTCTAAAACATGTTTTTTAATCGATTTAAAGTATACCCAAACTTTTTTTTTATATAGTATGTTCTATTTGCAGATATATGTCAATAATCTTCAGCTTAATGATATGTATAGATGGCACAATACTTACAACATCAGTGAGTATAATGCCAGCAACGATGGGCGCGAGCGAGGAGACCGCGTTGGACACGAAGTTGCTGAGACTCATCAACGTGCCCGCGAAGTTGGGCGATATGTCGATGTGGTTCACCTGCGAGCATCGTTCAATAAATACTCAATCACAGATGCTGCAAAACTACTGATTTGTATGATCAAAATAATATAGTGGTCATGAAAAAAAACTAACCAGGTCATGTTGTGTCTATTAAATAAAGATAAGATAAAAATTATTTATTTCCAAAACATTAATTCATGGTTTGCACAAATTGATACATAATAATTATATAATTCATTACAATTTTGTTTGATAAAGCCTAATGATTAATTATCTTAAATTATAAATGACGTGATTACTAGTACATATTATAACTCAAATTTGATGTAGGTAGCGTAAAGAAATTATAAAATTTTGTAACTCGCATAGAATTAATCAATAACTAATTATGTGCATAACAACGGACCCCGAACTAGGCCGAGACCTGTATCTCGGTGATACAAAATTAAATTTAATTCCATACTTGAAATTCGCGCTTTTCCAGTAGAATAATATGTTTATATGCTTTAAATTACTCGTAAATAGGTTATATGTTTGTGTTTTACCTGGAATCCCATGTGAGCAGAAATTTTGAAGGAGCATATTATAATCAAAATTGTTTCGACTACGTATATGTTCTTGGGTACATAAGCCAAAACCACGAGGCCAATGGCTGATGGGATAGTACCTGCAAGCAAGAGACAATACAATGTGGATATCATACAAGTAATAATAAGTGTTTTGTTCAAAAATATTTATTTTACATTAATAACTTCTGAAACCATAAAAAATTTAAGTCAGTAAGCTGGTAATAAAGCAGCATAAAATAATAAAGATAAAGTAGTTCCAAGATTTCACAGAATCCCAGTGTCATATTTCAGATTTGTTTTATCACTGACGCAAACTGAGACTTGAGATAAGAAGTACCATTGATAAAGATCTAAATATTTATTTAGGAAATATATACCTATATTTCATTTAAGTTTGTATTGTCCTGTTCACTATATTTTTGAAATCTTACTGTACCTAACGAATTCGCCAATTTCCGAACATTGGTGACACTCATGATATTCTTAACAATAAGCATGTCCGTGAACCAACTGAAGAAAAAGTTTGTAAACCACATCACCAAGAAAGGGAGAGCCGTCAGCAAGCCGTTCTAAAACCAATAAAAATTATAAGCACAATGAAATGTAAAACAAATAATGAAGAAATGGTTATCAATCATACCCCTGAGATTGCTCTAAAATCATACAGGCAAGTCACAAAATGTTACTCCCAGCGCGAACTTTTTTCAGCATTCTCACGTTATTAGACGAAACGAGAAACCTGTCAAATCAATGGCCAATATAAAACAGATTACCTGAAAAAAGTAAAACATTAAAAAGTCCCTAACAAGTTATATAAACATTGCTTACCGCCTTGATGTTTACTCCCATTACTTTGTCCATAAAAGCAGGCACTTCGGAGTAAAGAATCAGTTGACCCCACGTGTTCCCAATATGAGCAATCACAGTAGCGTACACTCCCACATGCCTCAGAATTTTAGACCATGGGACAGGTAATTGCCTCTGAAACATGACGTCACACAAAAAATATATGAAAATTCAAATCTATAAGAATACAAAATGTAATCAAAACTAATAAATGCTAGTCTTTACTCATATTCTTATATAGCAATAACCTATGTAATTTATATTGTTTACTTAACACAATGAGAGAGAGAGAGGTTACCTTTTCATATCCAGCCTTTTGTCCAAGACCTTCTTCTATGTATCTCCTCTCTTCAGCAGAGATCTTTGGATGTTTAGCGGGAGTGTCTGTGGCGTAGCAAAACACTACTGCAGCAATGATCCCAGACAAGATCGAGTAGAACCTGAATATACCAGGCCAGCCCAGCGCTGGTGACGCTGATATAAACCCAGTCAGAGGAAGACCTAACACTGTGCCTAGAGCTTGACCTAGAAATGTAAGCGGAACTTAATTTATCAGAATTAATGATACTGGTAAAAGTCATAATCATCATCATGCATCATGTGGTCATCCTTTTTTAATCATCTTCATCCTTTTTTTTCTTATTCATGCTGATTATTTATTGGTATTGCATTGTAAGAACAATAAAATAGGTATAAAATAATACAAACAATGTTACCTCCGTATGTCAGAGACGTTAACCTTCCGCGTTCTTCCAAAGTCGCCCATTTCCCAAAGAAGGTATGCAATCCTGGCATGATACAAGCTTGACTAGCTCCTTGGAAGATTCGCAATATTATAGTGAGGATCCACCCACCCTGCGTCATAAATTTATTTTTTTATCACAGAGTATAGAACCATAACAGATATGTCTTAATAATAACATGGCATTTAATGGGTTAAATTTTGAGACGATAATATTTACAATATTCAAATTTATCTAAATGAGGCTGCAACAAAAATGAAACCATGATGACAAAAAAAAAAAAATACATAGCAGTGATCAAAAGCGGCTATTGGTGGAGGTGAAGACACAAATATTATAAAATATATATGTACTCACATAGTAGGCAGCGATAGGAAGTAATGCAGATACAAAACAATTGATAACCATTGCCCCTGTGAGTAGGTAACGGGCTCCGAATCTATGAGCTAACTGACCCGCCGGGATTTGAAGAGACATGTAACCCCAAAAGAAAGAAGAGATCACAGTATCTTGGACTTTCTTGGACCATCTGAATGATGGGTACTGCAAAAAAAACATTCGATTGAGACAGAATAAGTCAAAGGTGTGCATAGTGCATACTTACGGAATATAATTTATTTGTAAAACCTACATCTTAAGACTGTATTCATTTTATTACAAATTCACAGCACTATGTAATTAAGTTATTCTAAAATAACAAACACTGGATCTTACTGGTGGAGTCAACATGAGCGCATTAAAGAATCCTTGCACATGCATGTCCTCAGGGTCAGAACCACTGGTCATCTTCAAGGTCTCGTTATCGAACCCACTGAAATTCCCCATGGAATTCCCACTGATGGTAGGTTTGTCATGGTGGGTCATGGCTACGAGGGACACTCCCATACATGACCTCATGCTGTAGGCGATGGTGAGAGTGAAGAACAGGATCAGACTCTGTTGGTGTCTGTAACCCCATCCTGATACTAAAATATGAGCTGTGGTGAGTTTGTGGTTACTTGAATGGTTCACAAAATTATTGAAAACCAGTAAAAAATATAAATAGCTATGAATGAGCATGCTAGAAGACAGTGCGTTGCCCACAAGGCAGCAGCAAAACCCATTTAGAACTATGAAGTCGTCTCCATACTGACCTTGGTTGAAGTTAAATGGAATGTCAAGATTAATAATCTTAAAATTAGGTACAAAAGTTGTTTATTGTCATAATTAACGATTATTTATATATAAAAAAATGCCAAATCATGACATAACGACGACACTTTTATAATAGATAATATTGACGTTGCATCTTCACAAATTTTAAAAAAAGCTTAGTGATGTAAATAATAAACTTAGATAAATTACAAACAATCACTATCAAAGAGACGATAAAATTAAGTAGAAATCTGTATTCTCTCAATAAATCGATTGGTTCAATTGGTGTTAAATCGATATCACCTTTAAACTCCTCGGTAACTTCAAACGGTTCCCTTCCATCGGCACTTTCTACGTTTACTTTGATGTCAGCACTCATAATTAATTTAACTGGGTCCTACCCTCGCTTGGTCTTATCGCTACTAATTGTCACCAAGAAGTTAGCGCCTCGATGTAAAGTAAGGCTTTTCTATCTTAATTATTGCAATCAGAGTACAAATATTGTAATTTATAACCGCTTCCAGTTTTCATTTGCTTTGCCCATAGCTGTAATGACGAGTGTCGTATAATATGTGTCAGTTTGGAGAACTTTCTTGGTGCGCGATGATAGTGCAAGATATAGTAAGTATATGGATCACTTATTTTTGGACAATGATAAAAATCAGGTCGAAAAAATGTGTCTGATGAAAGCTCCTTTAATACAATAAAATTATCCCGGATCAATAGCTCCAAGCTAAAATAGCTTTAAGTTTGTTGTTTTTCTGTTTTGGTCGTCTTTATGATCCCTTAGGTCTTTTGCTTTTTGAGTTTAACCCTAATGAAAACATATTTAATGGTTTGTTATATACTATGCTTACATTACATCTATTGCTTAGCTCATGGAAGGTAGATTTTGTGGTCAAACTTTTACTTTGGCCGCGTGCAACTTTGTAATCTATACTAATATTATAAAGCTGAAGAGTTTGTTTGTTTGTTTGAACGCGCTAATCTCAGGAACTACTGGTCCGAATTGAAAAATTCTTTTTATGTTGAATACACCATTTATCGATGAAGGCTTTAGGCTATATAACATCACATGTCAACTAATAGAAGCGAATAAACAATGGAAAATGTGGGTAAAATGGGGAAAATTATTCATCTTTGAGGGCTTCCGTTGTTTGCGCTGCGAAAACGGTTCAAGTTGTGGGTAACAGCTATAATTTATAAAACTGAAGAGGTTGTTTGCAAAAATAAATATGATGCCCAAAATAACATTTACTATTCCACGCGGACGAAGTCGCGAGCACAGCTAGTTTTATTAATAAAACTAATATTATTAATTGTAACTTCTATATTATTAAATTCAATTTGACGAGATATCGTAATTTGTGTAGCATATTCTATGATATTAGTACTTATACCTATACCTATGTATGTTACAAATTTACAGTATCAATAAAAATCTTTATCTTTATCTTTTATCTTTATATATACAATATTATTTTCGTATAATAAAACACCTCCATTTCATTGTTACATACATGCTAATTCACTTTAGTAAAATTGTGGTATTATTAATCAATATACAGCTTGTATTTTTTTTTTATAATTGTCTATGACTATATACAAATATTTATTTACTTAATAAAAACTTATAAAACATTGTATTATGTATTCTGTGATACAGCTCGAATGCTAAATTCTTCCTACTTATTAACGTTAACTAAGTTCTTATTTTTGTACAACAAATGAGTTTTGAAAATCCCTCAAAATGCTATAGCTGAAAATGACAGTATAAATATGTATTATATTTATTATGTAAAATCTATTGTAAAAGATAACAAATTAATAAGAAGAAGAAGAATAGCTCGTTAGCTAATATAAAATTTATTTTTCTCTTCCTTGAGACGTATTTTTCATAACTGAGTGTCGTGACTTTAAATTCTCTTGACCAAACACAGTATTTCATTTTCTTTCGCAAGTTAATTTGGTAAGAAATAAGTGAATACAAAATGCATGTATGTATGTGGTTTTAGGCAATTCGTAAATTCTATTTGAATTTGCGGATTGCCTAAAACAGTATTCAAAAGACCATTTGAGAGCCAAGCGTTTGTTATGCCCTCATAAACAGCGTCATATATTGGGGAGCACGATAAATTTCCTAAGTATTGCTTGGTATAGGTTTGTCCCTCTTGCTTGAAATATTGCTGGAGTAAATGGGCCCATAAATTGTGTTCAGAAAACGTTTTTTTTTTTTCAAAATAAATGCAGCCATTAATTTGCTGTCATCCGTTAAATACCCGTCAGTTACATTAATATAATCGCTTTTTAAAGCCTCTATTTCGGCTGAGACAATGGGGAAAGATTTAAAAGATTTTATGGTAAAACGCCCTTTCTGCATTTTGGTGTTTATTTTAAATCTCCGACGTAAAATCTGGAGCTTAATAGAATGATTTCATTTTATCATTTCGTTTTGAACTTTTTATTGCACATTAGTATATCGCATTGAGCTTACACAATGAGCCAACCACGGCGTCAAGACGACTCCATTAACCAACATGGAGAGCTGCAGCGGCACCTTCCGGCCCCAGCGCTGGCAGACCAGCGCGATCGGGAACATCATGAGGCAGTAACCCATGAAGAACGACGTCAGCACCATCTCTTGGATCGGCTTCGGCCTGGAGAAGGACTGGAAGAAATGTTTCGATGATAAAAGCAGCGACAAAGAATTTGACAAGTCTTTTCAGTTAGTGAATAACAAGTCATGACAATGGATTACAGTTTTTTTAAAGGTCGACGCGTTCAGTCCTTGTATGGGTGACCGAAAAGTGACATTACATTTTGGGTGCTTCTGTGGGTTGGATGACACGTTAAATTGTAGGTCTCGGCTGTTTGTCTAGTACGCCAGTCGTTAAGCCATGTCAGAGGCCCTTAGCGTGGCTTGATAAACTTTCGACATCAGAGTTGGCCACTCTCATTCGATAAGAAGAAGAAGTTTATTTAAATTGAAAGTTAACTTACGCTGTAGAGAGATCTTGCTTCTTCAGTTGTTCTTGATATAACAGTAACATTTCTAAACTTATTTACTGCTTAGTGGTATTTTTATGTGCGAGCATGGCGACTAGAGTAACTCCCAAGTGACCCCTCGCGATGAAACTTATGACTACAGTGAAAAAGAATACGAGGAGTTGTATGTGTCTGTAGCCATAGTCGTAGGATTCCGGAGTCTCAGCCTTTTCTGGAATAAAAAAAGAAATCAATCATTTAATGAAGGAATTGATATTACTAGCATATAACGAAATCTTATAACTGGTAACAAAATCCTTTAGAAGTTATAAAGTCACCACGGGGAGCATGACGACCGCGACAACGATTTTAACCTACATTTTTATCTATCTTCCCGCGACACTGGCCGCTGCGAGCATGGGTTTGTAGATAAATTCTGCAATCGACCTATCATTTTATTGCAGGCCGCGACAAGGTATCGACTGTGCGAGCATGGCTACAAGATGGCGGTCGAGTTTGAAGATAATTTAATCTACTTTTGACAGTTCTTTAGCTTAAACTTATCGACGATCGCGAAGACCCAGATAAAAAGTTTGTGGAATAAGTTAATTGTTATTAGTGTACAAATTATCAAATTACGAGACTCACAGCTTAGGAATAAACCTAAGAATTAAGACTACGTTAAATACAATGATATTAGAAAGGTTATTTGAACATTTTTGAACTTGACCTCCTTGTCGAAATCTAAGTAAATGTTTTTATTTTATTATAGTTCCACACCACAGCCATCAAATCAAAAGGAATAAATCTTTATAAAAATTTAAAAACTTAAAAAAACTTTTGTATTATAATAATACTTTTTAAATTTCATAGGAACTTTTCATATATAAAAATAAAAAAGATTTGTCGCTAAAAAAGTCTTAACCAATTTTGACAACTGGCAAACGTTTCTGACCAAGACAAGGAAATTTCATACCTCTCTTTCTTTTTTGACAGCCAAAACGAGCAAAAAACGTCAAAAATAGGACAGCACTATTTATCGAGTCCGTGTTGTCATATATAAAATACTTTGTATTCAATATTGTGGCAATACTATTTTATCGCGTGGTTTAAAATTTGTCTGTGGGTTTATAGTCCATTGAAATGATAAAATTTTAGGCCCGAATATTGCATTTTTTAGAGGACGCAATTAAATTTTTGGGGCATGTTTCCCCAAAGTTAAGCTTCTATTGACCCCCCGGTCAATAGAAGCTTAACATCAAGTTTGTGGGGTCGCCACTCTTGTCCCCCGGCCGCCATCTTAGAAAAAGGGGTGGAAACCCTTCGTGACGTACATTACATATTTTCCTCTTCATTTTCAAGTTTTGTGTGGTGAAATTTTCATTCAGTCATAATAATTGCGACTTTTTAAAATTTGAATCATGAGTGATTGTTTTATTGCGTCCTTTAAAAAATGTAAAGCTCATGTAACATTTCAATGGACTTTGTATCGCGCGGCGAGCCATGCTCGTTAAATAGATAAAATATCGCGCGCGGTAGCCATCGCGAGTGCCATGCTACGTGGGCTGTTTAACGGTGACAAAAAACATCTATTTATTATAAAAGCATTGAATGGAGTGATTAATTCGATAGGTACACAGTTGCTTATTGTTACAATAATAGTTTACGGTTACAGTTCTATTCTGATAAATAATTGCAACGTGCAAACATCTATATAATAATTGTCTGATATAATAATATGCATGCGAAAGCATAAACATGTTTTGATGGAAAGCATGTGATCTGTTTTCTATTAATTGACAGGGTTTTCCTTTCTTATACAAACAGTCAGTAATTACCAATTAAAATTGACCAATAAAAGATTTTTTGCTGATACTTAGGTTACATGAAAGTTTTTCTAAATGTTATTTTTATGAGTTCATATATATTTTTAGCCTATTATGAAAAGAAAAAAGGAAACCCTCTCAAAATATTCTATTCAAAAATATAAAGAAAACTTACCTTGTTCCTTTTTTGTTTCACTTTCAGGCACTGTAGTATATTTGAACTCCAAAGAACTTCCTAATTTACACATTTTTACTTATTACAGATAACTTTCTTAAAAAATGACGATTACATTTATTTGAAAAAAAAACACAGATGAAAGTCACATAATATGTATTACACAAGGTACCGTCTTCAAAGGACTTAGCCGAAACTATTGCAAAACTATTTAGAAACCCTGATTGTTTTGTTAAATTGATAACGATTGTACACAAACCACAGTGGGTCTATGTAGTACATAGAGATGTTATTTGTATGTACTGAGTATTCAATCTTGATACAGATGATATTATGATAAATAATTTTCGGATTGATGATCAAACAATTTATTACAAATAAATATAATTAGTATTCTAATAATGAGGAATAAGAGACTGTTAAATGGTTAATCTATACAGAGTTATTGGCCGTAGCTGGAAACTGATGTCATTTCATTTCTATTTCATAAAAAACTAGTTACACAGACTACATTCATTACGCTATTAGCATTTCTAACTTCGCTAACTAGATATTGACCATTGATTTTGAAATACCTAAAATACTTGAAGAGCTAACTTAAGCCATAGGCTCCAAGTTATACCAATTTGTAACAGTTTCAAAGCAATAGTGAACTTAAAGGGGTTTTGGTCAGACTTAGAATCTTAATCTCACTTATTCTCTTGTTAGTGGCTATATAGATATAGATTTTGAATAAGTTTTATTTAAATTTGCTTTCGGAGGAATAGTTTGAAAGGACAAAGTAAACAATTTGTAACGCTAATACGCATTACATAAAATATTTTTATCGAAAGGACAAAATTTTTATTCAATATTTTATCAGTTCATAAGCAACAGGTTTGAACTCGCCAGTTAAAAAATGATATCAAATTGTTCGTTCTCAAACATCATAATACGTATAGAATAGAATTAACAACTCGTCACAAGTTGGTTTCTGCTTCTGCTTAATAATAATAATCATTTATTTACACTTAAATAACTAGTTACAGATCTTAATGCTATGTACTTGTAAATGTAGGTACCTGCTTAAAGTAGAATACAATATTTAACAAGATAATAATTACTACATAGACATTAAGCACTGGGTGCACTACATTGCACACTAAGTCGAAACTTGTGTCGTGCAATGTAGGCTCTTTCCGTTGATTCATAGATGTAGGTATATGGAATAAAAACTACAAGTGATAATAAAAACAACAAGTATTACCTATGTACTTGAGTGTAGTTCTTAATAAAAAAATTAGAAAAATAAATAAATCTAACTATCAGAAGTTAGTATAGCTGCACAAATTCATCAACGCTTACGAATCCATCAAACTGTAACACCATAAGAAGTCAAATTAAGGAACCCCACGCATTACGCACGCATTCGATGAGGAATTGTTTATAAACTACGATGCGACATAAATAATTAAGAATCAAACGAAAACTTACCTGTTTGATGTTTGATTCCAATTATGCGAGGGTCAACCGAAGACGATTATATTGTTTACTAGCAGCAGTCCATGGAATTGTGCTGCCACTGTCACACTTTTAGATAGTCAACTACTTTAAAAAAACAAAATTCAACTTCCGGTGCACTCGTTTCCGTGTCCGCTCCACGCGGCTCGGTTGGGGTGTACTTTACGGGACGCTGAGGAAAAATTACTTAGAAAAATATTGACGCCACATCACACCTTCGGGATCCGGGGGATGTGGGAGTATCAGGGTGGGGAACAACCACACGGACCTACGGGGTCATTGACCTTTGACCTCGGGTTATTGACCTTTGACCTCGGGTCATTGACCTTTGATCTTAACTCGTAACATGATTTCCGGGGTCAAAATCAATGACCTTTTAAAATTAAATATCTCGTAATACTATACTTCAAAACTCCTTAACATATGGAAGGAATAATTTAAAAAAAAAGTTGTCCATACATTTCGTCATTCTCTAACCTTCCTTTATCCATATCAGTTATAAAAAAGTGGTGTTATGTGAACATCATACATGCCCGAAAAAAATCTGTCCTGCGTCCCGTCAAGTATACTTCATAGAAAAATTCAACTTTGATTTTTTTCTGACATGTGCGGTATTAACATGAGCCCCTTGTTTTATTCTTACTTACGAACATGACGTGAATTTATTCATGAAATCTGAAACAGCTTACTTCATTTACTTACATTAACAACGATTTCACTTATGGTTTTATTGTTCAATTTAATGAACCTCAAAGTTTGTATCTATTAGGTAGAATCGATTATTGGGTAAGTTAATCATTTGTGAGGCAAAATATGCAGACTGATATTGGTAAATAGTAAAGTTTAAAAAAAATAGTTTAAGACTTGAAAGGATAATCAAAACAATTATCTATTGACATGATAATTATAATATATTTGACCTCAGGGATTTCACCACAAAATTAACTCAGTGTTAAACGAGTTGAAACTGGTCCCTTGTTCGAATTTTGTAGCTAATAATGAGTATAAGTATATATATGTATATTACATTAAATAAAGTTTTTTTTTTTTGTAAAATATTAACCTTGCCTATAACGGTGCAAATGAGGCCAACAGTTGAAATACATGTTTTTATAATACCTTTGCTTAACAAGCTGCAGGTGACAGGTCTGCATGTGTCAAATTAATTTATTCAATAAGATAATTATAAGTTAATAGTTACTACAAACTATTATATTTCTCAATAAAGGTAAAAAGTAAGTAATCATTTTAAATTTAAACGTTTTCGAATGTATTTCTTTGTTAGGCCCCTTTTCTACGGAGGCATCATTACCATGAGCTATTTCATTCTGTGATTTATATTTGTAATTGAAGGTAAATAATTTATAGGTGTTGGTAATTGGTAGGTACCTCAACGCGCCACACGCGGAGAAAAAAGAAATAAGCAACCCACAATTATTACTTTGCACGATAAACGTGAAGGATTTTAAATTTTTCAACATGATTTGCATTGATATTTTCTGTACTTTAATCCCAATTTATTACTTTACACGATATACATGAAGCCACTTAAATATTCTCAATATGATTCACATCAAAATTTGGTGTACACTAATTAGTATTAATTACTTTACACGATATACGTGAAATATCATAAATATTCTCAACATTATTAACATGGAGATACGGTGGACACTAATAAACTTTAATTGCTTTACACGATATAGAAGAAGCTATATAAATATTCTCAACATGATTCACATAGAGATATGGTGGACACTAATACACATTAATTGCTTTACACGATATACGTGAAGCTATATAAATATTCTCAACGTGATTTACATGGAGATAATTATGGTGGACACTAATACATATTAATTGCTTTTCACGATATACGTGAAGCTATATAAATATTCACAACATGATTTACATGGAGATTTGCTGTAAACTCATTCACATTAATCACTTAACACGATATACGTAAAGGAGCATAAATATACACAACATGATAAACATGCAATTTTGGTGGATAATAATCCACATTCATTGCTACTCACGATACACGTGAAGCCATTTAAATATTCTCAACATGATTGACATGGAGATTTGCTGTAAATTAATTCATATTAATTACTTAACACGATATACGTGATGCAAAATAAATATTCTCCACAGGAATTACATGGATTTTCACTAATTTACTACAATTAATGCGAGTAAAACGCATAGCATCATCATATAAAAAGTTACGGTCGAATAATAAACCGTTTAGGTTGATTTGAGCAGTTAAATTGAGAATCGTTGTGAATAATAATAGAAAACAATTAAATCTTATTGCGCCAGGGCGCGATGTTGCATGCTCATTCTCTATTTGTAGATTATTTTGTTACATGTAGTATTAGTCTTGTAATGAACAAATTTTTTAAGAAAAAGTACATAAGTTGGGTACTTGAGTAGTTATTACAATCAAGTGAAAACATAAACTAACATTATCATACATTTGAGGGTAGTTCAAAAATAAGATCGTATGTTAATAAAATAAGTCACTCACCAAAGATAATTTATCCATAAAATTCCGTCATAGACAGAATTCCAGTAACCTGGTCTCACAAAAGCAATTAATATTCACTGGTTTTGTCGTACTGTTTGGTTAATTGATTTAACGACGTTAAATAACCGTTATTTTTGTTTAATTTAGTTTTTATTATTAACACATTTCGAATTTATAAATTTGAACGGCACGGTTCAATTAAATTTTAATATTTGGAACAGTTCACAATGTTCTTTAATAATCACTGGACACAACACGTAAAGAATATTTAAAATTAAATAGATTTTTAAACAAATTGTTTAAGGCGTGCGACAGCGGCGACACAAAATCACGTAATGGCGAGTTGCAGGCGCCTTCCTGCGAGGTGAGCCGCGTGGAGCGGACACGGAAACGAGTGCACCGAAAGTTGAATTTTGCTTTTTTAAAGTAGTTGACTATCTAAAAGAGTGACAGTGGCTGCACAATTCCATGGACTGCTGCTAGTAAGCAATATAATCGTCTTCGGTAGACCCGAAGTATAATTATGTTGTTACCAACAATGATTTGAGGAAAACGACTCAAGAAAGAAATAAAATAATAAATCTTGGAATATTTATTTTATTTCAAATTTTGTGTGTCGATTTGGAAGAGGACACTGACATTTTAAGGATAAACACAATCGTAAGACTCGGGTCATTTCAATTCAAGCTCCTTTAAAATTTTCTTATCACCTTCAACAATAAAAAGAGAAAAAAGGAAGTGATGTCATAATTGGTTCTACCAAATACAAATACTTAGAAAACAATGACGTGATAATTGTGCAAGTCAGGTAAGATCTTAATATAGATTTATTAACAAAATATTATGTCTACAATAGTAGCGTGCGCTACTACGCAATAAATCAAACAAAGTGAAAATCAAAGATAAAGGCAGAAACTGATACCTGAAATTAGTTCATTCATTAGTTTCTATGGTGGTTGTAGTTAGTGGGAAGGATGGGCCGTCGTCTCAGGTAAACTTGCAAAACTTGTATCAAATTTTACTAACGTAATGTACTTATATTTTTATTGTTTTACAATGTCAGTTTGCCAAATGTGCTCAATGTTAATGCTGGGTGGTTTTACTTGACTTCCTATAACTTCAAACTTTTTCAGGTTTGAGTTGTTCACTGGATAGAAACGAGTTTTTAACAAAATTAATTTATTCCTGTGTTAGTATCGTGTCGTATAAACGAGTATAGTTGGTGCAAAGTTGAAGCACAATCCCTAAAGTTAGGAAGTCGTCCTGATCCGCGGTGCGTGGGAGGGAGATTTAATAGAGTTGAAACATACACTGTGCACGTGGGTTACCTACCTAAGAGGGTAGATATTTATTTCCCTAATACTTTCATGTAACTATGATGCAATCATATCTATTTTTTCAAAAACAATTTTTTGTATGATTTAAACAATTATTTACTACTTCACTTGTTAGAGATATAACCACTGCCTTAATCAAACGAGTATATAATATAATCAAGGTTCAAAACAGGAGCTAAAATTGAGAAGTGTGCCCAAATTCTAATATAATCTAATTTATCTGTTGTTAGCTGTGAAGAGACAAAAAAACAGTTTTCAATCAATAATCAGTTAATTCTACGTAAGGCAGTTAAAATAAAGAATTGAACAGGTGGACAAATTTAAAACGCATGTAAATTTAGTAAAATCACGATTTTAGCAAGCAAGCTTCTAGTGTACGATGTAGTGGTTGCCTTTACAGCATTTATTCACTAATGGACTCTTTCTGAATCATAAGAAAATTATGAAAGAGTCGGAAAATTATACATTTCGGATGTTGCAGCTATCATTACTTTTTTTGGAATTGATTAGATACACACATACATAGGTGTGAAAAATGTGGACACCGAAAATATGAACTGAATGCTATATCCGAGTAGGTAGTCTGCGGTTACATCCGCACCTCTCTCACGCACTCAGCTAATCACACTGACATACATTATATCTACATCTTCTCCAAAATCAGAACCTCTTTAGCTGTGCATTTCTAACTGTGTAAGATTTTGCTACAGTATCTAAAAAATAACAAAAATACTTTGAACTCATTTCCGCTGTTTTAAACGACACGATAATGAACTTGCCCCAAGAAAGATTTAAATAATGCAGCAACTGAACTAGTTGTAGCGGTCACGGGTTTTAAATAGTTACCTTTACTTTAGAAGGTTTGTAAGTCATTGTCCGTTCTATTTCAACCGAGCGAAAATGTCTGATATTTCTTCCCGCATTTTCAATCATAACTCAAATCTCCACTATTCAGTTTTATTGATAAAATGTTTTATTTGCAAATTTAATAATTATCATCATGATCATTAAGTTACAGGTAACCGTATAAAATTATTCATCTATACTTACCTATACAAATATATAACAAAATCAGCGAAACATCTAAATTTACCGCGCCCAGCCTCATTGTCAGTCCGCTTCGCATCGCCACTTCCACATTGCGAATCAGCGCCCTCTGTCGGCCGCCGGCGGAGCTGAAACATCGCTGAATGATGCCTATTGTTTCATGTAACTTTCTAAGCTGGGTAACTAATGCGGATGAATTTTGAGAACTTGAAATTCTTGAATTTACGGAGGATGACTACTTAGTAGGATATAAAAATATTGAATTGTATTATAATGCTCAAATCAGGCCGTTCCTTACTTCACATCTATGTCTTTCATTTTGGTTGTGTAGGTAACAGTTCATGTGTATACTGTACAATTCGCAAATAAATAAATTAGTAAATAATATGCTGATGACTTCGCCTTCGATCATAAATAGTGTCTCTTGTGAGAAAATAGTTTTCTTATGTCACGTCAATTCAGTAAAAATCATAATGTATTATGTAGGTATATATTGTTTTACAAGTATAATATCTTTGTTCTTGGCTAATCTCTGATGTTCTTAATAGGCCCATTAATTATTTTTGTTAAGTAACAGGTTGTTAATTGATTTTGAAATAATTTCCGCTGTTTGAAACAACACGATAATAAATTTGCTTTAAGAAAGATTGAAACAATAATAATATTACAGATTTATGTAAAAATTATAATTTATGTAAAAAAGCAGCTGGTGTGTATAAAAGCTAATATTAGTAATATTATAAAGTTACTACGGCCGTAACACCATACAATCACTGAGGAAAAAATACAAATAAAAAATAAATTTAATGAGTAGGTAACATAATTAAATTTATTATAAACTTAATTATACATTTACTGAGTCCTGACTAATAAGCCTATTTATGTAACTATAATATACGTACCTAATTAAAACATAAAGGAACTAATACTATGTTTAACTCATACTTACATGTACATTAGTTCAGTAGTTCAAAATAGTCGGTTAAATACAATAAGTACTAAAAATAACTGACTTTACATACTAATCTATACAATGTGTTTATATGGTAAGTAAAGCTATCTATCTATCTATTTGGTTTCAATATCTTTATCATCTAATCGGTTTTGATGATTTTGATGTAATTAAGTGTAATAAATAGATACTAAGCTTTTAATTAGTTATGAATTTGATAGGTCGCCGTAAACCAATCACGTCTTCGTAAGAACAATGTTTTCTTTGGTTGAATTCTTCTTGCCGAACAATGAATTCCTTTTTCCGCCATTTGGGTTGTTTACTGAAAAAAATATAAACGTTTGTAATTTCTATCACATGCCTTTAGTAAAATTACAGGTTATCGTGACTTTTAAACAATAGGTTATAACGGGTATTGTGATAATAATTAAGCTTAGAAGCCCGAAATAACTAATTTAATTTTATTAAATAAATTCCAGGGCAACCTCAAATATAAAATTTATCACGTGACCCACGAAAGTAACAAATTGAATAAAGACTTTTCTTTTTTCTTGTATAAGTACGTAAAAGTATATCACAAATTTCAGATTGTCGCGAACTTAAAACAATATAAATTGTTGGTGATTATTTACCTTCTTCACCAAAGAAGTTCCATGGCTGCACAGTTCCTTTCACAAACACTACGAAGATCACATTCGCGACCACCTGGAGGCCCACAAATATCAGGAATACAATCTGCCATCTGCCTTGGTTTTCCTGCAAATTAAAAATTAGGAATCCTTTTATAGTTTTTATTTTCACTAGTAAAATTTCCTCTATGTCACTACTTAGTATAAAACAAAGTCCCTTCCTGCCTCTGTCATCATGTCTGTATGTATGTATGTAGATGTTTAAAACGGATTCTACGGATTCTAATTCTACGAAAGTTAAAAACGCGTGCGAAGCCGCGGAACAAATTTACAAATTGGATTTCAATTTGTTGGATCGGACATCCAAACTTAAAATGTGATGCTTGTTTGTGGCGAGAATAGTCGTTTCGTTTTAGGTTTTTTTGCGATATTTCTACATAATCTGTAAATCATGTTTGCTGGTTATCATGTAGAAACCACTCCTGAAACCAGATGGTATTTGGGCAACCTAGTACGTAAGGTTAAACTTAAAGTAAAGAAGACTCGTAAAACAGGTTACAAGAGAAACCCATCAGTTTTACTATTATAGGTACTCGTGAAAGGTAAAAATTGTAGTTGAAACTACATGATTCCCACATCACAACTACAAGTTTATCACATTTTCAAGTGGCATATAAAACGAATCTTTACAATTCAAAAGGTATTTGAGATATTTTTACCAAATTTCAAGCATAGTAGCTTCTTTTAAATTTAATCCAATATTTGATCTGTATGCAAGTGAATTCTGATATCGAGTAAACGCGTTTGGAGAGCCTACATATATAAAAAGCTACTTTGGGTTAACTTACGAGTATTTATGGTAAATTATTTGACTCGAACTTTTTAGGACACCCTTATTAGGGATTAAAAACTGGCAGTCATACCGAAGTTTCAAATATTAAATTTGTTTAAAATATTAATCAATTTGAATAGTTTGAACTTCGGTCTGACTGCCAGTTTTTAATTCCCCTGTTTTAAATTCGGCTCGTAAAAAAAGAAGTCACGCAAGCGACTGTGGCTTAGCGGTTCCAGTGTCTGCTTTTCATTCAGACGCATCCTGGTTCGAATCCGGCCTTACACCAATGACTTGTATTTTCAAGTTATGTGTGGATTTGCACTCGCTTAACGGTGAAGGAAATCATGTGTCTTCCGTGGAAGGACTTGGGCGCCCACCACGATGTATCTGCCCAAGAAAACTCCCCTAACGGATTAATTCTGTGGGGGAGTCACGAACCTCAGTCATGAGGAATACGACTCAAGAGAGAGAGAGAGAGTAAAAAAAGAAGTCACGTACCATATCATCCCTCACAACGTTGGAGACTACGACTGGCACGAGCAGGCTGGTGAGGTTGGCCACCATGTTGCCCAGCGCCATGATGGGCCCGGCGAAGTTGGGCGCCAGGTCGATCTGGTTTATCTGGAACATTAACAAGAGAATATATTTTAACTACCCACTAGCTCGCGGCTTTGCTCGCATTGAGAAGTAAAACTTGCATCCCCCTATTACACGCCTTTAAAAGTAGCATTTCTAAAAATCCTTTCTTAGCGGATGCCTACGTCATAATATCTATCTGCATGCCAAATTTCAGCCCGATCCGTCCAGTAGTTTGGGCTGTGCGTTAATAGATCACTATATCAGCCAGTCAGTCAGTCACCTTTTAGTTAGTTTTTAACCGACTTCCAAAAAAAGGAGGTTATCAAGTCTTCTAAAAGTTTTTTTTTGTGGGGATGTTACGCGATTACTCCGTTGTTTATCAACCGATTTAAAAAAATATTTTTAATTCGATGAGGATAGTCTCCGAGATGGTCCCATAAAAATTGTTTTTATTCGGTTCAGTACTTTTTGAGAAAAAACCAATAAACCAACAAATTGATAAAGTTTATGCAAACCAATTTTACCCATATTTCCAAAACTACTAGTCGGATTTTGATACAGTTTTCTATGATGTGTTGAGATTTAATGGAAGCATCTTTTAAGCTATGTATTACGATGACTAGTCACCAGGGGGCGCTTCTGTATACACTATATCTTCTGAATTTATCAGCCCGATTTTGATGCGGTTTCTTCTGATAGGCTTAGATTTGTTTAGCAAATGAATTTATTTACGTGATTCGTTGATTATTCTCTAGAGGGCGCTTCATACATACATTTGTTAGCGCCTAAAACTAAAAGTGCTAGGCCGATTCTGATGCTGATTTCAACATTGAGTTTGTTATTGATCCTTGATAGTATAAATCCTGACAATATGAAAAAACATCAAAAAAATTGCACTTGCTTCTCTCGCGCCTGGCTCGCTCTTGCTCAAACTGCTAAACCAATATGGATGCTGCTTTCAAGATTTAGTCATATTCCCCCGCAGAAAAAATTCGCTCTTTGTGTGCGGAACTCTATATTGCTTACATGGAATCCAACATGGCAGGCGGAGTGCAGCGCCATTGAGATGATGAGCATGCAGACTGCTGGCACTGTGCTGGTGATGTAGCTGAATGCTATCAGGGTCGCGCCTGATACAACCAGACCTGGGTTTAATAAGAAAATTTTAGCTCAGGTGAAATAGTTCCATCAAATTTACATAAGTACTTTTACATACATAATATAATACTGCTGGAGATGGTCAAAAGTAAAGACATTTAAAAATAAATGTTTGGAGAGATTTCAAATTCATAGCAGAACACGTTCTAACAATTTCTAGAAATGTTGTCTGTTTATCTGTTTGTCTGTTTATTTGAATGCTCATCACGCAGAAACGGCTGAACGGATCATCATGTTTTATCCTGAAATAATGCGAGCGAAGCCGTGGGCATCCACTAGTTATATAATAAGACTTAAAATACTTCCAATTGAAGATCTCGCCTCTCAATTTAGTGACAAAGCAAAGACTTACCAATACTGTTAGCAGTTCTCCGAATGTTAACTATGGACATGACCTTCTTGTTAGCTGCGTAGTCAGCCAGGTAACCGAACATCAGCGCGGTGAGGTACATCGCGATGTAGGGGAGGGAGGAGAGTACACCGTTCTGGAAAATATAAGACATTTTGCAAGGGGATTACGAATGCATTGTTCTTAAGTTTTCGTTGATTAGTTAATATTCGATTTACTGTTACTTGAATGGGAAGCGTGACATTTACAAAGAATTGAGCAATGAGTTCCCAATGTTCACAAAATTTCTCAAAGTTAGTTATTTCAAAAACATAATTGAAATCCAAGAACATACTTCATTTTGTTCAGAAGGTATTGATGATGCGTCACTAGACAGAACTGAAGTTAGACGGGCATAAAATATGACCAGGAAGATAGCAGTCTCTCTTAGAATCTAGAGCTTACTAACCTTTTTGAGCTCGACTCCGAGTACGAAGTTCATGTAGGTAGGTATCTGTGTGAGTAGAAGGATGTACCCGGCAGCACTGCCAGCATGTGCTATCACTAGCCCCCATACTGCTGTGCTGGACAGGATGCTCTTCCAGGGGGTACGCCGGCGCTGGAGGTCAATGTATAATTGGAGCAGTGGATTTTAGGATCAAACCATGGAAATATAATGTGCTAGTATAGAAGACGATGTTAATAACAGACAAGTAATGGTTGGTACTAAGTTACATCATTTTCTAAAAAAACAATTGCTTTCTCTTTTTAGCCTTTTGCTTTGCGGACTATCCCAGCGTTGAGAAAGTATTTATTTTTTCTTTTTCTGATATTTATCTGTAATATTAAAACTTTCGTGAGACATTTTATCAATATATTAACTAAACGGTTTTCACTCACGTGTAAATCGCGTAAGTTGTTTACGCGTTTCGGATGTGCCTGCGTGCTGCCGCGGTCCCAGAACATACGTTCTGAAGATGGATGTCATAACATCCGAAACGCGTAAACAACTTATGCGATTTACACGTGAGTGAAAACCGTTTAGTTAATTATATTGATTTATCTGTAAGTTTTTTGTTCAGAAAGTTGATTACCGTGCTGCGCAAAACGCCCCTAGCAGGATGTCTGTGCAGGACCTATCACCTCCATGTCAAATTCGAAGTTGATTTTACGCAAATCACCTTAGGTACAACATCAGCACTGCCGCCCTCCATGATAAACGTCATTTCCTCCACACTGATACTCTTGTGGTCGTGCGGAGTGGCCGCCCCGACCCACCACAGCATGGCAAAGCTAGTCAGGCTTAGCACGCCGCACAGCCAGAATGTGGCCGGCCAGCCCAGGCTGGGGCTGCCGGCGAATACACCAGCTAGCTGGAAGATCACTATGGTGCCGAATTGGGAACCTGGGGAACAATTATGAATAATAATTAGAAGAATGTGGACTTGGTCTTGAAGTTCTAGTAAAATAATAGCAATAATAATAGATTATCTTGGATCCGTTCCTTATTTTACTTCGTCATGTTTCATCCTATGTAACCAAAATAAAGACATACAATTCAAAATACAGCCTGGTAACTAGACCCCAACGTAGTGTCAATGAAATTCGTGAGATTATTTAATTTGCAATCATGCCATAAAACTTATCTTTATTTTTTTATTGGTTCACATTTACAACTCATTAAATGCTAGTCTATTTATATAGCATACTGCATATATGTTGAAGATAGAAGTTCTTAGAAAATTTGGTCGGATGTACTACATATTTTGTTATGAATCTCAGACATGAGGGAATATTCAAAAAAAGAATTATCTGCATTGTTTATATCACCAGTGTACACGTAAGTGCTGAGTCGCCCCCTCTCGCTAAGTGGCGCCCACTTGCCGAGCATGGTGTGGATGCTGGGGTAGAAGGCAGCCTGCGTCGTGCCTTGCAGGAACCGGCATATTGACACTGCCAGCCAACCTCCCTAAAGATAAACAGAAGAATCATTTAAAAATGCATTTTTTCTAATCTTAGAAGGACTGAGCGTTCAAGATGGGTCTGTCCTAAAACTCCAACCCAAGAAAACTCCTCAGTATATGAATATTTGGTAGAGGAGTCACGTCCTGCAGTCATGAGGAACTCGAGTCAACGCGGGATACTTACAATTATAGGTACCCACGGCGTCAAGATTGATATTACACCATTGACTGCCAAGGCCACCATGATGGGTTTCTTCCCCCCATACTTCTGCGCCAAACAACCCATGGGTAGCATCATGGTGGTGTAGCCTCCGAAGAAGGAGAATGTGATGATCTCTTGAGTCTTCTTGTCCCAGTCATATTTCTGTAACAATATTTCGTCATGGCTTACGTGTTTTTTGTTACTCATATGGCTTCGATATTAGTGTTTAATGGGAGTGCATTGGACTTATTTCTTATTTTTTATTTTTTGTCCCGGTTTTTTGTCTTTTGTGTCTGGATTTCTTTTGTAACTTTTAGTACCATATGATACTGTGAACGATCAATCGCTCCCTTGCAGCATGGAAGCTGAAGAAACAAAGCAACATACATACATATTTTTGCTTACATTGCTATGGTGAGATAAATTCTTGGACGAAATAGTAAGGTTATAAATTGGTACATCAGCTATTTTTACCGAGTAAGATAATAAAAATTTGGGTGAATGCGCAAAACCGAAAGCTAATTTTAACTCAAATAGTTCATCTCCGTTGATAACAAAATAAAACAAACAACAAAACAGCGTAGTGTGCGATAAGTAAGGTCAATATTTAGACCTACTGGAGTTTGTTAGATATCAGGTGATCTGTAATTTGCGAAGCATTATGACAAACTGATAATAGTGATACGCATCACACGAACCTGAATTTTAATGATCATATTGAGCATATGAAATTGTGCATAATTATCTGAAGTATTTGAACACACCTCCAAGTGGTTAATTTACTAAATAGCACCCTTAGTCCAGCTAGCCTACGTTTGTGATTACCTAAGATACTTTACATTATCCCGTCGATGAGTCTCAAAATCGACTAATTGTATGTTTCGTCTGGTTGTTGTTGTTGAGCAATTATGCGATGCCGAAAGTTTCTTAAGATGCTTAAAATCCATCGAAACCAAAATACACCAGTCTCATAAGAACTTTTTTCTCACGACCTCGTCCGAACTTACCCTATAAACATTCCATTTACTGAGGTTCTGATACGACTTGACGACATGCGTCACATTGATTGTTCCGTTGACTCCCGTGGCATTGTCATGAGCATGTCCAAACTCATGGCTAGTCATGGCTACCATGGACACACTGAGCTGCGCGCGCATGGTGTAGCCTACAGTGAGGCATATGAATAGGATGAGAGCCTGCCCGTGACGGGCTCCGAACCCTTTTGGAGAGACCGCTGGCGGGAGTCGATCTGGGGAAACAACAAATAAATTTGAACGTTGCTTACGTTTGCTTAGTGTGGGGCTAGATGGCGCTCTGTGTGCAATGTCCCAGAATATTTATTTTATTTATTTATTTACAAACCTTTCAATTAAATTGTTAGCTAGCATTTGAAAGGCCACCAATTCATTTATCAGAGAAATACGTTGTCTCTGACAAGAGAACAGAATGCTAAAGCTGGAAAGTCAATGAAACAATATGGAAACAAAATTATTTCAAAAAAATCAAATACCGACTTTATGTGTCACTAAAAAGTTACTAAATAATTTATTTTCATTTTTGCGACTTCAAAATTCAGAATTACGAGTAAAGAATCCATAAAATTAATAAAACTTACTATCCTATAAGTATTCTTATTGAAATCACATGACACATGAAGTCGGTTTTTGAATTTTTTGAAATAAATTTTATTTTCTACTTTTTAGTTTCATTTTGTACACGTCATACCTACCTAATCTTAGGTGGACAGTGTTTATCTGAATTGAAAAATTTAAACTTGGACCAATTATTGTAAGAGTTTTCATACAATTATGCGCGAGTGAAGCGAGCTCAAAATTTTGTTATGACTGGATATTTGCGGGTGACCCATCGGATAAAAATTTACAAAAACATAGAACAAACGCGGGCGAGCGCAGCGAGCCTTGCGCGAAGCTAGCGCGAAAATTTTTACGACTTTTCGTATTCTAGTGAACCATACTAACCCGATCTACAACAAACTCAATGTTTGAAATCACCCTCACCATCACTCAATGTGTTTTAGGCGCTAACAAATATATGTATAAAGTGACCTCTAGTGAGTAATCAACGAATCACGTAAATAAATTCATTTGCTTAACAAATCTAAGCCTATCAGAGAAACCCGCATCAAAATCGGGCTGATAATTCAGAAGATATAGTGTATACAGCAGCGCCCCCTGGAGAGAAGTCATCGTAATACATAACTAAAAAGATGCACTCATTAAACTTCAACACATCACAGAAAACTGTATCAAAATCCGACTAGTACCTAGTTTTGGAAATATGGGTAAAATTGGTTTGCGTAAACTTAATCAATTTGTTGCTTCATTGGTTTTTTCTCAGAAAGTAGTACACCGAATGAAAAAAAATTTTATGGGACTAACTACTTTTATGAAACTATCTACGTCGAATAATAAGAGAATTTCTGGAATCGGTTCATAAATAACGAAGTAATCGCGTACCTAACATATACACAAAAAAAAAAAAACTTTCAGTAGACTTGATAACCTGCTTTTTTTGGAAGTCGGTTAACAAAATTTGCAATTAAAGAAAAAAAAAGAAAAAGAAATGAAACAATTCATGTTTATCAATACAATAGTACCACAAAGTAACGCCTGATCGTTTAGGTTTTATTCAATAATAAACAATATATACACATATATACACTAATAAAACTAAATAAGAGTATGTACATTTAACCTAAATTTAAAACATCTACATGTGGTATGGAGCCAAGAACGCTGGCTGCATTCCCACGCTGGATTGCTATAGAAATCCTTTGCGCAAGGAACCAGCCAGCGTTCTTGTCTCTAGTGATGTCATTCAACCTTTTATTAACTTTTTCTTTTTTTTTACCTTTTATTCTTTAATAGTACCACTGAAAGGTTATGGTTTTGATGATATCTAATTGTAAAATAAAAGTGATTTTTTTAAGGAAGTTTTTGTCACAAAACTAAGATAATATTGTGACGTCAGCAAAATAAATTATCTAAATTGTTATTCATGATACGTCATGCAACTAACTGCGTTTCGCTGTTTTACACACATTGCGGCCTGATAGGAGCAACTAACTGCGTTTCGCTGTTTTACACACATTGCGGCCTGATAGGAGCAACTAACTGCGTTTCGCTGTTTTACACACATTGAGATAATATAATATTGTAACGGGTACATTTGATCTCAACGCTTTATGTAAGTACGGAGCAGTATTTTGATGTAAGTAAATTAATATTTTTTTATTGATCCATGGAGTTACTTTCTTAGCCATTTTTTGCAGCTACAATAGACATGTTATCAGCCTCCACTTTGTATTACTCATTGCTGGAGGATGCATCAATAACAGCAGCAGTCTTACAACAGTAAAACTTAAAGGACTTATCTACATTTTTATTTTATATTATACAAAACATTATATTATAATTATTTATTTTATACAAAACTCACCTTCATGTTTCTCAGCTTTAGGCACAATCTCGTAAGCCACCTTCTCTCCACTCATGGTTGCAGGCAAATGTAGAGCCAATGGTGAGACAGTCACACAAAACGGTAGCCATATTTACTTAATTTATGCAAACATTCCATGTTATAATATAATCTGTCACGGAGATAAAGATATTACAAACTGATAATTGCAGGTGTTTTATCTAATTGTGAACAACTTTGACTTACCTGCTTTAGAAATCAAACTTTGTCCAGTCAAATCTTTAAAAGCCAGTTGGATAGGCCGTTACAGTTTACCAACGATCGTAAATGTTGCAAGTTTTGGGCCTGTAATATCTAATGGTCATGATTTTTGGGTCCCTCCCTTATTTCTTTTGCAGTAAATATTTTTCAGAAGTAAATGGTGTTATTACTATGAATTTACTTACTCGCTTTTTTTTATTAATTCCCTAAGACTCAACCGTTCTGCGTTCTGCTCTATGACTGTGCCAGGAAAACAGACATTTTCATACCCTTATTACCCCTAGTTTGAGTGTCCAGTCTAAAGATAGAAGTTACCATTAAATTATATCAAAACATCTCATCGTGGTATAATAGGTTTGTAACGGTCCATGTTAGGCCGTTAAAACCATCATCATTATCATCAGCAACTGAGAAATAATACATTAAATATTGCGCCCTTAAGAGCAAGTTCGAGTCTTGCTTCAAGCAAATAAATCAAGCCAATTTCATCCGTATCGACACATCAAAATATTCCATTTATTTAACTGCAAGTTCGAGCCTTGCTTACCATTTTAATCGGATAAATAACTGCAGCAATTTCATCATTATCGGAAAGTTCTACCAAATTATATCATCATTTGATAATGATGATATTTAAGAATCATTAGACAATGACAACGGGCTAAATTATGCACTATTAAGAGCAAGTTCGATCCTTGCTACTAAATAATTACCAAATGAATTTATCAAATTTCATCCTCATCAATCGATTTATTCAATACATAAGGAACCGCAAGTTCGAGTCTTGCTTATCACTTCGACGTGATAAATAATTATACCAATTTCATCACTATCGGAAGATAGCTCTAATGTTATCATCATCATCATCTTTGAATCATAAGGATTATGACAAACAATGACAACGGCGAGTTCGAATCTTGCTTAGCATTTCGTAGTAATTACATCGGACAAACAAATCTATGCCATAAACAGCTAAAACTATGGCACTATTAAGGAGTCGTATTCAACGAAACCCGAACACTACGAGAACAGAAATCGTTCCGATAAATGAAACATGTGACGACAGATCCACGATGTTAATGGTATTGGAGTGAAGGATTGTATGTTTGTTTGTCATAACGACTAGGTACTGATGTCCTAAGCAACGTAAGCTATCATAAGATAAAACTGTGTTATGAGAATGGAAAGTCTGTATGGTTGTAAATCAATACGACTTTAACAGGTACTGATGACCTGGGCAGCGTAACCTGATAAAATAGTAATATATAAAACGAAAATTTGTTCTGTGTCCAATATTCATACAGACGAATCCACAGGAGGATGCGAGTCAATAATATGGGCTTGCGCCGGCAATAAATTATAGTTACAAAAAAACACTTAGCTGAGCAAACACACCACTGAGTTGTAGTTCGAATGTTAGCAGCAAAAACTTGACAGGGCTATTAATTACAATATTTATTACATGAGAAAACACACGCTGTAGGTTGAAACGACGTAACGAGTTAGTAAAGGACAGACGCTGTGATTAGGAGTTAGCTAGAGAAAGACAGACTATAAAAGAGTAGGGTGGAAGGGGTAACTATATAAGCTGTAGTAGGCTAATTTTCGTGATACTCGGAGCGGTGTGTAAAACTGTGAGAGTGACCTTAGGTTTGTGGTGGGATTAGGGAACCGATGTTCCGATTGTGAAAGTTTTGTGTTAAATTCACTTGTGGGATTTAAATTGTTGTGGAGTTTAATGGGGAATTTTTATTTATTGATTTGAAATTTGATCCACATTTTAAAGTCATTTTGGGAATAAAATCAAGTTAGCTAACTAGATGGGAGTAGGTGAGGTAACTGATCTGCGAAGATGGGCCTCACGGTCTTAGCTGCGGTTATCTTGCATTTGATGGGGAAACGGAGTTGTTAACAAACAATATTTAATAAAACAACTTCTTGTTAGTTTCCGCTGGAATAGGGTGATTTAGTGGAAGTTGTATGAAGGTGAGGTACGCTGTCCTGCGAGGATGGGCCTGAAATATGGTCTTAGCGGCGGCTACCTAGCTAGAAATGCAACGGAAACTGACTCACAATACATACGATTGGAGTTGTTAATAATTTAACTATACACAACAATATCCAAACCGTAGGAATTCCAATAAGATGAATTAGTTGGGAGTATTTGATAATACGTCTTCTGGAATTTAGAGCTTTCACAATTTGTTCATTGGGAACTGGGTTTGTCCGGACTTCGGTCTAGATAGATCTGGGCTCTTTCTTGTCGGAAACCGGTATGATTTTGCTGGTGTGAACGAAGACGAGATCGAGTTGCTGTGGGCGACGCAAATTGGGCGCTTGCGGGTCTGTTTTCTTGGGAATACCAAGCAGGCGAAAAGTCCCCTTTCTTATTCATGTTGCTATGACGGTTCATTTAATAGACGTGGAAGTGTCGACCCTGCCTTGTGGCATCTGAGCCGCCATAGTTAATGTGATAAGGATTGTATATTATATTTATGTATATATTGTAGGTATTCTTGGCGTTTTATACACGCAAAACACGGGCTTTAGCGCACTAGTCTTAAGGTGTTGCCCCACCTGCCAGTTCGGTGTAGGGACCCACGAGTAGCGGAATGTAAGTCAGGACAATTACCGGTTGGTGGTTGCTTAGACTGAATTTCCTTGTAGGATTTTCTACACGTTTAAATGTAAATGTGAGATTCCGGAATCTCTAGTTTTGCTTGGTTATGTAGCTTAGCTGGTTGTTAGGAGCAATAGGCCCTGATGGGTAGTCGATGTGTTAGGTTTTGTTAGGTTTTGTGTTAGGACTCATTACTATGAGTTAGGGTGTGGAATGCTGTAGGCACTTTTATTTCAGCGGTTAGGCCGTTCCTGATTGGTTCCTGATTCCTGAGTTCACGATCCAGTTAAAGTTGGTAAAGTATTGTAAGTTATTATTAGACACTGGTTAGGATTAAGCTAAATTGTAACGGTTACATTGTATTTGTATAGGCCAAGGTAAACTGGTAATATTTTACCCCTCCGTGTACTTAAACTAATAAATTTACTTCTAATGGTACGGACGTGCTTACAAACTAATTTTGTTCTCACGCTAATTGTACATAGAAATACAGGATACTATTAAATGCTATAGTTCCTTCACTGTTTTATCTACTTTATCTTATTTCAAATATTGAAATAACTTGTCATATACGACTTATCCTATCGAGCAATGTCTCCACCATTTATTTGAATGCAGCAATAATTGAATAATATTATTTACCTATATTTATGAGCAATGTCTCATGCTTACTTCAACACCTTTACCCATTTGGGACCCTCAGTAAAACTTATAGTGTAAAGATCATACACTTAATGCAATTTATATATATTCACACTGACTCTAACTGGAGTATACCTAAGAGAGACGAACTCTTTAATTTATTCTACGTTTGAATTCTACCTAGCCATGGGGAATTTAGTTATGCGACGGTATTACACTGTGAGAAAGATCATCTCTTTATTTCTCGCATACGGAAGATCACCGTGAGAAATACCTAAGTGTAGTATCGGGACATAACTTTATCTACGGATATTTATCATGAATTACAAATTCACAACTTCTCTCTTTGACTATGCTACAGTTGGGATCACCTAACTTAGGAACATACACTCACTAGACATACAATAGGCCGCGTGTCCTCTTGTCTTTTGGATAGATTACATATTACGTTAGCTCACTTACGAGTTAAATCACAGAGCTTAACTAAGCCCACCACCCATACAAACCATTAGTGTTTACTAGGAGACTGTCCACCGTGGCTGAAGTCTATAGTTATAGGCGTGCGTGGGGCCTATAACTTCCAAATTATCAAAAAATGCAATTGATGGCTTGGAAGCAAACACTAATACTATGTCAGTATGATGAATGGAAGAGATGATTGGGCGAAAGTATTACAATTCTAAAGGAATATTTATTAAAGCCCAACATTAATGTAAAAGCATCATATTATGTACACTATTTTCATTATCATAATCACAAAACTATCTCAACCTTTTATGTACTACAGACGTGAGACTTGTAATAGATTAATGTTAGTTAAAGTATTTTCTTTGAACCTCATAAAGAATTTGAGTTATTACATACACAACGGGTCCGTAAACTACTAGACGATTCACTGCCAAAATAAAACAATTCACGAGCCAAATTGACCTTCCAATAACTACTTCAATATTAGGTAAAATGGTGTTCTTATTTAGTAGCGGTTTTACAGTAGTCGAAAAGGACATAGGAGATTTAATGAAAAATTTTAAACACGTAGGGTCGGTATAGGTTTACAGTCTTTAAATTATATAAAGGTTCCTATAGTTACCTACCCTGTCTAACATTGACAAATTAATTTTGAATATTGTTTATTACCATCGTATTTTTATATTATACCTATTATTTACATCGTAAAAATACGATAACAACAACTTCTATTGAAATGCATTGCTTAGAATATCTTTATTTCACTACCAAAGTGTAATCTATTGGGATTATGAGTTCAGGCTCCAACTAAAATAAGCTTGATCTGATACTGTATCAGATGACAGGGTAATTATTCTCGTAACTAATTTTATTACGGGCTAGACATAGACAAAATAACACTGAGAATTCTAACTACATCCCTACCGTTTTACCATGTAAATTACTAAGTATACTTGGACATGTTATGTACATATGTGTTAGTGTAAGCACCAACACTATGTAGTTAAAGTTGAAGCCTAGTCAGGCAAGCCGTCCAAAATAGAGTATATTTTACCGAACAAAATGTTGCAATTGTTTTTGAAGTAAAACAGGTTTGCAATTGGTCGTAGCTTTCCTGATGATTTCAAGCAATAGCTACAAAATACAAAAATACAAAAAATATTTATTGACGTAATAAAACAGGTAACAATAAATTTCGTGAAACTTCTGGCCTTGTGCTAGTCGTGAGACTGTGTTACAAGGCCAGTGTCTTCTCCCAATTGTGAGGCTTATATAATATTACGTCTTTTATAAGGTAGGTAGCTATGACCTAAGAAGGAGCGTGCTTACACAATGAGAACGTTATAATTGCTTTATTTTAGTACATACATGCATAATATGTATATCCCTTAGATACTGTCTAGTCGTTTCATAAGTCATTGTAAGACGTGACCTCTTCTTAAGAGTAATGTCAAACGAATGTTTTCTGTACAATTATCAGCCGTCTACTAGGTATCATGTTTCAGGGGCTACAATGTCTAATCCCTTGAGTTATAGCAGACCTCGACAAAAATTGACCTTTGTTGGTCTGAATCAGGGATACATTCAAAGGCACCTTAACGCTAAAGATCGACGATACCTTTGAACGGTAATTAAGTAGGCAAGAAATAAGTACATGATATTAATTGAAATTGAACTAAGAATTAGTTCGGTCAGATATCCCTCTAACTGTTAGAAATAATGAGAAAATAAGTCAGTTAGGCTATGGATAAGAAAAACATTCATATCTTGGAAAGATTTTAAACACTTTTAAAGTTTGTGGTATGGTAGTCTTTTAAAAATCTGTTTAATATAAAAATATTATAAAACACATGTTAGCGACACAATAAAAACGATTGAACAAAGTTTCAATTATACGTCGCATCTTTAAGCTCTCAATTTACTAAATAGGGAGTAAACAGGTTCCTTTTTGATAAAAATGAAATATCTGAGGTACGGTGCTGCTTACCATCAGGTACACTGTAGGCAAACGTAAAATAGTGACAGATAAAAAGTATTAAAAAACAACAAATAAAAATAGTAATAAATTTAATATCGAAAGTCCTCAACAAGCCGTATCCAGTTCAATCTTCTCTTGTGCATATGTAGCTCCATGGAATTCTTCTAACTGCACTTGATTCATATCTGCAAGGTAAATAAAATAAGTTAGATTGAGATTCATAAATATGATCTGAGTCAGTTACCTTTTTACGATGGCTATGCTGTAATACAACATAACTATCCCTAATAATCAAGAGTTTAGAATCAACAGCAATGCATGATAGGTCAGATCAAATTATATTTTTTTAAATCTTCCAAAACTTTAAAGTTCTTGTAGTTAGAATGAATACTTATAATTCGCCTGAACAAAGGAAAAAGAGTATTATGCAAGTAAATGTGACCATACAACGTAAAAATGGAGACTGAGGTGAAAATACATTGGATGCCAATCTAACTATATTGGCTAGTATTGGGCCCAAGATGGACTCACCCATCATCCCATTGAAATGTCCCGTGTATATCTTGGCCTGCTTGTCCCAATGTTGGCGCGAGTTGGTGGCCAACATGGTGTAGCCAACATTGCAGACCAGGTGCAAACACGCCAGGTATAGGTATACTAGACGCCAGTCGGCCTGGGTTGGCTGGAAAAGTGTTATTTAGTTATATTTCAATCTCAATTACATTATTTACACAATATTTGTATGTGTCGTCATTTTGTTTTTTTTACAAGGAATGGGTTTTCACTTGACCGTAATTCGCCCGATGGTTAGCAATCATTACGGTATAGGATGGAGCGTGCTTACACAGTAAGAACTGATTTACTCTCGCTTTGAAGATCGCAAGATTATATTCAGCAGGGAACAGGTTTTGTTCATCGTTTCTTATTGCTAAATAGGAAACGATTAGTGAGCGATCACTAATCGAAGTTTGCAGCTTTGCTTGTATGGTTCCAAGTTTCAGGATATAAAGTATTACATTGTATGCATTATTTATCAAGATTATTTGTTACTTTGTTGTGGTGTGAAAGTGGAATCAACCGACTTTCTTTCACAAACTTACAAGCAAACTTCCACTTTTTATTTTCAAATTTACTTCACCTAACAGGTTAAACTTATAACACCCTACACCCTTATATTATAAAGGTGACCAAGAACCAGTTCCTCACCGCAGCAGGGTGTGTGACCAGCAGCCCGGCGAGGCTGGGCACAGCCGCCCCCAGCAGTGAGCTGACCGCGCTGCCTAGTGACATCAGACTGCCGGCGAAGTTCTCACTCATGTCACTGTAACTGCTCTGGAAACAAGAATGTTGCAAAATGCTTGTTAATTTTATTTCTGGCTTTATCAGGATTGATCGTCAAAGGCCACAGAGGATTATTTAGGTACTCAGTAAGTAGAAAATAAAACCGTCCATCAGAGGCCCTAAAGTTACAAAATATCGTCAGTTTCGTTGCCTATTATCAATCTGTTAAAAATTAAGGGTTTCTGTAAATTTGCAGTTTTGTTTTAAAGTAAGAACTTTTTACATTAAAAATTACACAGCCGTTGCGATAATAAAGAGCCAAATAAAGGCAACGAGCGAGTGAGACATACATTATTATTTTGTTGCGTACTTACGAGGAATCCCGAAAACTGGAACCCAAGCGATGCCAAAGTAATTGTGTGGCACCATAGTGATCCGTAAACTGCTGACAATATTAATCCGATGATTACACCAGCAGCGCCTGAAAACAATCAGAAGATTTTTTGTATATGTGTGAACAAAGCCCAAAATGTGTTCAAAAAGCCAAGGTCTATGTAAGACAATGTGATCTCATGTAAAATAGATAATAGATAGAAACTACAAAACAAAACAAGAGTCCTTTCTAGAAAAAATAAAGACGGGCTGACAGACAGAACACATACCTAATCCATTGACGAGTTTCCTAAAATTGGTGACATGTAGCAAGTAGCTGACCAGCCTAAGGTTAGAGAGCCACCCGAGGGTCGGAGAGGTGAGCTCGTACGTCAGCCACATAGATAGGAATGGCACCATGACTTGGATGCCTACCTGGAAATTTTAAAATATTAGGTTCCTTTGCTCGTGCACAGGTATAAAAACTTATTGAATCGTTTTACGTTGAACGGGTTCTTGACATAGTTTGACTAATGTAGTTAAGTAATGAAAACTTGAATCTTTTGACTGAAGCAATATATACCTTTTTAAATATTTATTTGCGAAGGTATTTAATTTCAGTTTGGTATAGTTATGAAATATGTATATCCTATGTGTGTCCTCAGGATTTTTAGTTCGTTTGAAAATATTAGATAGATAACCTAACTGTCATGACCTATTTTAGATATTAGTATGTAGTTTAAAAAAATACTGAAAGTAAGGTAGCTCACATATTCCAGAGGCATGGTACTCTTCAATGCAGCAGGAACACAAGTGAGGTAGAAGATGAACAAGGCAGAGCTGGTGGAGTGCGCGCCCACTACCGCCCAGAACTGAGGAGAGGTGAGGATCTGACGCCACGGCTTGGAGATACTTCTCTGGAAAGAAAAACGATACAATTGTATTATAATGTCATGGAAAAATTGCTAACCTCTCACGATAACTTTTCTACAGGTCAAAGAGATAGTTTTTCTACAACGTGAGCCCCATACAAATAATAATTATATTGGTCACCCTGACTGACCTAGACTAGATCAACTACGGGCACTTTAATACGAAATAATTACTCCTGTCAAAAAATACAAAGGGAAAGTTCAAATAGCAAATCTATATTTTTTTTATTATTAACCTATACTGTCTCACTCCTGAGGCAAAGGGCTAAATAAAATAAAATGTACATACTTTCCTATAATATGCCAGCGCATCCTCAATGAACTTCTTCTCCTTATCTCCAATAGCTTGGTGCTGGTGCGGCGAGGAAGCTGTCAGGATGCCGTACGTGACTCCCACCGCCAGGGAGAGCATCGCCATGGAGTAGCAGACCAGCTCCCAGCCGAGAGGCTGCTTGAAGAGGAGGCATGAAACTGGCAGGGCTATAAGGATTCCGAGGTGGATGCCTGGAAAGGAAATAATAAGAAAATAAATAACAATTACTTCATACGTTCAGAGAGCCCTTATAATAGAAGGTTGATTTTTGATACAAATTATGTAACTTTATTTAACTGTAACGGTTGAATAGATGTGGATTTGTAAAATTAACAAACTAAACTAGAAAGGAAAGTTTTGTGTTTTTGTTTATCTTGGATTGCAAAGGTGAATTAGCTAGAGTAGTTAGTGATCAAGTTTTGTATAAACAAATTAACAATCTATTTCTTGTTTCAATACATTATTCTAAACGCCCAAAAACCTAAAAAGAACAATACTAACACGTTGATACGTACCTCCAAAAATAAGGTAACTGAATAACCTCTTCTCATTGGGTGGCAACCACTTGTCCAGCATAGACTGGTTGACGGACGAGAACCCGGCGTGAGCCATCCCCATGAACAGCATCGCGTTGCATACAGCCACCCAGCCACCCTGGAACATTATGAAATATTTCTTAAAACTTATCTATGAGTAAATGGTAATAATTTATATATATTTATATTTCATTCCTTCCACTACCAGTATGTCTAATTTAAAATTTTGTTCCTCTTTGTATACCTACGTCTTTGTCTTTGTTTGTTTTCCTGCTTTCTTGTACGTGCGTGACGTCACAGCCAGCCCCAACGGAAGACCAGCGCTGGTTGCTTCCACACAACCAGCATTATGCTGAGTTGGGGCTGTGTTGTGGCAGATTTTTATGTTTGTTTATTATGTTTTTACTCCTGTGTGTTCTTCTGTTAAATCTGTCACAATAAATGTTTTCTTTCTTTCTTTCTTTCTTTCTAATTTTGAATATTAACCATATTTAAATCCGTCAATTTCCATTAATTTAATAATTAAACATAACCGATCAAAGTTTTCCAACTTTACAATCCCCGAACAAAATTCATGTTCCACGCGTTATGGCTACTCGCTCATCGTTGGCTTAAAAACGGTGCTGTGATATGTTTTTTTTTTGCAATAGGCTTATATTCGTCTTTATCGATTGAGATAGTATAACAAATTATTTACCCTATTAGCGATGGTCGGCAGAGCCACAGTAAACAGTCCGTTGACAGCCAACATGGCGGTTACCAGGTACTTCTCACTCAGCTTGTGGAGGTACAAGTCAGCTGGGAGCAGGAGTACTGCGTAGCCGAAGAAAAAGGACGATAAAATAGCTCCTTGGATTCTCTGGTCCCAGTTGTGAATCTGAAATGAATGGTAACACAACAGCTTCAGTTCTATGCAATATGGCTATTGTGATAGATCTACGCTTAAGAACATAAACAAGCTTAAATCTCGAGTCTGACACATAAAATACAAATTCTGGTTGACGCTACAGTTTTTTCCATTGAAAGAACAACTTTGCCAAGTGAAATAAGCTTATATGAGTTATATTTCGCATTACTAAGGGTCAAAACTCCTCTGCAGAGTTGACTTATTAGAGAAGTTAGTTTATAAGAGTAAGTACTAAACTTCATACCATTAAAGCAGTATGCTCCTCATGTCTTACAGTCATGGCAAGCACAGCGATTCCCACTCCTCCCCGAATGACGCCCATAGTGACAGCACTCACAAACATGTACGCCATCTGGATATGACGCACGCCGATACTGAGGCCTGGAATATATACAATTTTTAAACACTTGACAGTATTGATAGGCCACCAGCTGATTTCCTAAAAACATCAGAACAACAGATACTGTGATAAAGGCTGATCCTACGTTGTACGGATAGCTGTGGTTTTGCTTTGCATTGATCTGGGCAAGAGGTAGCCTATGATACTCTCGAAACATACTTACAACATGCCACACAAACACACAAATACGCTTGAAAATGAAATACACAGACCAATGAAAATATACAAATCAACAAATACAGCATCATTATGATTAATTTATATGGTGACCAGCTGGATTTGAGAAACAATAAACCATATTGTGTTTTAAACAATCATACCTAGGTAAATAATAGTAAATGTGTTCTTACCAAAATAATAGTAAACGTGTTCTTACCATGCTTTGTGATGACTCCCGAATATCCATCCTGGAACTGATACCTCAAGAACTCCACGTCCATTTTGTTAAATTTCTCATTTCTTTTACAATTTCTCGGAACTCTATTGTTCTTTGTTTTAATTTGCGTCTGTTTCTCGTGAACACCAAAAATATCTTTATTATCATCTCTTCTTGTTTCTTTATCAGAGGGCTTTAAATTGTCAGCTATTAATCCATTTGTACATTTGTCTATTGTTGTGTAAATAGTAAATATACTTGCTTATTATTATGGAAATGGTTATCTTTGATGTTGTAGGACAATAAACCTTAAATATAATTTTATAAGGTTGCTATTTGGTGTTCGATAGTTTTACTGTAATATACCTACTGAATGGAATTTGCCAAATGAGCAATGTTAATAACCAGACATTGATAAAAATGATTACTTATTTTTGCAAAAGAAAGTTAAATTAATTTGTGTAGTCATAAAGTGAATAATTAATTACTTAATTAATTTCTATCTCACTACTGATTTGATAGCCTTTTGTTGAATATATTGGTTCCCATAATGTATGTACCTATATTACCTACTTAGATGTAGGTACATTATGTTGATTTCATACTCAGTTTGTAAAATAAACAGTTTGGCTTAATATCAATTTCAAGTCCTTATTATTACATAAATGAATAAAAATGACTTCAATGAGTTCCTGTGCATCACAAGTTAAGCGTATGCTTGTTATCTTAGTAGTACAAATAATACACTGACTTACGTATTGTTCTTTGTTGACTAAACACTTATAAAATATTAGGAAATGAATCACACTACATATTAGATGCCTGATACCTGGCACGTTTAAAAATAAGATGAAAGCTTTATAGGTTTTAGTAATAACACTACGTTTTTAAATGATAACTGTTTGGCTAGGTGTAATCTCAACTTTCTGGGGTAGTTGAATAAAAGTATTATTTTCGAGCGGTCCAATTGTCAGCTGTGAGAGCAGATTTGGTTAATACTATTTTTACTGGGTTTTGATGAAAAAATGAATTAAATTAAATTTATTGAAATAGTCTATTATATATTAGAGGGAAAGCTCATTTCAAGAATTACTAATTAATACGTCAACATATATATACCTATTTTACAATAACCAATTTTAAAAGTTAATTAGGTAATTCATTAAAATACCTATTCAAAATTATTTCTTTGTTTTATTGTCAGCTGTAAGCAAAGGCAAGCAGCAGAATTTGGTACTTAACAATTTAATCAATAGCAGAAACCTGGCAAATTAAACAGTTTTAAATTAAATAGTGCCATGTGTTTCTTTATTAATGAGTACTATACTTACATATTGACTTATTTTTCTAACCTATTGTGTAAACTCCTGAGCAAAGGTCTCCCCTCTAACTTACAGCACCGTGACTTATAAAAGGCAAAAAACATTACACAAAGAGATCTTTAAAATATATATATATATATATATATGTATCTAGTATTTAGTTATGTGTCTAGCAAGATTGAGATGATTTTTCTTTGTTCAGAATGATCTAATAAGTGTTATATTTGTTTAGAAATATTGCCATTATTAGAAATACAATAAAATGCCATGCTTGAACAAGGATTATAAAATAGTACATTGTTACCCTAGGGGTGAAAGTAACTTATTTAGGCGCCAATAGTTCGAGGGACTAAATAAGTCTTTAACCCGAGGTAAACACTGTGCTTTTCATTACAAATACGAGGAAAGTAAATATAAAAACATGAATTAGCTAAAGAAAATATGAGCAAATTTTATTTTACCACCCAAGTCAAAATAAAGATACCTCAAATCGTATGATATTTTCCACTACCGCTTTAGCCTCTTCTTTTATAAAATCAGGCGTTAAATTTATATTAAAATCAGATGAACTCATTTTATAGGTACAAATCTCTGCTATACGTATTGTGACATAGAACTTCTTTGAATGTAGGTGTAAGAACTATTTGGTTAAATGTAGGTAGTAACTCTTTTGTTGAATGTAGGTATAGGAACTCTTTTGTTTTTGTAAAGAAGTTAGTAGAGTTTAAGATAACTCTGCGCGCGGATAACATTGGAACTAAAATGTTCTGATTGCAATTTGCATCAGAGGCCAATTCTTGGCATAAGTGCTGCCGCCAGTCGCGCGCAGAGTTTATACATGTTAATTTGACAGCTGTCAGTTGAAAGCGATTCTCCCTAGGGATGAAAAGTATTACTTTCAACCCACTCCTCAGGCTACTTCAGACCTACTTTCAGAGTATGAGTAATGAAAAATAATAAACATGCGTATTTTATAATTTTAATAATTATTTTCATTTCAATAACTTAGGGTTAATAACATGCGCATATACAAACTATACTAACTTATAAACATTTTCACCTTGATTCCTTCCGTAATTTTTCGTTTTGTAGTTGCAAGTTCTTAAAGTTCTGTAACAGCTTCATTTCCTCTGCAAATACAAAAATAAAATTTAAATTTATCACCTAAAGCAATTAACTATAACTAGATTCAAAGCTAAGCTGTAGGAATAAGTTTTGTGGTCAAAAGTTGGGGTTATCTATAAAATTGATTCGATAAATAAAATTTAATTAGCAAATCACACAAACACCAATCCACCTTCCCTTTTTCACGAAGTACATGTTTGCTTTTGACTATTGCTGGCCCGTTAAGCATTGCTGCAGCCTAGGGTGTAATACGCCTACCTATTTAATCTAGGTTTGAAAACCAAGTGATGAACAGGAACTTGATGCGCCAGCGTCTGATGTTGATAGAAGAGAAGAATAGAAAAGTAGATAGAATAATGTTAGTATCAAGAGTAGTCGCAGTAGACCGTCTACTATACACAGAAACACAACGCAACAGCAACTGATGTTACTAGATAAGAAGAGAAGTAGACCAAATAATGTTGGTACCAAGAGTAGCCCGAGTAGACCGTCTCCTGTCGCAGTACTCCTGGCTGTCCCACGTGACGCGGTCAGCGCTGCCGAAGATGAGGAAGAAGATGTTGCACGCCACCAGCAGGCAAGCGATGAAGAGGAACACGATACGCCAGCGACTGATGTTGGTCTGGAATTAAAATAAAGATATAAAGATACAAAGATATTTATTTGACAAAACACTGGTACTACTTAACATAACTTATTACTAAATTAATGTATACAATGTTAATGTGTGTTTCTTGTGAACCCCGAACTAGGCCTGGGCCTGTATCTCGGTGGTTCATGACTGAGAGTAACCAAAATGGGGTAAGTATTACTAAGTGATTCGCGGATTTCCATTGTAACAAGTGATCACTTACTCTAATAAACAAAGTGATTACAAAAACAAGACCAATTCCTAATTTGAACATTATGACATTAATAAAATTACTCTAATCAAACCTACTCATTATTACATTGTATTTAAATAAATAAATAAAATAAATAAATAAGTGATATGTGGTGTGTGTATGTGTGTGTGCCTGTGTTGAGTTTAGATATCATTGTCGTTATAACCTAGTTAAGTACCGGAGAAAGAAAAGAGAAAAAAGAAAAGAGGGTTGTGTTATAGGATAGTCCTTCTTCATTTGATTGGCATCAATAACATAAACAAATTATTGATGAGACATCTTGACGACTTATTTGACTATTTTTTGTAGATTTATTTTATACCTGGTAGAAGGAAGCGGTTTTGTTATCATTCTACAGGATACTATGCTATCACCATTCCGAAAATCACCATAACACGCACTCTGTTCCGGCATAAATGATGTAAAAAATGTATGTCAGTAGGTATGATGATACGTTATGATGTACATTATGTTGAGTACTTACAGGATCATTATTGAGTATGAGGCTGGTGATGACGGGCGTGGGGATGCATCCCAGACTCGCAGCGAAGTTGGTGATAGAGAGCATCACGCCGGCGAAGTGAGGGGACAGGTCCAGGTGGTTCACCTGGAAACAGAGGAAATATAATATCCAATTCGTTTGCTCGTTTTGGTATGGTTAAAATGATATACCTATGTCATATTTTGTAATAATGTAAGATACATATAATATTATGATGTAAACTAGTGAATTCGTACTGTATTGCGGCTCAGAAGAAGACGATGACATGTCAAAAAGATTCAGAAATATTATATATTATATACTCTGACCGTTCAATATTTTCTAAAAAATATGGAATTTTATGATAAACTATTTGTTTATATGCTGCAAATACAAAATACTTTATACCTACAACAAGAAATAAATATGGAAACAAAATGATCGTACCATAAATCCAGAATGTATGCATCCAAACATGGTGAGCGTGACGACAAGGAATACCACGGCGAGGTTCTTCTGGTCCGGGCTCAGGAAGGCCAGCACGATGCAGCCTCCAGCAGTGCCAAAAAATGCTGGAAATATAGATCAATAAATAAAATATATATTCTAGTACTTACAGTATTAGCTAAGTATAGGCACAGATAGGGCTAAAGCTCCATACTAGTCAAGGTATTAATCTTATTTTTATGTTAGTAAGAGAATTGAAGAAGTGTGTCACCTAATGTACCTACATACTATCTAATAGTTACATAAGAACTCCTTTAAAATAAATCTGTAACGTAGGTGCATGATTTACAGGATTTTCCTCTCATTCATAAGGAAATCTAATTCAGTAACTGAGTAGGTGTGGTAATACTGCAATTCGTGGCGCTGTATAATTTTCGACGTTTTCATGTAAATTGTGGCAGCAAGCAAGACAGTACCACCAAGTACTCTAACACTATTCATCTACAAGATAACATAATGCATCACACATTCATCATATTTACCAATAGAGTTGAACATCTTCCTGCAAGTGAGGACGGACAGCAGACCGGAGTTGTAGATCTTCTCACAGATGGCACTCGAGACCACGCTGCCAATCCACATGCCGATGTATGGGAGGGCTGACAGACTGGCGCTCTGAGGGACAAGCAATGTCATTATTTAAGAATAAAGAATAATAAGAATAAGAATAAAATAAATTTATTGTCACATGAAACATTAAATAGACACACAATAAAAAACAAGAGTTCAAATAAGAAGTTTCATGTCACAATCCGGCCCCAACTCAGCATATGCTGGATGCAAGCATCCAGCGCTGGTCTTCCGTTGGGACCGGCGGGTGACGTCACGCACGTAGATACATCATAATACACGTAATAACATAATAACATAAACATTATACAGCGAAGTAGTAAATACACACACAATATAATGAATACAGAAAAATATTACATACAGGCAATGGATCAGACTAGGTAACTAACTATATATTTAGTGCATTAACAAATAAACGTATCAAAACAATAGATTAAAACACGTTAACTAAAGAAAAAAACTAATACATTATTATATCTAACTAAACAATCTACAAACTGATTATCCAAGTAATAATAATAATTAACAATTAGAAATTTAGTTCCACAGAATACATAAGTAATACAACTATTATGCGCAGGACAGGTAGCCAACATGACAACACTCTCGCCTTAGTACAAGCATATTGTAATATTATCCAGTAAAAATATTAATTAACAAAGTTGTTAAATGGCCTCCAAAGAAACAGTAAATATTAAGTGCAGATTAGGTAACACAAATACCGATGTACAAACTCTAAATAATATACCAAATAGACTATAGAATAGTTCACCAAATAGACTAAAACTAATTACATATGTGTGCTCACGGGACGACGTAAATAACATTTTATGTAGTGATACTGCGACGAGCCTCCGCACCAAATATCTTTATAAGATCTAGCTCAGATCGCACGCGCAGAGCAGGAGTCCCAGTGTCCCGGCGAAGTCCTCGTCGGGTCCAGACGTATTTGTATCCTTGAGATGGAGCCGCTTCGCGCGCTTTGAAAAAAATATTTTTGTTGTATCTCGACAAGCGCTCGTGTACGTAGAACTTGACAGGCGGCGAGGCGAGGCCCATGCCATCCGTAGTCAGGCCGCGGCGAACGCGCACAGCTTGAAGAAGCGAGTCGCGAACCTGCTGTCGGGATACTCTCAGTATCAAAGGTCGCGGGCGCGGGCGCATTGCCGCCGCTGATGCTTCCTTGTCGTTCGTGGCGGCGGTGATAGATGGCGCGCGTTTCTTTCCACAGAAATAATTTCATGTTCCGCTAACGACACACCCAACTTAGAAGCAATCAATTTGACGAGCCGACCCACGTTCTCACCCTGCTCCTCCGGTACACCCGATATCTCGAGGTCATTTGCATATGACACCTGATCGCGATCATTCAGCTCCAATTTTAGATTATCGACTGTGGCGCGCAGCTCATCTATGATTGTATTATCGCACTGCTCTGAAGTCGGCTTAGCCTCCAAGATCGACAACCTGGATTCTACTGCCTCCAAGCGGCAACCAAACGCAGCGAATTCAGCACGTAATGTTTGTGTTTCTGCTCGGTGCAGACGGACCTCCCGCAACACTTCTCTTATCTCCGCCGACACATCGGGGGCTCCAGGTGAATGGATAAAACACGCCCCGTCCCCTCGCTGGTTCCTTTGTGTTGTCCTTTCGCGGAGTGTGCACCTTGCACTCGGGGCACTGCCATGACGTTGAAATTTTAGCATCCTTGGATATGTTGACACAGGCTCGGTGATAAACAGAGGAACATTTTGTACATTTAGCGTTATCTTCACTGCTGGTGAAGCGGCGACGGCAGGCTCTGCACTTAACAGTCATTTTATCGATTGTAATTAATAGCGCACTAAGTTCAGTGATACAAGGATTGTTTACGTAGAAATGCGAATGGTATCTACCCTCTTCTTGCTTTGGTTGTGAAAAAAATTACTGATAAACACTACGTATTTTGGTCACGAATTTAAAGAGTTTTATATGCACTAAAATAGCACTATTTATCGACAAAACAATGCCACACCATGTCAACAACGTTCTAGTTTACGTGCACTAACTGATCCGGGTATGTAAACAAAGTTATAAAATTTTACTGTCGGAGCACAAAAATATGCGTAGGTACTACGATATTGTCGTCCGTGACGTCACTCTATTACTATTTAACTAACTAATATGTCATACACATATTTAGGTTGTTTGCAATGGGAAGGCACAAATCTCTCCGATTTCGCGTCTTATTTCTCATGGCTCAAGGAGGCTGAATTTATGTATTGAGGAAGTTCTAGTGGACAAGTAAATCGTGGCTGTATATGTAGTTATAAAAATTACAAACAATTTTTTTATTTTTTTTACTTTAAATAGGCTTACGTTTGACTATAGCCTGCCTGATGTTAAGCACCACTATAGTCTAAGATGTAGCACGCTTGCCTAGAAATAAATCCAATAATCAGTCAGAACATTACAAATGCTCAGAACTTATTGAGCGTATACATATTATTCAAAATACGTACACTTTTCAAAGAGATTTGCATAGCATGCTCGAGATAGGTGGGCAGGTCGACGAAGAACAGCGTGAAGGCGATGGCGCTGCCGATGTGAGCCACCACAATGGCCCAGACTGGGACGCAGCGGAACATGTCACCCCAGGGAGTTGGACGATTTTGCTGGAATACAAAAATAAAATCACAGTGGATTTAACTTCATTAAATTTAATGTTTAATTGCACTGAAAAGCCAAATAACGTTAATAAAATATGTTTTAGTCATACTAACATACATTCATGGTTTTAGTGTTTTCAGAATTCATAATTTAATTTCAATGTTCAGTTGAATTGAGATCTATCGCATTTATATTCAGCAATTTTTTTGCTTAGAACAAGATAAAGTAATTTAATTTGACGTAACTCAGTAAAAATCATCAGTAGTTCACCTACTTGTATACCTCGTAATAAAAAATCTAACCTTGGACTGTGTCCCAGTATTCAACTCCATCTCAATATAATCCTTCTCCTCAGCGGAGATCATGCGATGTTCCCCGGGCGAGCTGGCGGCGAACCAGAACCAGATGAAAGCTATGAGCAGCATCATGCCTCCAGTGCAGTAAAAGATCATCTTCCAGCCGAGAGCAGTGTCTGCGAGGAGACCGGACACTGGCATGGCGATAATAGTGCCTATGGTTGTCCCTGAAATCAGATAACTTGATAATATTCATTCACAGATCTGATAAAATTGAATTGCAAAATTTGACCTCCGGTTTCGTGACAGCGCTTATAAATTGACTGGGTTTTATACAGTAAAGAAATTTCTGGACAAAACAGCTTATAGATTTCATGTTTACCACGAAAAAAAATTTGAAATAATAGTATATTTAATGAATTTTAATCAAGTACCTTCTATATGAATTTTTAAAAAATATTATTTATTTCCGTACCTTATGTAAGGTTGTTATGGTGAAACTTTATATTAATTAAGATCTACTGTATCCATTTTACATGCGAATAAATGACATCTGAATCTGAATCCAGAAAATGGGGGTGATGGCAATGTATATTGAATGTAGATAGTGTCTAGTATTGACTTTATACCTACACTACACTTAGTAAGAAACGAAAAATTCTAAAATATAATATTACACCAACAATGCTCACCTCCGTATACAATAGCAGAGAGCGCGGTCCGCTCGCTGGACGGCAACCAGCGGCCCAGCAGCGTGTGACTGGCTGGGAACAGGCACGCCTGCGAGAGACCCATGCACACTCGACACACGCACACGCTGATCCAACCACCCTGGAGAGAGCAGGAATTCAACAATTAAACAAGTCCAAAAAAGTCTACAAAGAAATAAAAGAACACTGAAACATCAAAGTTTAAAGACCACCTGTTTTAAGAGCACACAGCCTGATTCCAAGAACACGCACACTGGTTTATAAAGCACACACCACGGTTTCAAGAAGCTGTATTTAATTTTCCTATCCAATTAAGTGAAGATGAGCACTGTCATTCGTGGATTTCACCCAATCACAGTGCGGGTAAAAATTGATTTGGTAGGAGAGTTGACGTAAGAAATCTACTAACGATGCTGTATTCGTACTTCACTTATTTACCACTCATTTAAAAAAAAATCTTACATAGTGAGCTAGCGTTGGCAGCAGTAGACAAATCGCCCCATTGGCCATCAAAGCAACCAGCAGGATAAGTTTTCCTCCATACTTCTTCGCGAGTAGACCAGCTGGGATCTGCATCGTCATGTAGCCCCAGAAGAACGAAGAAAGGATGAGACCCTGGGTCTTTTTGTCCCAGTCGTAGATCTGGAAATTTCATGAAAAATATAGTGAGTGATGTTACGTTTTCTTGTAACATCAATGGAAAATATAAATGTCTTCAAATCCAGAGTAAATCAATAGGTTTCTTCTATATAAGCTTTATAAGCGTGCCCCATATTATACTATAATGGAGCTTAAAATAAGACAAGTTGTACGATTGTAGTCAAATCCTGGATTTGAAAACCTATGATTTGTAAATCTCAGAAATCACGGCCTCTTGAAGAGATTTCCAAAAAAATTCGTCCTTCCCATGACTTTCATACAAAACACATACGTCAACATTAGTATCGTTCCTCCGATGTGCGTCCGTCATGGCCAGCACCGCCACGCCGAGGCTGCTGCGGCCCAGGAACAGCGCGATCATACACACATTCATACACATCATCTGAACGTGGCGGATGCCCAACCCGAACTCTGGAAAAGGTAATGTTTAATTTAATTCATTGGATCTTTACTTTAGTTCTCTGTTCTCTATCTCCCTGTTCCCCGCGGAATATAACCTTGCGATCTTCAAAGCGAGAGTGAATCGGTTCGGTAAGCACGTTCCATCCTAGACCGTAATGATTGCTTACCATCAGGCGAATTACGGTCAAGTGCAAACCCATCCCCTGTAAAATAAAATAGTATCATAAAACTGGACGGCATCACACAGGTGCTGACTTAGTTTGTCGTCCAAACTGGACGGCATCACACAGGTGCTGACTTAGTTTGTCGTCCAAACTGGACGGCATCACACAGGTGCTGACTTAGTTTGTCGTCCAAACTGGACGGCATCACACAGGTGCTGACTTAGTTTGTCGTCCAAACTGGACGGCATCACACAGGTGCTGACTTAGTTTGTCGTCCAAACTGGACGGCATCACACAGGTGCTGACTTAGTTTGTCGTCCAAACTGGACGGCATCACACAGGTGCTGACTTAGTTTGTCGTCCAGAGTTCATCTGTTATTGTATAGTAACCTATAAGCCCTAGTTCTTAGCACTAATTACAATGTACGTTTTACTATACTCACCTTGTGAAAGATCAAATAAACGTTTTATTTATTTATTTTATTTTTATTTGTTTTGTAGTTATCATTTTAGTTTCTTTCAATAGCCCTCGCTGCTAAGATCGTTGAAATATTTGTAATGAATTTTTAAAGTCGTAAAAGAAAAAAATGTCAGAGATGCAAGGGTGATGTATTAAAGTTATCGACAGTAGGTTGTATTTCTTTTTTGTACCAAGGCCTGTACTGCGTAACACTGGTTCATGCTTATGTGGGGTGTAGGGTACGATATGATAATTGGAGTTTAAATTGTAACCTTTGTACTTAAAAAATAATACTTATACGTCGTTCAGTTGTAGCGAACAAACAGACCAAACACACATATTTTCTTTTTATATAGCAGTATGAATCAATATTTATTTGAAACTAAACCCTTCACACTATAAAGATTCATGTTAGACGATATTTGCTGAGGATGCGATTAAAGTGTTCTCCTTGTTTGTTCAGGAACATTCTGATCGATTCCATTCCGATTATTTACCGGACTCTTGTGGGGGAATTATGTTTCTCCACAGACACTGCTTACTTATACCGCGATTATGTTTGGGAGATCGAACACCGAGTATTACTTGAATGATCAAAATGTAAAATTGTATCGTTAGTAAGTACCCCCAGTACACCTTAAGTAGCGTCGCATGGAGTATACCATCCTCCCGACTCTCCTGTACGGCTGCCAGACCTGGGCACTAAGTAAGAACATAGTTAATAAAATTGCTAAGTTTCAGCGTGCTACACAGAGCTCTATGCTGGGAATAAAGCTTGTAGACAAGGTGAAAAGCGCAGATATAAGACGGAAGACGAAACTAATCGACGCAGTCAAAATGCTTTGCCGTGGAAGTGGGCCGGTCATGTCGCGAGAACCACGGACAATAGGTGGAGCGAGAGGATCGTCCACTGGAACCCACGAGACAGCACTAGGACAAGGGGACGGCAAAAGAGTAGGTGGCGCAATGACATTACCCAGGTTGCAGGCGTAACCTGGCCGCGACTAGCTAGAGACCGCACTACTTGGAAGGCAATGGAGGAGGCCTATACCCGTACTTGGGTGCCCTTATAACACAATTATTATAAAATATCATTACATAATTTATTTTAATAATTGAAACAGTTTCATATCGAAAACATTGTAAATATTAAGTTTTTTAATAAAGGCTATTTTATTTAAGTACACTCGACTTACTACTCTTCTATTACATGAAATGGCAGATTTATTTAATTATTTTTGATGAAGACGTTATAGTGAGTAAAAGCTGACATGAATTTTTTTTTAGAATCCTGTTCTGACACTGATTACATTTACAGTTTTCTAAAATATGTTAGTGAACTTAGATAACTGGACAACATTGTCAATTTGCATTCGCAACAAAAAAGCGATCAAGTAAGTCAAGTTAGTACCTGAATTTATAATTTTACTGCATAACTTGAATTAAATAATTAAATTGTATACCTACTCACTTTTGGCTGAGTTCATCTCTCCCAAATACTTAATTTGAATTCCATCAATTTTCTTGTCTTCGACCATTTTGAAACACTTTCCTCCATTCCCATATAGGACATAAATGAGACATCTCCTTTCAAATTCAGGTTTTATATGGCCTTTACCGTACTCACTTTGCCAGACAATGTAAATTTAACCTTATTTCTTCATAATTACGCTCTAAATTATGATTATTTGTTCTCACTTCAGACGTAATAGTTATTGTGAACATAATACATAACTAAATATAACAATTATCAACAAGCAAATATATCAAATTAATCTTATGGACTCGTATGCAAACCATTTCAGTAAATATTGTATGTACTATCTTGAGAACAGTAAATAGAATGACTCCGTCAAATCATTTTAATTTCCTATTTCACAATAATACTGCAGTAAAAACCTGGCTTCTGTTTAAAAATATTGGTCATCTTATATTCGGACATACCTTATTTTTTCATATTAATTACGTGCATACTTACATAACTTATAGAATATATAATATATTTTTAGATACACAGTGTTCACATTTTCGTTAATGTTAATCAAACTTTATACAGAATATTACTTGGTCTCAATCCAATTTTTAATAAAACATAGCTTTAGTCTCATGAAAATATTTTGGCAACTTTTATACCAACTATAATTTAGTTATTTTATGTAGGTACAAATGTCGCTAAAATTTAGTAATACAGGGTTATTTAAGCAAAACTTTAAAGGCGTGTGAATCAATTTCTACGCGCTATAATTTTCAACTTATAATTTTTACGTTCTGATTAAACTGATCGCCCTTCTAGTAAACGGGGGTAAAACTCTAAGCAGCAGTATTGATAAAACTTTTGGAATGATTTGCTTTTATAATTCCTAATTTTTCGTTACAGAGCTGTTACTCTCCATTGAGAGTTTTCCTTACTATAAATACTTATAGTTACCCAGTATAATTATATACATTGATACCTAGTCGTATATTTGTTTTGGTTCCTATCAGTCTAGTTTATTAGCTTTGTATTACGTCTGTCTGATATGAATTAAGATTCTTCATTACGAACATCTATTTGTACTCTATTTACTATGTCTTGTGGTAAGGAACTGGGCGTGGTTGTATTACCCTTGGCTGATGTTCTATTCTTATAATACTTTATAATATTATAAGTGTTATTAAGGGCCTTCTGAGCTAGATTTTAATAGGTTTCAAGGTTCTAACGTCTAGACTGCAATGATTTTTAAGATCAAATAAACTTTTTCACATTTATTCATTCTACTTCTACTTATCGAATGAGAGTGGCCAACTCTGGTGTCGAGAGTTTTTAAACGGCCCTAAAGGCCCCTGACATGGCTTAACGACTGCCGTACTAGACAAACAACGTACAATTTATTGTGTCATCCGATCATTCAACTGAAACTATTATATTAATTAGTAAATAAAATGCCGAGTTTATTAATATTCACATGCTTGTATTACCACATAACTGTCATGTTTGACATATTTTACATTTCATTTCTCATATCCTACACACAGTATAATATCATCACACGGTTCATTGTCATACTTCAAGTCACGTGTTTGATAAATTATATTCTTATAGTACAACTATAAAGTACATCAGTCTTGAAGAGATAATCTAGAAAATGGCTTCATATTTCTATAAAACCACTTTTAATTATAACTAGCATGATTTGATCACTAATAGACTAGCAGTATCCTGAGATACTTTGACCCGTATTTAAAATGACATTCAAAATCTTTCAAAATTTGACACACTCGTATCTCTTCACTAGAGTCTGAGCGAAATAGTATTGTTCAGATTTGCACACGGGCCTAATAAATTTTACTAAAATCGAATAAATTTAATTTTAAAATTGTCTTATCTTTGTAAAATATTTCTTATAGGCTTGTCTTTATAACACTTGGTTCTTCGTCTACGATGTTCACCCGAGAGTCAGTTATTGGCTTCTCAGGTCGCTTCTTTCCACCTCCTGTGAACAACACAAAAATGTAAATAAATATAAGATTTTAGAGAAACTAATACTTAATTAAAGTTATATTAGGTGATCCTGGTTTCCCCAACATTATTTTTCGGTAAAGTATAGAGCCTCGTGAAGGCCCATGAAAAACTTTAATATTATGATAATCTATCACTTTGTTGCGGATTGCAAGAGCATCGATGATACTAAAAAATATTCTGTTACTGTTATTTTATAATCTCAATATTTGTTAAGTTACATACCCATCAGCAGTTTCTGAAGAGTGGAGAATGGAGCGTCGATAGCGATGCAGAGGGCGAAGGCAGCCACGAATGTCAGTGTGATGTCACTCATAAACCGGTAGATCTGAAAGGGAAATCATTAAATTAGGTTAGTTTAGATATGTCACCGTAAGATTGTAAAGATCGTTAGATTACAATCTATCTAGCGAGATTGTAAACATTCGATAGATTGTGAACCGTATCATCTTCGAGTCCAACACTTGCACAACAACACGACTTGGCTCCTCCTCGCTTCGCTCGTCGTCGCATGTGCGTGGTAGAAAGCAACCTAACGAACCTAATCTTACCTCCTGTCACAGACAAGTGACTTCGCAATACCTAAACATAGAGCGCGAGTTGCATTCCGTCCTACGCCGGTTCACAATTTGACGGCTTCACTTCGGTAGATTACAATATAGCGAATAATAATGAGTCAAATTGCAATCATAATGATACGGTTCACAATCAATCAAATGCTTACAATCTCGCTAGATAGATTGTAATCTAACGATCTTTACAATCTAACGGTGATAGATACAACACAAATAAAGTAAAATGTAATAGAAACGATGATTGAACATAATCTTGGAGGTTAATTGTATCTATTGTAAAGAACATGCCAGGGAGCAAAGAAGAGATGATGAAACTACTTAGTACAAGAAAAATATGGATGAAATCAAATCAAAATCAAAATTCATTTATTTGCTCGAATATTGTCATACATAGTAGATGTTACATAAATTTGTAGTAAATCAAATATTCTACCGATAGGCGTACAAATGTTAGTTTTATGGCTAGTCAAGTTATGTATATAATTTCTGGATCTAAATAAGCTAGTAAATAGGTGCTTTTTTGCTTTAGCTGCCCAGAAATTGACAGAATATCCAGTAGTTTAATTTAGATATAAGTAGTCCACTCCAGTACATTGTTTGTCATTCAGATACTTTGGCTATTATGTCGTTTGTGCGGAATATGTTGCTTTAGGTGACCAAATTCGGAACGTTTCCGCTCGGAAACGAAAAGCCAATCGTAGAACTCCTTGTAATTTCCATGATTGGTGGATGAATGCTATTGGTTAAAATAAGTCAGTTTTGACGTCATTGATTAGCGTTTCGTTTCCGAACGGAAATGTTCTGAATTTGTGAAACACCCTGAATGTTCAGTGTAAAATAATTAGTGTAAAGGATCTTCTAAATAAAACAATAGGTCCTCACGTTGTCTCCCTCAGTGAAGTAGTGCGTCTTGGTCCAGCTGCCGTTGGCGACGATGATGATGGTGACGTGCACCAGGTACGTGGCGAACGAGAGCCGCGCCGGCAGTTTCCACAGCGAGAGGGATAGGAACCAGTTTATTGGACCTGCGGAAGAATAGTTTCATGTAAGTTATTTTACTTTATCTATCTATACCTAAAATAAAGCAGAAGAGGGTCGAAAGTCTAAACATTGAAGATATTAAAAAAAAGTGTTTGGAGATACTACGAATTGTTAGCAGAACACGTTCCAATATTTTCTAGAACTTATGAATGTTAATTATATTAATTTATTTATCTGTTAATTTAAACGCTCATCACGCAAAAACGGCTAAATGGATCATCATGCGTGTTGGTATGTAGGTAGTAATGAGTTGTAATGAGGTCTTAGGTTACTTTTTATTCTTAAACTAGTGAGTGCTCGCGGCTTCGCTCGCATTAAGTAAAACTTGCATCCCCTATTTCACCCCTTTCAAAGTGGCATTTCCAAACATTCTTTCTTAGCGGATGCCTACATCTTAAAATCTACCTCCACTACAAATTTCAGCCCAATCTGTCCAGTGGTTTGGGCTGTGTGTTGATAGATCACTATATCAGTCAGTCAGTCACCTTTGAGTTTTATATATATACTAGCTGGTGCCCGCGACTTCGTCCGCGTAGAATAGTTATTACCATAAAAATGGTTCCAGTGAGTTAACCTTAAAAGATAGACATATACTGTTGAAGACACTTTGTTAGATTATTTCTCAGAAATAATTCTTTAATACATATTTTTGTAAAATATTGAAACAGGCGTTACTTTGCGGAAATCCATTGTAACTGAAACTTTGGAGAAATGTGTAGTGTTTTTCCGCTGCGACTGCTCCTTAACCGACATCAAACAACAGACTTGATGGTTTTTAGGTGTGTTCCTCCATATACCACCGCCACACTTCACCTCCTAACCAATGTGACCTCCGTGGATCTCAAGATCTTACTAACACCGCACCTTGAGTCTTGAAACTTTGTTGTTCTCCTTCGGCAAGATGTTTTCGTCGACACGTGTTTCGCCTCTCCACGCGGCATCCTCAGGACGTGTTGACTCCTCGAACGTCGGCCCGAAAGTGAGCTCGGCGAGCAACGACCGCTCCTTATATAACGTAATATGATGTCAGACGATGTGTCACTGGCTGACCGTTACTATTCAAACTCACTAACGTAACCGTCGTTGCGTCATCGCTCGCGTGTTTACCAAATTAGGTGGTGTTTGTTCCATTACCAATAAAAGTTCGTAGCAATGGTGATGATACCAAGTTTGTTTGGTCGTTCAGCAACGTAAAAGGTTGACCCTGGTGTTTCAGTATTTCCAGCTGCTCCCACACGCACAAACGGAATTCTTTATCGCATATTTGCTTAATCTGGTACGTGTGGTTATTTTGCAAAGTATGTCCGGTGTCTAATAAATGTTTCGCAAAGTGTGATCTTTCTGGGTGCTCGTTCCTATGGGCTGCCATATGTTCTTTGTATCTGGTCTCGAAATTTCTTCCTGTCTGACCTACATACACAGCATTGCACTCGTCACACACCAATTTGTATACCCTAAGGCTACCCACATATCTGTTCGGCCTGTCCGGTGGTATCGCATATAACATATTGCGAACCTGCTGCCTTGTCTTACTTCTTACCAACCCGTCCACCATGTGTTTTCCGTATCCGTTGGCAGTTGCGATTTGATATATAGTGCTCAACTCTTCTTGATAACCTTCTCTTGTCAATGGCACCGTTAATAGTCTATCAGCGCACGCAACGGAAGCCCTCAAAGATGAATAATTTTCCCCGTTTTTTCCACATTTTCCATTATTTCTTCGCTCCTATTAGTTGCAGCGTGATGTTAAATAGCCTAAGGCCTTCCTCGATAAATGGTCTATTAAACACAAAAAATGTTTTCAATTCGCACCAGTAGTTCCTGAGATTAGCGTGTTCAAACAAACAAACAAACTCTTCAGCTTTATTATATTAGTATAGATTTTATTTATATTTTATACAACTGTTAAGGCAGCGCATGCAAATAGTTCTGTTGTAAGAGCAATTTTTCCCTTCGGCTAGACAAAAATGGGAAAATCTAAGAAGATTTATACAAACTTTTATCCTTCATTTTATCTCCTTTAGGGGTGGAATTTATCAAAATTTTTCAAAGCGAGCGCTTACGTCATTTAGTAACTTTATGCATGCAAAGTCTCAGCCCGATCGGTTTAAAATTGACAAAGTTTCATACAAATTTTCATCCCCTATTTTATCCCTTTAGGGGTAGAATTTATCTAAATCTTATCATAGCGAGCGCCTACGTCATAGTAGCTTTATGCATGAAAAGTCTCAGCCCGATCGGTTAAAAATTGACAAAGTTTCATATAAATTTTCATCCCCTATTTTATTCCTTTAGGGGTGGAATTTATCAAAATTTTTCAAAGCGAGCGCTTACGTCATATAGTAGCTTTATGCATGCAAAGTCTCAGCCCGATCGGTTTAAAATTGACAAAGTTTCATACAAATTTTCATCCCCTATTTTATCCCTTTAGGGGTAGAATTTATCTAAATCTTATCATAGCGAGCGCCTACGTCATAGTAGCTTTATGCATGAAAAGTCTCAGCCCGATCGGTTTAAAATTGACAAAGTTTCATACAAATTTTCATCCCCTATTTTATCCCTTTAGGGGTAGAATTTATCAAAATCTTTTCATAGCGAGCGCCTACGTCATAGTAGCTTTATGCATGCAAAGTCTCAGCCCGATCGGTTAAAAATTGACAAAGTTTCATATAAATTTTCATCCCCTATTTTATCCCTTTAGGGGTGGAATTTATCAAAATCTTTTCATAGCGAGCGCCTACGTCATAGTAGCTTTATGCATGCAAAGTCTCAGCCCGATCGGTTTAAAATTGACAAAGTTTCATACAAACTTTCATCCCCTATTTTATCCCCTTAGGGGTATAATTCATCAAAATCCTTTCTTAGCGGATGCCTACGTCATAACATCTACCTGCATGCCAAATTTCAGTCCGATCCGTCGAGTGGTTTGGGCTGTGCGTTGATAGATCACTATATCAGTCAGTCAGTCAATCAGTCACCTTTGAGTTTTATATATTTAGATATAGATAATGCGGACAAAGCCGCTGGCGTTCACTATTGTTAAATATCTATGTCTGTATCACGTGTTTAATATTTGGTTTCACGGTATAGGCGAGTTATCAAACAGCTCAGTTTTTTTTTTTTTTTACATTAAATAGGCTTACGTTTGACTATAGCCTGCCTGATGTTAAGCACCACTATAGTCTAAGATGTAGCACGCTTGCCTAGAAGAAACCTATTTACTCTAGATTTGAAGACCCCTGGGTTATAATTTTCTGGGAACAGGGCTCCAGGTAGAGAATTCCATAGTCTCGCTGTCCTTACTATGAAGGTAGTAACAAAGCGCTTCGTGCGAGTCTTTGGAACTTCCACCATAAACCGAATATCAACCGAATATAATCAGTACCTGAAACTATAATTTTTGAAGTAATATTTAGATACCAAGGTTTCTACAAACCCAATACCTACCCATCATTATCTCCAAGCACTCTAAAGAATTGCCTAACAACTTAGCACGGCCAATTTAAGAAGACCAATAACACATTTTTTGAGTTTCATCTAAATTGCCTGAATTGCGCAGCAATGCTCTGCTGTCGATAATTTTATTTTTATTGTTATAGCAAATAGACGTCAAATATTTTTGTCCTATTAAATAGATAAAATATATCAGATGCTGTTCAATGAAAGACGCAAAGACAAAATAGATTCCCGCACTTATGTACATACAAAGTGCGGCAAACAAATCACATACAACAACAGATACTTATATTGGCACACTAAAAATAAGACGTCCTCTTTGTTTTTATTGTAGGTTGATGAACTTTTTGCATATAAAGAATTAAAACAATTTGTTTTATACAGAAAGGTCATATTTAGATTAGTTACAAGTAACTCATATTTCACGTGCTTTCTGCTTTGAAAAGCTGGATAGCAGTAATTAAATCTCGCGTGGTATTGGCATTTCATAAAAGTAGCTACACATGAAACTGTTTGTAGGCAACCAATCCTAAACGCTGTCTAAGTTTTAATAATTTCCTATTTTACAGAATTGATAATAGATTAATCCTTTCGTTTTGTGAAGTAACATTTAATCAAACATTATTTGTATTGATCTTTTATTATGTTGACTCGTAAAAAACGTAAGTTACTTACAGAAAAAAAAACTATCAACTTTCACGATGGGTTACGCTTAAAGTCTTTTTTTAAACAAATGAGATATTCAGTAGCAGCCTGCCACGGACAAAAGAATAGTCAAGAATCAACTTCAATCTTGATTAGACAAGTATTGAATAGACAAAGAAAATTAATAAAAAATAATTACCAACCTCCATATCCATGAACACAGGCGAAGATGAGCCACCCGAGCGCAGCGGCCCAGATAGCCCTCATGTAGGCGTTGAGAAAGTTGTCAAATATCTGGCCCTCGTGGTCTGTCTGCATCACGGGGTACATGGAGAAGATGCAGAACGCCATCAAGGCGAAGGAAAGGGCCCAGAGGAGGACCACGTTCAGCTGGAAGAAGACGTAGGTGATATTGAGAAAGATGTTCATAATGTATCTGCATTTGGATGGAAAGCTTAGTTTACTAAGAGAAAATATTTGAAAAATGATGATGCTTTTGTAAATATGTTGGCATAGCCTTTAGCCACATTATTTAATAAAGTGTATTCATTAGAAATCGCATTGATGGAAATAGTTATAATATTCAGAGCTTATTTGATTGACTGCTTGTTATATCTGAGATAAAGTTTCATCACATGGATTTACCTAGACGCTTTTTTACAAAAATCGTAAGCTACCTTTTCTCAAAATTGGTTAGATGATTTTGAGAAAATTCCAGTTGAAGTTATTTTTACGTTTGGTCATGATGACAGATACAATTTTATTTACTTTCAAAATATTCCTTTCTGACGAGATACTATTTTATCCATACTGTATTTTTATCACTGACTTGTTTAACATTCATAACGTAGTAGTTATATTGTATTAGTCTAGTCTAAATATTTGGAGAAGATTTATAATGTTTTCACAATAAAATACTTTAAAGTCATATGAGCGAGTAATTAAATAATTTTCTTAGTACTTGCTTCTGCACCTGTTTCGCACTCTTGCTTACGGTACCTTCTCACGTAACAGGGATAACTAGAAAATGGCTGTGGTGAGTTAGCCTATGTCACTTTAGAGGCTGTCGCGGAATAAGACTGAACACACCATCCAACTAAATTTTACTTATGGAATAATTGTATGATATTCAAGATCTATTGAGTTGGTAATGCATTTCATTTTATACACACATTATAACTATAAGAAATGTTGCCTACAGATAAGTTTGCACGGCAATAGTATGCACGTCATCGCCGAACATAATTATAATACTTCAAGCTTCTTCTTACTGCAAAACTTTACAGACAAACAAAGAATTGCGTGAACTAACCTGTGAGATGCGCACGCGCTTGTCTCTGCACAGATGCAGGATGTATCCGTACACCATCCCAACGAAGAACGGAGGCGCGCGAGCCAGCGTGTTCATGTAGTACACTGCCACGTACTGGTTTAACTGCGCCAGGCGACTGTGGAAGATCAATGACCTATTAAATATCTTGTGGACAACGACTCTTAGAAAGAAACGATCCTAGATATAAAAGTAGAGCTGAAAAAACAAAATATGGCTGGCAACGTTAATGCGACGATAACGAGTGGATAACGAGTGGTGTTCCAAAATCGACAACATCGCATCTCTTCTCTTGGAGTACTTACTTCAGGTCTACATGCCACGGAAGTATAAGAAAATTAATTTTGTTAAAACATTGGAAAAGTTAAAGAAAAGCTTGTATATAATACAGTCAACACTCAAAACTGATATGTTAATTACTCACGCTGGATTAGCCAAGGCAGCTGTAAAGTTATACATGAAGCTGTACACCGTAGAGGACACCAACGACAACAACAAGATGGCGCAGAGAGCGATCCAGGCGTAGAGCTCTCGCCCGAACATGAACACCAGGATCAGGGGACAGAAGAAGTAGAGCTGGATGTCCACGGACAGGTACCAGGTTTGAGGGATACACTGGAACATGAGATAATATGTGTGTAGTAAACTAATTAGGCTAAAGAACCAATAAATTTGGCTAATGCAGTGACACGTAATTTATAAATATATGCGCGAGTCAAATCGCTCTGTTTTCATCATAATCTAATCTTCCGTTTTTTTTTTTGTTTTAATGCTGACTAATGGGTGATCGCGGTTTTGCACGTATTAAGAAGTAAATTTCGCATCCCCTATTTCACCTCTTTTAACGTGGCATTTCCAAAAATCCTTTCTTAGCTGATGCCTACGTCATAACATCTACCTTCATTCCAAATTACAGCCCAATCCGTCCAGTTGTTTGGGCTGTGCGTTGATAGATCACTATATAAGTTAGTCAGTCAGTCAGTCACCTTTGAGTTTTGTATATTTAGAGTAGAGGGTTTTCTTTGTATGTTTAATCTGCATCAATCTAATCTAATTTACACAGGTACAGCTTAACAAGTTAACAACTTAAAAGCTTGACCATTTCTGACATTCACATAAAGTCACTTACAATTTCAACACTATTGACATAATTCTGCACATGCAACAACGCAGACCACCACCAAGTCCTGCAGTTCTCTGCTTGCTGCGAGACATTCTGCCAGAAGGGTCCATCAGACATGTGGTTGACGAGAGACGCATGGAGAAGTACCATCGCAGCCAGGAGAGGGAACAACCGGAGGAGACGGTTCACGTAAAACAGGTGCACTGTGCGGATGAAGCGAGCTGGGGGAAAAAGCAGATTTAGTTGATTGGAGACTCATTGTTGACCACAAAATATCTGAAGTAGATATTAAGGAAAACATGTACTTACAAATTATTTTAGCAATTTTTTGACCTTTGAATTTTTAATTTAGTTGTAATAACCGGCTAGCACTTACGTCAAAAATTTGAATTTTTAAGTTGTCAGGATTTCAACAAACCATCATATACCTACAATGTATCAAGACACTATTAAGCACAAACTTAAGACAGCTTACAAAGTTTTAGTATGGGTGTCAAAGTTCTAATGTCATTACTAACGTGAGGTCATACAATCAAATTTCAAATCTAATCTTAATGAGGTAATTGGTTTTGAGAGGTTCTAATCACATGATATGGAACACGTGCGTAACGTAATATTCCTAATAAGTTTATCTGTGTAGCTGAATAGATTTACAGATAAAACGTCATAATTAGTAGCTAATATGTAAAAATAGAAATGAGTTGGTTTATTACCTTGACTGATTTTGCCAATAGTTGTGTAAACAGCCAGTAATCCACTCAGCATGAAGAATGTGTCCACAGTTATAGGAGATGAGTTGATCCAAATGCTCGAAAACTTTCCTAGCCACTGTAACAAGTATAAATAAATAAACAAATGTTTTGATGTAATAATATAACGTTATGTTTTAATTTAAAACCCAATTCTAGAAACCCTTTTAGTTGTTATTTTATAAGAAAAATACCGGGCCAATAAACGGAGACATTATGTTGAATTGAGAATCTTTTAGTAGGTCAATGAGGCCAGTAAATAAAATAAAAACAAAGACTTACCGCCAAAGTCTCCTCAAGGTTGTGAATGAACCCGAGCAGAGTGAACGAGTAGGTATGTCCAACGACGACCCACATCATAGAGATGGCTCTGATGCCGTCGATGCACTCGATGGCGCCGGACACCTTGTTGAAGGTGAGGAACCGGCGTGTGTTGGTGTACACGGAGAAGGAACGGTAGAGGACGTTGGCGGCTTTGGGGTCTGGAATCAAGTAAACAGGGAGGTTAATAATAACACAAGGAAAAGAAATGAATTTACCCAAATGAATGAACTTTTTTTCAAATACAAGACCAATAAACACATTCTATTACCTTTTTTTCACGTGGAGGAAAGGCATAGTAATATTGTTACGTACCTCTCAATACAAAGCAGCAGTACAAATCGTATGACGTACTGAGAACAAGCAGACACGCTAGCAGTCCAAATATAGCCCTGAAACAAAAAAACAGCATTCTTAGCATAAAAAATTCTTACTGAATATGTTTCTGAGTGGTAGTGATAGATTTATGGCATGGCTTAGAAACTTCCGTGCAACACAACCAAATATCCAAGTAATTTCATTTTATGTTTGCATTGCATGTCCTATTTTGGTGTCCGTCTTAGGATTGACTGACCCGACATCTTGCCCAGCTTAATTAACACGGCTACGTCCGATGCTGATATACAGAAACTAATATTTATAATTTAATGTATGCAATACTTACATGGCAGTATAATCAGCACCAGAAAACGGCTTGTCATTGGGCAGTCTACAGAAGTACTCGTTGTACGTGAAGTTGACGAATGGCACTTGCTCTTGGAAGAAATCGACCGCCTCCCTTGCGGTGCATACATGCGGGATACAGACGCCCAGCGTCGAGCCCAGAGACATGGTGATTACCATGGGGAAGATTCTGGAAGTAGACGTGATTTGTTAATGATATGGTTGTTTTCATTTTTGTATTTCTTTTGTATCATGTGGATGCTGGTCGTGTTAAATCGAATCGAAAAATAGGAGAATACAAGAAATAATTATAAGTTTAATAATTGGCAGACCAGTGATGGATTGCACAATGTACTATTTATTTATAAGATTATTAAATAACATCATTACTGTTATCAATTTGGCTATATTTTGGATAAGAAATGAAAATCCGGGTTCTAATTACATCATGGTTAGGTTCGATGATTCTGATAACATAAAAATATAAAGAATGACTTTGCTAGAACAGGATGACGATGCTATTCAACTTGCAAATGATAATTTCAATGGCAACAGCTTATTACAAACATAATATTAATTAAAATAACTATTGTTTTGTTGCAGCATAAAAAAGCAAAATTTGAACCGACCAACACAATTGAATGTGAGTTATATTTCTATCTAGGCGCTAGTGTAGGTCGAATAACGCGTCCATAACAAATTGCCCCTCATAATAATGCAGTCGCTATGAGATGTAAGAAGCCCTTCAGAAGGTTTAAAAACTATCGACACCAGAATTCTACATACACATACGTACTTACTATAAGCACATACGACAGATTCGTAGATTCTTACCTAGACTCTACAGGTTCTCCGAGCCCAGAAACCCCCATAGCATATCGTCTCAGCGCTTCATACTGTTCAGCCACACCCGCATCTGTCTCATTATCCGGCTGCGGCCAGGGTATCTCCGGCCAGGTGATGTTGTCCGCCCAGTCCGGCCACTCAGGTATGGAAGGCAGGTCTATGGGGTTCTGGTTCAAGGGGGCTGTGATGGCGCAGTATTTCCCTTGGAACTGCATGTTGTTGGCTACCTCGTTGATGCCGAGACATTGCCAGTAGTCGCCGAGATCGTTCACGTTGCCTGTCATGATGCCAGGAGGAGGCTTTGCGCTTGCGTCTATAACTGAGAATAAAAAGGGAGTAAATACGAGAAAGATTTATTTTGAAGTTAACTTGAGTATTATGGTAAGGTTCTTTTGTTTAGGCAGGCTTGTTTAAAATAGCAGATCAGGTAGGTGAACGTCAAGATTTCATATATTGTATCATCACAACACACTAAAGTTAGTGAGGCAAATTTTTGTTAAGTATGTGATATTTTGTTTGTTTCTCCTTCACGCTCAAACGGCTGCACCGATTTCGATGAAATTTAGTAGAGTATTAATACTAAATCCTGGGTAGATAACGATAACACCGCGAGATCCGCGAGGTATTACGAGTACCTAAACAGTTTGTAAGAAGTAAAATCATTGTATAGTAAATTATATGGTGAGTCATTAATTTAATTTAAAATTGATTTCTCGACAATCTATAGTAATGTAGATAACACGTATTACGATAAGTTCTGTTAATTATCTTGAGTCATAGGCTTATTGTAAACGTCACCACTATACTAACTTTACGTAACCTTTGATCTATAATGACAAATTAAAAAAAAAGTTTTTTAAAAACAAGACAATTTATTGATTTCTATTGTTATCAAAGTTGGTCTTCTGTTACAGGCCACATGTTATGAGACAAAATATTGTGGGATATTTCTTAAATAAATGAGTTTTGACTAAAATATGTTATTTATTAAAAAATGTTATGATAAAATACGTTTAAAATAAAAAAGCAATGAAAAAAGTCCATTATCATTTATAAGTTTAAGACGTAATAGTTAATCATCAATAGATTAGAGTAAATTGGGTTTTAGTGTCGCCAATATTTCGCAGATAAGCTAGCACCTGGCACCTAGCACCTGTGTGATACCTAAAATACCTATTCATTATAATAAGTAGAACGTCTAGTGACCTACTTTCAGAAAGGGGTACAATATAAACAATCAGTGCTATGTTGTTTATAAAATTAGATAAACTGGATATCACAACACAGGAAAAGACCTAGTGTGATATCCAGGGTTTGTCTATTATTGTACAGTAATCCATAAAGCCCTAGTTTATGTAATCCCCTGTGTTCAACTTTACTGTACAATCCTTTTGAAAGTTCAAATGAACGTTTTTATGTTTTTTTATTATGTTTTCAAAGTTAAAAAATGTTAGAACATTAATTCATACACTTTGATAATTTCGCTGTAATATTAGTACTTATATTTTAATATTATTTAATTAGAACATTGGGAAAATGTTTTAAAACCGCTTCAGAAACCTTGACATGCCTCAACAAATGTCTAACTATAACAATAATCTCAGATGAAGAACCTACAACTTAATCCATCGGAGGGAAGAAAATATAATTGAGTCAATACTATTATTGACTGCTCTGTTAGCATAGTTGGTAGTGGCTCTGCCATATATATAGCGAATACTTCGAAAAAAAAACAAATAATTGTTGAGAATCAACTAGGCTTCAGAAAAAGTAAATCGACCAGTATGGCAATACATCAGTTCCTACATAATGTATATTCAGGTCTAGAAAGTAAATAAACAGGTTGCTGCGCTATTTATGGACATGACTAAAGCATTTGATCACGTAATGCATGGAATCTTACTCCATAAACTAGAAATTTATGGGATTCGTGGCAAGGCTCTAGATATGTTAAATAGCTACCTTACCAATAGGCAGCAAACCACTGAAATAACTACCATAAGTCATGTCACATTCACTGAAAATAAGCATTCCTCTGAGACAAGGACAGGTAAACTTGGCGTTCCTCAGGGGAGTATCTTGGGTCCTTTCCTATTTTCGATTTATATTAACGACCTTCCAAAGACAATTCCACATCCAATGGTCCTTTTCGCTGACGACAGCACAGCTCTCTTTATAAGTAACTAGCTGTGCGCGCGACTTCGTCCGCGTGGAATAGTTATTTTGGGCATCATATTTATTTTTGCAAATTACCTTTTCAGCTTTATAAAATTATAGCTGTTACCCACGACTTGTCACAGCGCACGTACCGGAAGCCCTCAATGATGAATAATTTTCCCCGTTTTTTCCACATTTTCCATTATTTCTTCGCTTCTATTAGTTGCAGCGTGATGTTATATAGCCTAAAGCCTTCCTCGATAAATGGTCTATACAACACAAAAAGAATTTTTCAATTCGCACCAGTAGTTCCTGAGATTAGCGCGTTCAAACAAACAAACAAACTCTTCAGCTTTATAATATGAAGTATAGATAGAACTGAACAAGAACGAGAAATTAATGAGTCTCTCTCAGCAATTATTAAATGGCTTACGGCTAACAACCTTAAAATTAATTTAGAAAAGACTGTAGCTATGATTTTTAGGTATAAGAATACTACACCACAATCAATTAATATTGCGTATGAATGAACACCAATAGCAGAAGCCAACTGTTCAAAATTTCTAGGTGTACATATTGATGCTAGTTTATCTTGGTCATCTCAAATTGAACAAGTTTGCAATAAAGTCAAACAATATGCGTACGCCCTATATATAAAGAGAGAAGAAAAAGTTAAGTTAAGAAAAGTTGCTAATCAGGATACTCTTTTGACAGCATATCATGCTTATGTCGGGCCTCCACTCAGATATGGTGTATTGTATTGGGGTAATGCAGCTGAGAATAAGACTGTTTTTATAGCTCAGAAAAAGTGTATCCGTTCTATGTGTGGAATTCGTAAAACTGATACATGTGTCCCTTACTTCAAAAGTCTAAAAGTTATGACTTTACCTTCTATATATATTTACGAAGCTGCTTTGCTAGTTAGAATGAACCTTAGTGACTATAAAACTTGTAAGAGTTACAGATATAAAAATAAACTCTGCTCAGATACACGCAGAACTCAAACATATGCCAACACTGTATATAATATGGGTGTTCTAATCTATAACAAGTTGCCACAGTATATTAAGGAATCTACCTCGTTTTCAGTATTCAAACAAAAATTACAAATGTTTCTGTTAGATAAGGTGTATTATGCTATTAAAGACTTCTTAAGTGACGATTTGTAAGTTACTTAGTATAGTATATTGTTTTAAATGTATAAAATTTGTTAACGTTTGCAAAATTTGTTATAAAATATGTATATTTGCATACCTTGTGGGTTGAGTATGGTGTTCTTATGTAATGAAATGTACCATCTTTTTTACCTGTACTCGGCAAATAAATGCTTTGACTTTGACTTTCTCATCTAGGGGTTGCGGGTTCGATTCCCGCTTGACACAAGTTATTTTTTTTTAAATTTATAATTACTTGTGTTGAGTCTGGTCGTTTGTATGTATAATAAGTATGTATTTACAAAAGAAAAGTATATAAGTATTATATCCGTTATCTAGTACCCACGACACAAGCGTTTGCTTAGTGTGGGGCTAGATGGCGATGGGTGTAATGTCCCGGAATATTTATTTATTTATTTTATTATTTATATATTTTATTACAAAAATGAAGATTAAAATACTAAAATAATTGTCTAATCTTGGATTGGTATCGCAGTTAAAACAATGAAACAACTAGTGCATGTTGCATGATATTGCGTAAATAACGGCAATATTATTTCAAACATTTGTCTTAATAAAAAGCAAATGCTTTATCATAAATACAATAAATAACAATTATGTAACTTACATCTCCATCCCAAAGAATTGTTCCTCAGAAAGTTCAGCTGTTCCTGACATAGCTGTGCATCCAACACACTCTGATACAAATCTTGGTCAAAAGCACTTCTTACATCTATCGTATAATCCTCTTTTAAGCTCTGAACCTTAACTACTAATAATTGAACAGACAAACAAACTAATAAATATTTATTCGCCATTGCGTCGTCCTTGATTGAATTCCAAATTGAGAATAAGCACAGATATTTGGATCACTGTACATATATAAATTATGATCACAATCGGAACTCGGGTATTGATTATGGATAATTGATAACAATGATAACGTACCTGTATTATTAATTGAATACAGAATGTGTAGACTGTTTCAATACAAAGATCATATAAACTAAAGGGTCCTAGCAAAATAAAGGTATGGATGGTCGGTCACACACAATAAAAATGTTCTATGTATTTTTTTTATTACTAGATGAGCTTATAAATAATTAAACAAACAGAGAAACAGATAACAATTCTATAAATTGTTGGAACGTGTTCTGTTATCTATACTAATATTATAAAGCTGAAGAGTTTGTTTGCTTGTTTGTTTGAACGCGCTAATCTCAAAAACTACTAGTGCGAATTGAAAAATTCTTTTTGTGTTGTATAGACCATTTATCGAGGAAGGCTTTAGGCTATATAACATCACGCAGAAACTAATAGGAGCAAAGAAACAATGGAAAATGTGGAAAAAACGGGGAAAATTATTCATCTTTGAAAGCTTCCATTGCGTGCGCTGCGAAAACGGTGCAAGATATCAAAAAATTTATATGAAAGAATTATTCCTCTTGAAAATATTATAACAAAATGTCCACAACAGTATATGTCTGTCTTTTAAGATTCACTAATTAGAACCGTTTTTAAAGTAATAACTATTCCACGCGGACGAAGTCGCGCGCACCAGCTAGTCAATTATAATTATCTCCAAACCTTTTTTTAAATATCTCCAAAGTTTAGACTTTCGACCTTCTTCAGCTTTATTATTATGTAGATAGATAGTTAGGCATAATTATGATCCATTTACCTAAAGCGACAATCCGAGGAAAATCATATGGAAATAGAAATATCTCCTATGAATGATAGCAGAACCCAAAATACATTTGGATAAAAATCTAGTGTATAATGGGCAGTGTGGTCACTTCTATGCATTGATTGCAATGTTATTTAGTTAAAAATTATACAATTATATCTCATCTACGATTTATTACCATAGTTTCAATGAAGCATTTAATTTGACATATGTCATAAATTGTATAACGACAATAAATAGCAGTCTATTTGGTATAAAGCAATCCGATATGAGTAAGACTGTTCGCTATATTATTAAGTGTCATTAAATAGTGACTAATTCTTGTGTCCTGATAAAATCTGTATTTACTATTCAGCATTAATATAAAGATAGTAATCTAAGCAATGATTCAGGATATTTAAATAAAATAATAAACAGTATCAGACGATTCACAGACGAAATGTTACTATTTTCTAGTTTTAATTAGTGTTCGGATGCAAAATATATATGTATATATTTTGTTTTGTTAGTCATGAATGCTTTTTTTTATATTTTATAATATTTGTTCCCCGGTACGCTTCTATCTTTCTTAGATGAACTACTTGTTGATAGCAGCTGGATGCTATTTTTATTGTCGTTCGTATCGCAAAGTGGTTGATATCCCTACCTTACTCCTAATTCCTCATGAATGAATGAATATAGTGATCTTCGAAGCGAGAATAAACGGGTTCTTATTGGATAAACACGCTCCATTTTAGGCCACAATTATAGCTTACCATCAGGCAAACGCACATTTGTTTGTAGTTTAAAATAAAAAAAAAAACTTTTGTACGTTAGAATTTTGATATTAATGAAAATATAGATATTCAGTTGTGCAAACAAGAGTTGTTGCATAATAATATTGAATGCTAGCTTTATTATATTCCCGCCAGGTTGCAGCTGTTTAGGTACTAACCCTGAATGATCCGAGATAAAAAGTAGCTTATTTAATAATCCAGGATGTGATTCATCTTGACACTAAATTGCATATAACAGTTAAGCCGTTTAATCGCGAAGGAGTAGCAAACTTATCTAAAAATTTTTGAGTTGATAATAATACATGTTATGATGTTTTTATTTGCCGTTTACTGGTAAAATTTTGATAAAATAGCGATGATGATTACCTGCAGCTTGAATAAACTTGCTTAAATCACGAATAATACAATACATATTTTTTACGTTTTAAAACTTTTCCTATGGATCTAATTTCATAGGGCGCGCTCACGATTTACGTGATTTAAAAAAAAATATAAATAACAAGTGGGTGCTTGAGGCTTCACTCGCATTAAGAAGAAAACTTTCATCCCCTATTTACACCCCTTCAAAAAGGCATTTCCAAAAGTCCTTTTTTAGCGGATGCCTACGTCTTAATATCTACTTGTAACACAGGATCCTTTGTGATACCTAGTACAGGGCTTAGTACACCTACCAATGTAGTGTGTAATCATTGTTATTGTCTTACACCAATGCAATGTGCGTAGCATGTAAGTTTAAACAATAAAGAATTTATTATTATTACAATTACCTGCATGCCAAATTTTAGCCCGAACTGTCCAGTGGTTTGGGCGGTGCGTTGATGGATTACTATGTCAGTCAGAGTTAGTCAGTCACCTTTGAATTTTATATATTTAGATATTTTCGTCACCCTTATAGAAACTTATTAACATGTTCACTATACTCTATTGGGCAATTTAAAATAACATCAATACCTAACAAGAAACTTGTGTAACTAAGCCGCGCTGATGCAAACCACACAATAGAAGTGCAATTTAGGCAAAGTTGGTATTATCCTTATTTTGCAGAACTTAGACAATGCTATTCAACAAGCTGTGAGCTAACATTCTGGACGCGAGCCAAATGTTAGGGAATTCTAACATAAATTATTATAAAATAGGCTTGTACCATTATCTCTATACTCAATGTTCTCAAATGTAACAAACGTATTGAATCTGTACTTTATAATCCTTTATATTCGGCACACGCACATCCACAAGAATGTTATCCATAGAAAGGCTTATTAAGAAGGCTTAGGAGAAAGGAACCTGAACGATATTGAAACAATATTGCATTAAAATTCGCCAACGTTCTTTGCAGCCTAACATATAGTAAAATCATTTTGTTTTTTTACGTGGGATAGGTTTACGTTTGACTACAGCCTGCCTGATGTTAAGCATTGCTGCAGCCTAGGGTGTAACACGTTTACCTAGAAGATACCTAATATAAAAAAAATCCTTTCGTTTTTGTGGGCGTTACTTGTATCGTCACTCCATTAACGTTTATACTATGACGCAGTATATACTGTAGACAGTTTATTTGGAACAAATTAATAATAGAGATAAAATTCACAGCATCTTTAATGTAGGTACATACAAATCAATCTAAATAAATAAAGTATCTGATTGTCTAAATACATTTGTATTCATAACCAATTTAAGTTATCAGTAGAACATAATGAATATAACAAAGTTTCTTATTACTTTATAATTTGGCTAGATGCTAATTATATAAATATTATATCCGTAATCTAGTACCCACGATGCGTAGGCGTTTGCTTAGTGTGGGCCCCCTCACGGTAGGGGATAGATTGCGCTGTGTGCAATGTCCCGAAATTTTTACTTATTATTTACTTAGCTCATCCGGAATACAAAATCTAGCTAGTACTATCTTTATTTTAACTTTACAATATCTAAAAAATAACGTTTCAAAGTAATACAGCCATTTTGAAATAAAAGCAGTTCATTGATTTATGTCAGTCAAAGACTAAGACATAGTTAATTCTACAATTATCAGTTGATTATTGAAACAAAGGTGTGTTTGTGAATTGAACGATCATTATGACTGAGCTAAATGTATTTTAATAAGTACTTAGTACGCTGGCTTCGCAGTCATGCACCTTAAATGGTGCTGGGACACTTGGCCAGACGAGTAGATGACAGGTAGAGTAAGGCAGTAACCGAGTGGTGGCCAAGGACTGGTCACCGTAATGTGACCGCGTCGGGTGTTCGGCTGCAAGATGGGGCGACGCACAAAATGCCCCAAGCGGGATGTCCGTGCAGGACTCATCACTCCCACCTTAGATGGGGCGACGACATAACATCTGTCGCGGGACAAACCTGGATGAGACCGGCGCAAGATCAAAGACAATGGCATGGCCTATACCCAGCAGTGGGACGAAACCAGCTGTTGATGATGATGATGCGGATGATGATGAAGTACTTAGTATATTCCTTTTTATTACAACCGGATTCTAACCCGCTTCAGATAAATAGAATCTATACTAATATTATAAAGCTGAAGAGTTTGTTTGTTTGTTTGAACGCGCTAATCTCAGGAACTACTGGTGCGAATTGAAAAATTATTTTTGTGTTGTAAACCATTTATCGAGGAAGGCTTTAAGCTATATAACATCACGCTGCAACTAATAGGAGCGAAGAAACAATAGAAAATGTGGGAAAAACGGGGAAAATTATTCATCTTTGAGGGCTTCCGTTGCGTGCGCTGCGAAAACGGTTCAAGATATCAAAAAAATGTGTATGAAAGAATTATTCCTCTTGAAATAATCTAACAAAATGTTTGGAACAGTATATGTCTATCTTTTAAGGTTAACTCACTAGAACCGTTTTTATGGTAATAACAATTCCACGCGGAAGAAGTCGCGCGCACCAGCTAGTGATTCAATAACAAGGAAAAGTGACTGATTGATTGTATGTACAATGTACATGTTTACTGATAAGATAATTTATTTTAAATGTTTTCTTAGAATTTTTAGTAGGTAAATATAATAATATTTAACACCAATAACTTTTGGTCACCTTTGGAAATGTGTGATTTATATTATTACTGTTAAAAAATTAAGAAAGAAATAATTAAATGATTTTATTATAAGTTTTAGTTTATAAGTTATTTTTTAGTTGAATAATTGAGTAAGTCTTGTACTTCGTGTTTTGAAATTTTTGAATAAATTCAGTATAAAAAATATATTTTTTCGAAGCCAAAGAGAAAGATGAAAGTTGTTGATATATGTAGATGTACTATTTAAACATCTTTCAAAAGATTATGAATTCGTCTACTGACGAATTCATAATCTTTTGAAAGAAGATATATTAGAGATATATTAGAAGATATATTATATATTACATAAGATTTTCGTTATACTTAATTTATCAGTCGTTTTATCAAATTCATTCAATCAACAACATTACTAGCTTAGATATTTAGATAAATACACATTGTTCGATACTAAGTGGACTGTATGGGGTTGATTTTGACGTAACAGAATTGATGCAAAGAGGGCAATCATAAAAAGCATTCACCAACCTTTCATCTACGACGCTGCTTCTCCGGGGATAGCCTCCGTGATGCGCGACAGTCGAATGGTGCTGCACCTGCTCCTCTTCTATACGAATTCCTTTAGTTCTGTTCCAGAGTCACGGACTCTGAAGTGCTGGGGTGTCACGGACACAACCGACGCGCACGGCGCGATCTTTGCTACTGAAACCGGGTCTGCGACGCTCAGACGTCCAGTCGGCTCTTGCAATTCACAACTACCCTCAATTGCATCAAATACTATCATTAAAACCCAACACACTTATTGCTGACCGATAATATAAATAAATACTAGCATCACCTTAGTCTAACGAATAAGAATCGGCTTAGTCCCTATTTCCGCTTTATTTACCTGAACAAAGGTTGTATTGCAGATCGCAAGTAACTCGGGGGCGGAGCAGTGGCAGCCTACACGCATTGTGTAGGTACTAGCTATTGAATAAATTGCAACGCCATCTGTGGAGGAAACACACTGAGGGGAAGGATCTTGAAAGTATTTATAACTTTTTTATCCTAAATGTTTTTGTTCCTTGGATCCAATGTTAAAGTTTCCTTACAAATACTGATACAGGTTACACTTACTTGATTTAAATGTAATTTGGTTTCAATATCAGTAACTAAGACACAAAGCGAATATTATTTTATAATGAATCGTGTGATGAATTAAAAAGAATTGGGGGAGACTTTTGGACTAACTTTTCCGATAATTGTCTCGACTCTGATAATCCACGATAAATGGTCCAAATTTTTTATTTTATTTATAACACGAAAAAGGCTTCCGATTGACGACAGCCTGCCTGATGTTCCGATGTAAGTATCGTGGTTAGCCTTAGCCTTAGCCATCCAGTCACGGCCAATCAAATCACGTACTTGCAAATTATCATCCTACCCTATCGTACCTATCGTAGCGGCGGGTTAGGTATTTTCGTCTACTTTTTTTTACGTGGGATAGATTTACGTTTGATTTCAGCCTGCCTGATGTTAAGCACTGCTGCAGCCTAGGATACTTTATCATAAAAAAAACCTACTCTAACCATTACTGTCTTTCAATCCACTTCCACCACCACTAAAGTCATGTTTTATACCTACATGTATATTGCACATGCAGCTATCGAAGTAACTCCCGTGTGAACGCGCCGTAACTCGCGCTGTCGACGGTTCTAAACGCAAGTAAGTGAATTGATGGCCTTGGAACTAATGTACTACTGGCTTTATATTTATTTATATTGAGGCTTGTAAAATTGTGGCTGCTGCAATAGAATACTGCAATAAAAAACAAAACGTTTTTTTGTGTGGGTGTTTTGTGTGGGTGTTTTGAGAGGGTGTTTTGTGTGGGTGTTTTGGGTGTGTTTATATTTTGTTTTTGTCGACATGTCAAGAATGAAAATTAAAAGAAGAATATATTATGGCAACATTATTAGAAAAATATTGATGATTTAACATCGGCTATATCCACGTAACGGACACATGACACATAAGGTTGAAAGTGGTACATTCTTATATAGCATGGAGTTGGCTCTCAAATAGGATTTCCGTAGCACACTATTACTCGCTTAGTGACATTATTACTACTTCATATCTTTTACAAAGATAAAAAACTTAAAATCTTACCATTCTCCCTCTCCTTATTGTGTCGAGAACTATGAATAAAATCAATATGACAGCATACGAGCAAGAAATAACAGTAAATAGAAGAGGCAGTGAGAGAGAAAACTCATCTTCAGGAATATGAAATAGTGTAGCAGTTTACATGACGCCCGACGGAGTCTGACCTGATTTCCGCTGCTGATAGTTATTGCTAGGAAATGTGTCAAATAATATTATGTAGAAATACAATAGATTATAGATTTGTTTTAATAAAACTTGAAGGGTTGCCACAAACTTTTGTTTTATGATATTAAGACATTATTGAAAAATACACACTGTTAAATGCTTTAGTTTCGTCTAAATAGTTCGTAATCTATGTTTAAAGAAAATTTTGTGTGATTTTGAAAAATGCTGTCAATATGTAATAAAATTTTGCCCGGCATAATGTACCCTGTACGAGTTCCCGGTATAATATACCCTGTACGAGTTCCCGGTATAATGTACCCTGTACGAGTTCCCGGTATAATGTACTGTTAGGGGCAGGTTTCGTTAAGTCTTTTTAAAAAACAATTTATTCACTTATTAAAATTTATTGGTTAATTATAATAATAATTAAGAGTACTTGCGACGGAAGCTCAATCCAATCTGCCGGTTTAGGCGGCCTAGTTACCGGGGCTCGCGTTGCATTGACGTCAATGCAATGCGAGTCAGCAAATTCATAATTGCTGCCTAAACGTGTTTACTTTAATAAGGTTGCAATGGAATTTCCCTTATAACAACCCCCCCGTTAAGATCGAACATCACGTATGAAGTGATGAGAGATAAAATGTCAAGGATGGAGCTTGCGTCTTTACAATGATTGGACTTATACTACAGAATACATAATACGACTTATACTTAGTTACTTGAGGCTTAGATTTACTTAAGTTTAGTTAACATTAAATTTCTTTTTGAAGGACTTGGTAATTCTGAGTCGGATGACTCCTGATCAGATGCTGTACTGATTGTGTCCTGACGGGACTTATTGGTAGAATAACAATTATTAATTATTTTAATACAACAAGAGGATGACCTTGAAGAGAGCGGATTAGTTTTACAAACATTGCAGAGGTATCTATATAGTAGATAAGAGAATAAGATTAAACTTGTTATAGAACTAAGTGACATATAATGAATAGAATATTTGTCAAAGTGAGAGGAATCATGTACTTTTTCTAAGTCCTTTTCCATAGCATCCAGATGGAAGCTGGCATGCGTAAGGGTATCTAAGTTATCTATGTTATCTAGTTTTTGGAAAGGTAAATTACTAATTGTTTTATTAATTCTAGAGCGTTCGCAACAATCGTCGTTAAGTATATTAAAATTAGAAATTACATTAGTATTATTTCCTAGGTAGGTGTCTCCCGAAGAAGTGAATTGGAGTGTCTTAAAGAAAGCTTTACACTTTTTGGGAATGCTAAGGATTCCGGTCCCGAATAGAATTACATCCGCGTTGGGACTATCGTCACAGTCTATGTGACATTTGCCGGGCTCTGACTGAACAAATACCCACCTACTTAGACTAATCTTATGGAATAGACTTATAGAGCCGTAGATTAACTTAGTATTACAAGAGTCTGGTAGTCTATCAACTACTTCACTTAGGAGTGACGTTTCACAATTTGGATTCGCGAGCACTGAATATACGTTATTTAGATCGCACAAGTAACACTTTTCACTGATCACTTTACACTTGTCGATGTTTTGAATGAGTGAGTAAAACATACGGTCAGCCGTTATCGCTATATAAGGACTGCTAGGAGCTATTAGGATAAAGGTATCAGGTTTGGTTATATTATACGAGATAGGTAAAGGGACGACATTATATAGATTATATACTTGTGGGAGTACAAGCGGTATTTTGATAACGATAACAATTTTGTATGAGTGATAATAACAAACCAATTTTGATATATCAATGATCTCGTGGATGTTTTGTAATGCAAGAGATATGGGAAGCTCGTAATGTTTAGGTAATTGATTTCTGTGCTTATCTAATTCGTTGTAAAGCTGATGCGGACTTAAGACCGTTGGATGTAATATATTTAGTTTAGCGAATAGTATAGCGTTATTGATGTCGTCTATATCGAAGGATAATGTCAGGATTATTGATTCAAGAGAATTTAATAGAGAGTTAAGTTGTGATTTTATTTCGAGTTTACTGCTTATGTTAGAGATTGATTCAATATTTTTTTGGATAATTTCCATGTTTTTTAAGAGGTTTTGTTCGTTAATGTCGACCTTGGACATGGAATTATTGAATGAAGCTATGGTCGATTTTATGACGTGTATATTGTCTTTCATTAAGCGAGCGAGTTGTAATTCGTCCGTATGGACATTTTCGATGGCCTCTGAGTATTTCAACGCGTCTTCCGAGTCCAAAGTGCCAAAAATGGTCTTTAGAATGGAGCCACCAAGGTCAATCAGACCTCTTTTGGACCGTTTGTGTGGCGCTTTATCTGTTATTAAATATGATACAGAGGAGAATTTGTTTATGTTGGATATGTGCTGATTACGCAAGGTAGATAGGGCGTTGACGCAGTCAGATTGTATTTTAGACGAGGTGAATGCATTACAAAATATGTTGAGTTTATCAAATAAGAATTCTACTCTATCTAGGTTAGGTTGCACATGGCTTACGTCTATGTAAGTTAACACGTTCCAATTGTTGTTCGTGAACTTGACGTCGAGAACTCTATCGAAATACAGGCCGGGACTGCTGACGATGTTACTGACATATTCATGTGCATGAGATATTGTTGATCTGGAAAGAGGAAATGTAAGATATTTTTATGATAGTTATTGTGTGACGTCACGAGCTAATTTAATTTCGTCATAATGGTGACGGACGTGTTTTCTCTTAACGAGTATTGTGACCGTATGGTTGCCATTTATTTTTATTATTTTAAAGGGGCCTTTCCATACAGGGGAAAGAGCTTTGTTTTGTTTATGGTGACAACGAATGTACACCATGTCACCTGATTTATATGTGACTGGTTTGGTGTGATGGTCATAATACGTTTTTGATTTTTGTTTGGAGGATTGAATATTGTCGAGAGCCTTTTGACGGCTGTAGTAAAGGCGATGATTTAGCGCTCGTACATAGTCTGTATAGGTATTGTTGTCCAGACTATCTATACTGGTGGGTATATACGGTTTGTACCCAAACAGTAACTCGAGCGGGGCATAGCCCGTAGTGCTGTGTGTGTTCGAATTGTACGCGATCATTGCGCTTGGAATGTACAGGTCCCACGTATTTTGGTTTTCACCGATATAAGATCTTAGGTATTCTTTAAGGGTCGAGTGACTTCTTTCGAGTGCTCCGCTCGTTTGCGGGTGGTATGGTGAGGCGAATATATGTTTTATCCCGAATAATTTTGACAGCTGTTTAAAAAGGTCAGAACAGAAGTTTGTTCCTTGATCTGAGATAATCATTTTTGGTATACCGATGTGAGATATATACCTAACGAGCAATTTGGCAGTTTCCTCTGCAGAGCTAGATTTCATAGGATATGCTTGGGAATATTTAGTGAGGTCGTCCTGGACAGTGAGAATGAATTTGTACTTGTTTTCGTGTGTTTCAGGTAAAGGGCCGACTAGGTCAATAAAAACTTTTTCATTAGGTTTTGTTGCTGCAGAAGTTATAATCATCGGAGCACGGTTGGTCTGCCTTAAGGGCTTATTGATCTGGCAGGATCGGCAATTTTTCACATAGTCTTCGATGTCCTGGCGCATATTTTTCCACCAGAACTGAGATTTTATTCTCTCGAACATACGAGAGGAGCCGGGGTGACCAGCGAGAGGAGTGTCGTGGTTATCCTTAAGGATCTGTTTAACTTCGTCAGGTGTTGGAAATTTGATGGCGTTACGATATATGTTTACTTTGATATTAGTATTGTGGAATAGATAAGCGACCATGTTATAGAATTTTGTGTATGAGAATTTGGTGTATGGGTCTGAAAAGTCGGATACAGCGACTTCTTTTTCTTCCAAATACCAATATTTTACCATGTCTTTATAGTCTCTAAGCATGTTGAAAATGTCTTTGTAAGACATTTCGTCGAAATGGTTGACCTTTACGAACAGGTGAGTGAACACGTGTTTATCATTTGATGATGACAAGTAGGTTTGTAGCTCACGTTCCGTGAGTCGTATGTCTGGTTCGCTCGTAGACATGTCAAGTATGTCTTTGCAATAAGGTATAGAGTCGTCTAAATCGACTGAAGTAGGATACGCAATTAATTTGCACTTTGCTTTAAGTAGAGACTCGTTGTGCTCTTGTATGATAGTGTCGAATGACACGTCAGGTTGTTTTGTGACCTTCAGAAACTGTTCATAAGTTTCGGACGTAGAAGGTGAGTTATTTGGGATGTCTTCATTATTGAGACTTTGACTTGGATTAGCCGTGAGAGAGTCGGCGTCGTTATTTAAAACGTTTACTGGGAATCGGTATAACGCGTCAGCGTTTGAATTGAGTTTACCTTTTTTATATTCGATTGTGTATTCGTATTCCTCTAATTTTAGGCGCCATCTTATTAGTCTGGAGCCAGGGTCTTTGACGTTGAATAACCAGACCAATGATTTGTGGTCTGTGATGATTTTGAATTTACGACCGTAGAGATAAGGGCGGAACGTTTTTACTCCGAAAAGGATTGCAAGGAGTTCCTTTTCTATAGTGGAGTAGTTTCCTTCGGCCTTATTGAGTGTGCGTGAGGCGTAAGAGATTGGTTTATCTTTACCTACTTCGCCTTGAGATAATATTGCACCTACAGCATAATTGGAGGCGTCTGTGGTCAAGATGAAAGGTTGCGTAAAATCAGGATATTGCAGCAGGGGCGCTGACGTCAATTTGTCTTTCAGAAGGGTGAAAGCAAGTTCTTGTTCGTGTGACCACAAGAAGATAGCGTCCTTTTTGAGTAAGGACGTCAGAGGTTTGGTGATCTTTGAGAAATTGTTGATGAAGCGTCGGTAGTATCCGACGAGTCCCAGGAACGATTTAACATCCTTAGGATTTTTGGGAGTAGGGAACTGCGTGACGGCTTTGATCTTATCAGGATTTGGCATGACGCCTTTGTCGGTTATTATATGACCTAAGTAGGCAACTTCTCTTCGGAGAAATTCACATTTGTCAGGTTGTAACTTGAGATTGAATTTTCGGAGGCGGTCGAACACTAATTTCAATTTCGAAATGTGTGAATTAAGATCACTTGAGTAGATTATGGCGTCGTCTAGGTAGACATACGCATGAATTCCTTGAAGTCCAGATAGGGCTGTATTCATTAGCCTTTGAAATGTACAAGGAGCGTTCTTTAAGCCGAAAGGCATCCTTGTGAACTCGTAGTGTCCAGATGTACTGGAATTTGTATTAACAGTGAAACCTGTTTTTGGAGCGTCTTTGGGATTCATCCGAATCTGATGGAATCCACTTGAGAGGTCTAGTGTCGTGAAATATTTTGAGTGACCTAACTGGTCTAAGATATCAGTGATGAGAGGGAGAGGGTAACTCTCTGAAACAGTGACGTCATTGAGTCGGCGGTAATCTATGACGATTCGCCATTTCTTTTTACCGGAAGCGTCTAACTTTTTGGGAACCACCCATACAGGGGCATTCCATGGCGAGATAGAAGGACGAATTATATCTTGGTCCAACATTTTACGAATTTGGGAGTCTACTTCCTCTTTGTGACATTCAGGGAATCGATAAGATTTTACATGAATAGGAGCTGCGTCACCTGAATCGATGTTATGCTCAATAGCATTTGTATAGGATAGAGCCTCGCCGTCTATGTGAAAGATATCGGCGTATTGTGAGCAGCATTCTAAAATGGACTCTCTTTCTTCAGAGTTTAAATGTGAGCAGCGAATGAGACTTAATACCTTTTGCACTCGATCAGATTTAGAAAACGACAGAGAGTTTATCTGTTCGCATTTAGCGTCAGCATTTTTGGAATCGAAGGGTGTCAGCTGCACAGAATAGTCCTTGACCTCGTAGTCGTAATCAGTAGTGTTCAAGACGGATACATTTACACGTCGATTTTGCTTTATAGACACAATACAGTTGGCAACATAGATACCTTCGCTTATAGAGTGGTCTAATAATAAACCTTCGTTATTATGATAACATTCGGGTTGGTAATTAGATACTGCACATTCGATGACGGTTTCAGATCGAGCGGGAATTGTATAGGTCGGCTGAACAAAGCTTATAGGTATACTTTGTCCGCAGATGTGGAGCAACTTTGTATCGTAATTAATAGTTGCTCGGAAGTGATGCAGGAAGTCATTACCAATGATACCGTCATAGTTAAGGTTGACGTCATCAGTGACGGCATGGAATGTGAATTCGTGACTTTCGTTTGATAGTTCAAAGTCCATTGGGAAAGTGCCTAGCGTATCTGTGCCGAACTCCGTGTCATTGATACCTTTTATTTTGACTATATGGTCGGATAAATCGGGACATTTCTCTAAGCTTGATCTTTTCATTATACTAATTTTTGCGCCTGAGTCTAATAGGAGGCGTAAGAATTTTTTGCTGAAGCTGCTCTTGATGTTAAGAAATGGTAGCGAGATTTTATCTGATGCCAATGTTATTTCGTAAACCAGAATCTCGCGCTTGCAGTTTTTCATGCAACGTTTGGTGAGGGCTTCTTGGATTCGGCCTTCAATTTTAGGCTTGATAGTACTCAACGATTTCGGTGCTTTTTGAAGAGCGTGTTGAGTTTCGGATTTGGTAAGACTCAGCGAGACAGGGGCTCTTTGAGGAGCATGCTGATATTTGGATTTAGTTGAACTCAACGAATCAGAGACTCTCTGAGGAGCGTGTTGAGTTTCGGACTTAGTAGGTCTCGACCGAACAGGAGCTCCTTGCGGAGCGTGTCGAGCTGAAGATTTTGGAACACTCAACGAAACAGAGACTCCTTGAGGAGCATGTTGAGGTCCGGATTTAGAAGGTCTCGACCAAACAGGAGCTCTTTGCGGAGCGTGTCGAGCAGGAGATTTCGGAGCACTCAACGAAACAGAGACTCCTTGAGGAGCATGTTGAGGTCCGGATTTAGAAGGTCTCGACCAAACAGGAGCTCTTTGCGGAGCGTGTCGAGCAGGAGGTTTCGGAGCACTCAACGAAACAGAGGCTCCTTGAGGAGCATGTTGAGGTCCGGATTTAGAAGGTCTCGACCAAACAGGAGCTCTTTGCGGAGCGTGTCGAGCTGGAGATTTCGGAGCACTCAACGAAACAGAGACTCCTTGAGGAGCATGTTGAGGTCCGGATTTAGAAGGTCTCGACCAAACAGGAGCTCTTTGCGGAGCGTGTCGAGCAGGAGATTTCGGAGCACTCAACGAAACAGAGACTCCTTGAGGAGCATGTTGAGGTCCGGATTTAGAAGGTCTCGACCAAACAGGAGCTCTTTGCGGAGCGTGTCGAGCTGGAAATTTACAGGGACTCGATGGGACAGGGATTCCCTTAGGAGGATTTTGAGTCCTGTAAAATATTTGCGTGCCTATTTTACACGGATTACGGTGGCACCGTTTCGTGATCCGGTGAGCTAGTTTAAATCATTATCGGATTCTTCGGCGGTTTCACACGAAACATGATAGGGCATCGGCGAGCTCGGGAATGATGAGTCGCATGAAATATGATGGACATTGTTTGTCTTGTAGTTGTTATTACCGTGGGAATTATTTTTATATTTTTCATTGTTATATTTGCGTTTACGGCATTCCGATATGTCATGCCCTTTAACTTTGCAATATCTGCAGAAAGGTCCGGAATTATAATTTGACCCGGATGGTTTAGAATCTGAGTGACGATGAAGGTTATTATTTTGGCTAGAACGGGAGTAACATTCCGATTCGGAGTGACCCGGTTTACCGCATTTTTTACATTTGGAATTTGATTTAGAAATGGTTTTATACAAAAGATTTTGGATTTTTTCTTCCTCTAGAGCAACGTTTATGGCATCGTTCAAACCCTTAGGGTTTCTGCATCGGACATTATTACTGAGACGAGGTTGTAGCCCTAGGCTGAAAATGTGAAGCGCTAAGTCCTCGGTCATAGCAATTCGACCTGATAAATCTTTTTTTAGGGTATCTGAATTGTGGATTTCTGACTGTAAGTCGGTGAGGCAGCTTTCAACCCTGAGGGCGAATTGTGCTACCGTTTCACTACTTTGCTGCTTGCATGACTGAAGGTCTAACAATAGGTGATTATAATGTTTTCGTTCACCGAAATTTTGTTTAAGAAAGCACTTAAGCTCATCGAAGTCATCGAATACTTTATTGGAGCAGGCGACTTGCGCCTTCCCTTGCAGACGGGCTATAATGAATTTATTCAGTAAGGTCCTTTGGCTTGGTGACGCCAGATCTAAAGCATTCTGGCAATTTGTTAAGAAGGCGGTTAATGTTTCACGTTCGCCTTTGTAATGTCCGATGAAATCACATAGAACACTGATCGGGAACTGTTCGCTTAGTGAAAGTTCTCCACGTTTCGAGTCCGTCATTATGAAAATATTATAAGTATTTGAAAAGAAGGGATTAGGAAACACTTATAGGGAAATACAGCGATACCGAATGAAAATATGAATTACTCACAATATCAGTAGCACTGCTAAGACCCGGAGCTGCATCCTTGTCTGGTCCAGGCAGGATCGGGGCGGCAGCGAGGTGGAGTCTGCGGCTGCGGCCGGAACAAGACGAGACCAATCCACTCGTTGAAACGGTGGTGGATGCGCAGGATAGGAGGACCACTCGCGCACTATGGCGGCGGCGGCGGCGGTGGTGTGAGATAGTAACCACAGCGATCTTCTGGTCCACGCGTCAATGACGTGGCGGCTATAGCGGTGACGTGAAGTCGATCTGGATGTAGGATGTCGGTCGGCAGGCTTACAGAAGCAAGGCTTACTGTCGCGACTCGAGCTGATGTGGACGAATTTGACGAAGTGCTGCACCGAGCTCTCCGGAGACGGATGGCTTTGAAGGATTGCGCGTCGCGTTTATGGAATACCAGTGGATGTATACGGGCAATCAACACCGGTATCCCACTTCTGACACCAATGTTAGGGGCAGGTTTCGTTAAGTCTTTTTAAAAACAATTTATTCACTTATTAAAATTTATTGGTTAATTATAATAATAATTAAGAGTACTTGCGACGGAAGCTCAATCCAATCTGCCGGTTTAGGCGGCCTAGTTACCGGGGCTCGCGTTGCATTGACGTCAATGCAATGCGAGTCAGCAAATTCATAATTGCTGCCTAAACGTGTTTACTTTAATAAGGTTGCAATGGAATTTCCCTTATAACAGTACCCTGTACGAGTTCCCGGTATAATGTACCCTGTACGAGTTTTAATAATTTGTATACAACATCTAACTCTCAACATTTCTCTAAATTATGTACTATATCTATACAATAACAGCTACATACATTTATTTTTTGTTTGCATATAAGTAATGAAATGCAAAGCTTTACAAACCCACAACAAGCTCCAAGCCCCTGGCCAATTAGAGCGCATCTTTGTCTCGTCGAAAGAAGATTATACTTCACCCATTTGGTAACACCAAAAGGCCGCGCTTCATACTTGTTACTTGTTGGGTTATGGTTGTGTTTACGCCCCCGTGGCCCGTGTTTACACTCGTAAGTTGAGGATTATTCCTTGTTGATAATGTAACTTTCATCATATAACTTATAACTAGTCTTATCTAAGCGAGTGTGGCTCAGCGGTTCCATAATTTATGTAATCCATTGTGAAATTTAACAATACTTAATATAAACTTATTTGACAATAAGTTGTAGACTAACTTTGCTAAACATCTGTGTCGTAAGTGACCGTAATCATAAATATAACGATCAAAAACATTTTAAATAAAATCATTTGATATAACAGCCAAATAATACACTGTCCTTCGAGAAGTAAGTAACAGTATATTATGTATTTAAACCAAAAATAAGATTAAATTATGAAACAGGTTTAAGATTTAGACTACAGAAGCTGTACCTTTATTTTCTAAACTTAGTGTTCTTACCTATAACTTTATTCAAATTGTAGTCAGTTAAGAGCTACATTGTAAGGTAGGTAATGGTACATTTTAAGGAAGCATCATTTTATAATACGTAATTTAAATGTAAATGTTCGCTGAAAATGCTTTCGACACTATAACCTGGAAAAGGCATAAGTCCAGTTCATGCTATCTTACACTGAAAATCAGTCAATTCACTTTAAGATCAATGAACTTGAAAAACATCATATAAGAAGGAAAATATAAAAGAAAAACTGTATCCTCTCACAGCGTTAAATTAAAATTTGATCAGCTGATTGATTTGAACTGGCTCTAAAACGGCTATAAAACGCCATAGGTACATACTGTAAGTAGTAAAAAATGTATGTTAGATTATTACGCAAGTTAATACTTACAATATATCCGCACGAGTGAAGAATCGCGTATCTAGCACTAAAACAGCACCTTTTCCTAAGCAACATGGTCTGATATGAAGCAGCTTGAAGTTAGTCACCAAAGTGCACTTCCAGAAGCCAACATTGCCGCCGGACCTCTTCCGGGAGATAATGTTACATCCGGTTACTTCAGTTACGTGGATGCTCTTTGAATTACTGAGAAAATGCTTGCGTGGCGAGTCAGGAGGATTTTATAAGATTGTGTCTTTGGTACACCAAGCTACATTAAAAGTTTTAAGTAAAAAAATTTTTTTTTTCAATTTTTTAAGAATACGATTTAAGAAATTTCCATGAATAAATAATCTCATAAATGCTATCTCATTAATTTCATCAAAGTGATCATAATAACCCTAAAATAAATGCCTGGCAAAATAATTTAGAAAATAAAATCTGTCCTTCAATTTTAAAGCTCTGATACTCCATATAGAATAAACAAGACGTATTGAAATAATATTACAATGTATACATACGTACATAAACGTCTATCATTATATTTCTATTTGTAACTATAGGTAAAAGCTAAAGAATCCTATTATTATTTTATGACCATAACTCAATTATACATACCTACGAGTACCTAAATTTTTGACAAATATCTTGATAAATTATCTCAAGCATTCGAACGATACTCTTTATTCCTATCGTTAAAAAAAAAACCCAACAGATAACTTACCCAATAAAGAATAGAACCAGCGAACAAACCTAACTTTTCCTTCAAGAAATTAGCATACACCCGAGTCCCATATTTTATACCACATTAGTATGTAAAAGGATATAGAATGAGAACAGCGAAATGTTTAACTACCCACAGTTTGTCGGTATAATTGGATTTTCCTGTTCTATGCCGTGTTAGGTTTAACCGAGTTTATGGAACAGATAGATGGGGAATGTATGCTAAGGATTCTTGTTTCTTGCAATTTTCTTTGTTCTTACTTGTTTTATAGGAACATGTATTTACTATTACGGTTGTTCAGAATTACTGTTGTACAGTTTTATGTAACTACTTAAAATAATTAACTCTGATAGTCAATGTGGTCAGTACTACGAATGCATGTAATGCAATTATGAAAGGGACTAATAAGTCTAGGTTTAAGATTTAATAATGCATTACGGTAACTTTAAATACTACTAAGATTTGTGTGAAATAAATATTTTAGATCTGACGCTATAGTGAGAAGTATTTTTTATTTAGATATCTATTAGTACGGGGTTTAAAAAGAATTAAAATACGTTTTATTTAGAATTAGGTTTACTTAAAGTATCACAATTTCATTCATACATAAAGTATTTGTTAAATTTATTACTTAATTGCTAGTTTACTTAATATATAGACTAAGAGCGAGCAAGTATGGAATGTTTTACTAGTAAATTTTTTCTTTGGTTGTGAACTAACAAAATGTGTGTTTATTTTGAAATTATAATTTTGATCCCATATTTCTAAGGTGATATGGTTCTGAACACAAGTACTTAAGTTTAAGATCCGGATTAAAATAAATAAATAAATAGAACCGTCCCGATCAAGCTGATTCTCTGTTTTTAGTATCTTCACATAATTTAAATATGACTAGCTTACACCAACAATAAATAACTAATTAATCAAAACTTGCTCTCGCCTATACTGAGTCTCCTGTTCTGTGGCCTCGGCTTCACAGCTTCCTTCTTCTTTTCATCTACTGCATTTTCTGTAAAAAAAAGAAATAATAATAATACAATTTTAATTAGACTTTAAATTTCCTTATATTTTTGAAATTATTAGGTAAAATATGAGTAGCCCCATTACAGTGTTTTAACAAAAAATAAAACATGATAAGATCAATTCAGCTCAAATTTGTGTAATTGTTCTTGTCCAAGATCGTGCACCTACTTATTTTCTTCTTTGTTATTAAAGCCATTATGAAATTGTTTTTTCACCAGACCCAACAATTGCAAATCTTTTTCATAATCTTAATCAACAGTGATTCACGTTTTTGGAATGAATGATATCTCCAAAAGCCGGAATCAAATTATATGAAAAATGTCGTGTAGGTATGTAGTTTCTTGTAATGCGTGAATTTAGATTCACTGCAGACTGCATGATGACAATAAATTTAGATAAAATATATGTGAATGTCATTAACGTTCTCAATCTTCCTGCTCCACAACCGACCATTTGACAAATCGTTAGCCATAATGAAGTAGTTACCTCCATCGTCGATGTTTTTGGGTTCGTTCCAGCTCTGCACGTCCCCGGAGATGAAGAGGAGGTAGAACAGGTTGCTGAGGAAGTAGAACCCGATGGAGATGAAGAACACCTTGCGCCACTCTGACGCTTCGGACTGGAAGGAGACATAAAATAAAAATGAAATCAAAAAGCCTTTATTTCTGCTGCTACAAATAACTTAATATAATATTTTTTTTACACTGCTCTTGATAATTTTTAGTTGTTTTATAAACTTTAGTATAATTCTGTACCTATGTATTTTGTTGGCAGATGTTGCCTGTGTGGCATAGGCGTCCCCTATATTCTCTTCTCTCTATTTCTTCTATTCCTTTGGTTGATTTATTGCGAGTAAAATGTATGAACATAGCTATCTTTTTCTATTTTGTCTTCATGTTTCACATGTTTTTCAACTTCAACATCTTTTTTTTTTGCACTTGACCATAGTTAGCTTGGTGTTGAACAAGAGGAAGGCGACGTTCTATTATTATTATATAAGTCTGAAGCAATACCAACAAACTATCATAATATTTGTGTTTGCTCACCTGATCCTGCACAACAATGGAGACTGAGAGCGGCGCCATGATGGAAAATATGGAGGAACAGCCGTTAGTGATGCCCATCAACGTGCTGGCGTGAGCCGGGGAGATGTCGATGTGGGACATCTAGTGGACAAACATGGTTCTGTTTAGTTTAGCCTAAGAACATAGCTTTACATTTGTGAGTTGAAACACGTTAAGTATTTATTATTCAAACAGATTTAAAATCCAAATCTGATGCAAAATTCCCAGTGCCTCATTGTATTTTTTTTTTAATAAAGCCGTATCAAGTAAAATATTATTCACGTCAGTGTTACTACCATGGCACCTGTTATTCTTTTTATTTAGAGCTATAGTGTTTGTCAGTACCACTATTATTTCTAGATCTTTCGTAATCTCTGACGAAGCTTTTACTTTTTACTGCGATAAATCTGTGAAAATTGGTATTTTTATCCATTCAAAAGTCTAGTAACCAGTACTCACCATGAATCCAACATAATGCGCACCGTTAAGGCCCACAGTGATAGTGAGTATGATGACAGCGAGAGACAGGTTTCCGGCTGGCAAGTAGGACAACACTAACAGGGCTACCGCTGGACCCCAGTGCGCTGGAATACGGTAAATCAATTATAAGTAAACGAAAAAAGTGTAGAAAGACCTGTGGTTGGCAATAAACAGTGATGTTTAAATTACATCTGAGTAAGAGCAGCAATGGATAGGAGTCATTGGCGTTAAAACGGAATACGCTTTTACATTACAAGGTCTTTATGAACTAACGATGATAAAACAATATTAGTATGTACACGTATGTTAGTATATGACATGTATGTGTAAAGCTATCCTAAGAATGCTAAGATAACTGTGACGGTAACCTTGTCCGATCACTAAGTGTAATTCATAGATTTAAGCGCACACTACAATAATATATATCTTTACAATAAATTTCTTTGAATTGTTCTACGGAGGAATCAATATCCTCAGTAAAGCATATGACGAACTAGAATGTACAAAAACTCACCAATAGTGTTGAATATCTTCCTAGAAGTGACGAGCTGCACGAGCCCCCGGTTGACGAGGAAGTCAGCCATCCAGCTGAATATGAAGCTGAGGATGTACATCGCCACGTACGGGAGGGAGGAGAGCTTGCCGTTCTGGAAGATGGAGGAAAAAATTAAGAAACTTGCCACAATAAGATATTGAATCAGGCGCTACCTTGCGGAAATCCATTGTAAATGAAAACTCTGGAGAAAATATGTAGTGTTTTCCCGTTGCGACTGCTCCTCGAACGTCGGTCCGAAAGTGAGCTCGGCTCGCAACGTCACTTTCGGACCGACGTTCGAGGAGTCAACTCGTCCTGAGGATGCCAGATGATCTCCAGAGTTTTCATTTGCCACAATAAAATATTTTAAGCTGCAAATCAAATTAAGACTAAATGTATGAAACTGAGGAATCACTTTATTATGAAAACTAATTCTTATGATTCAGGGATCACAACAATTGCAATGATTACCTATAAATACATTTTAACAATCCTCTTGCTGAATTATTTCCAAGAATGTTTTGCACTAACTTACAAAACTTGGTCTGGAATTTACTCCAATATATGTAATTTTTAAAGTTTTTGAATCTTTTGATACCGAAAACCAACGTAAAATATACAACATTCACCAGATAAATTAAACTTTATTTTACGGCGGATATTTTTCTTACTTACCGCTCCGTAATTTTAAAACGGATGCCTCCCTAGAGTGTTAGTGCGAAGACATGAACTCAGCTACATATTTATTTAACGTGCTCCCCACATTTTTCAAAGTTGGTACAATACGGAGCTCGGCTAAGCTGGAAGGTTTATTTTAATTTTGTTTCAAGACTCGGGAGAAATTTAAAGGAATATTAAAATTTACAATTTAGCTTAGAATAGGAAAGTAAGTGAGATTGGCACTTTTAGAAATCTCTAATTGCAATAATAAATATATACTCCTACGTATGTATGTTTTCTATTGGTATGCATCAGTATCAGCAGAGTTAGTAGTATGAGAAGATAAGATTTATTTTTTCACTGTTAAAATTACTTGCCAACCCAACAGTGTGGAGTCAAAAATCGCAAAAAAACTGAAAAACAAACTAAATTTACACTGTGCTTCTCGGCAGTGCGGCTGTCGATTCAAAACCTTGGTCCTTATCATACGTACGTAATGACTACAAGCAAGAGAAAGATGAAATTCCTTGAAGCAAATATTTAAAATCTAAACTTGCCTCCTTGATATCAACATGCAGTACATTCTTCATGTAAGAAGGCAGCTCGGTGAGGAGAGTCCAGAAGCCGAGGTTCTGTCCGCAGTGAGCGAGCAGGATGGCCCAGAACGGCAGGGATGTGAGGATGCTGCGCCAGGGGGTCGGCATCGGCTGTGGACAGACAAGATTTACGTACATATAGAATAACTAGTGAGTGCTCGCGGCTTCGCTCGCATTAAGAAGTAAAACTTGCATTCCCTATTTCACCCCTTTAAAAGTGGCATTTCCAAAAATCCTTTCTTAGCGAATGCCTACGTCATAACTCATATAGGCTGGTTCAGACAACTTAGGGAGTTAAACCAACTAGTAGGTAAACAGATACTACACAGTATGTAACAGATATAATACACAGTAGGAAACAGAGAAAACCACTCACATTAGTCCCCAACTCATCAGACAGCACATTGGACTCGATATACTTCTGTTCCTCCTTGGAGATCCACCTGCTGCTGGCGGGGGTGGAGTCTCCGAGCAGCAGCCACAGAGCTGACCAGACCAGGCACATGATGCCAGCCACGTAGAACACGGAGGGCCAGCCCCACTTACTGGCGGAGAGGAGACCGGAGGTGAGCAGCTCAATGATGGTGCCCAGTTGAGCGCCTGGGGAGAAGAATGAGAGTCTTTGAATAAAGATCTGTGGTTGGATGAAATGGAAACTTATTAAAAGCTTGATGGAATGTGATTTTTACAGTTTTGTTTTTTGTAATGTGTAAGTAGTAGCAGTTATGTCATTTGTCGAGTTTCGAATTATCTTGTATTATCTGCATGAAGTAAAAAACCTAAATCACATGTTATTATGTTGCCGTTAGTTCGAATATTGCATTTGAACATTCTAATTATTACGGAATAAGCAAGAAGTTAACCCTTAAACAAACAAGAGCCCCTGTGGCTGTTTAAGAAAAAGCGAGGGTGTTTTCTGGGTAATTAGGGGCCGCTGATTTCATTTTTGATGAAAAAAATATAAAAAAGGGGGAGGGAAGGGGTGTTTTTTGTGTGGTAAATAACCTACCATTATCGACTTGTAAAATTTTACGATTGTGGTAAAATAGTTACCATTATCCAATCCGGTTTGAAAAAAAATCTATACTAGTTGTTTTCTCTGGGTTTGCTTGTCTACTTTAGGTAATTTAAAAAACATATACATATTCACATTTCTTTTGTTCAATACATTATATTTCTTCTAAAACATTCCACATAGAAGGGGTCTTATGGTTTTATGGTCTATCTTAGTAGGTAAATAAAAATAGTCGTTTTCTATGTAAGACTTTTATTAATTATACTTATATAAAAGTGGACACTTATTTTTAGACTTAGTGGATAAAGTGCGATCACGAGTCATGTTTTAAACCGTTTTCTATATTAGTAAATCCAATAACAGTTAGGCACGAATGAACAATGGTAGATAATTTACCACAATCACCCATAACTTCACATGATCGAAAACCATGCATTGATTACCAGAATTTTCAATCAAATGGATGCAAAACAACAACAATATAGCCTAGTTTATAAATCTGGACGCAAAAACCACTTACCAGATTTTTCGTAGAACAAAACTCAAATTTTTGAATGTGGGAGCGACGCACAAATTTCAAATTTTTTTCGCCAAACTGCCGACTTGCCCTCTTTGACATTGACTTATAAGGACGGGTGACGTTTATTAGTGAAATGTTGCCAGTAGTTGGATAAAAAAAACACAACGTTTTACTTGCTATTCAATTCGATTAAATTCGGTGAAAAAAAAGTCCTTTTTTTAGAAAAAAAAATCAAGTGGTATGCATTCTACCTTTATTTTAATAAGGGTTAATTTGTCATGTTTGTGATTTGCCTAAGACCATTGTTACAAAATTCTAAGCCAAAGTTATTTTTTTTAGCAAAATTTAAACAACGAATCCGAAAAATAGACTGAAAATTACAAAATAAACATTTTAAGTTCTTTCACAGCTAACCAAACAGATATTCATTTTTATTCAGAAACAGACTGGCTAAAAGCACTAGTAGTAATATTTCAAGAACATAAACACTAATTCCCTGGACAGTTTTCAGGGATTCCCCGTATTTTCAGTAATTCCCTCTAATAGCTGGAAACATCTGATTTACCGCGGCGCCGTAGTACAGTAAGGCAAGTAAATTGAAAAATATTAGGCAGCACTCGCTAATTCATAGTGCTTCGGACGGTACAAATAATGGAAAAATATGAAATAACTCGACAAGCGATTGTTCAAATGCAAACTAAGAAGGTTCTGTATAAGACATAAAACAGATAATTTCAATTTCTACCATATTGTTACGGTACGACTAACTTCCTACTCTATCACTAACATGTCTAGATTTCAGAGATTTCATTTTACAGACAATATTGCAAATAAAAAGTGTTGTAATTAATCTTAATGTAGTTCTAAATTGTGAGGGCTTCTCTTAAAACGCAGTGTTAGAAATTTTTGCTATGATTACTGTCAGTTTTAATGTAGGTAGGTATGTATTTCTTGTCGAGTATATCTTTTGGTACGTAATAACAAACGATTTACCCTATAATATGTGTGAAATGCGAAGCTTCCAACTTTGAAGAAACTACAACCATCAAAAACTAATAAATTTCACGTAAAACTTTCCATCGAACCCTAAAAACATGTCCGTAAAGTTAGCTTAGTGGCGTGGCGTGGGCAGGGGGCGGTGCAGAGCCTCTTGTTTATATCAGAGCAATTATGTGAGCTGTGGATGCAATTCGTAACCTAACGGTGGGATTAGCTAAGTCACATTCATCAGGAGCGGCAAGCAGAAAAATTATTCCTAAATTGTACTATACAAACGAAAAAACCCATAACGGATATCCATAACATTGTGATATTTAGGATGTCATCATAGATGCCAAAATAAATATTGATAGACGATTCCCTCCGTTTATGTTTAAAATATGTTTTAACACTGGGCATCAAGCTTTTTACACTTTATCATCAAATTTTATTTTCTTATTTTTACGTCTACTTTTTTGACTAATGGTAATTTGCCATTGATTTACTTTTTATGTGATTGATCACATATTAATCTTTTATTGCAACACACACATTAGTAAGAACAGAACAAAATCTTATAACTAGTGCTGTAACTGACAGCTCTATTGCTGTTTATTTACTTGCCTATTCTAACCACAAAAAATCCTACATTATAAACCAGCTGCTATGTCCGTGCTACAGCTCCAGTTATATGTATGGGTATTGCCAATTGCTGCAATTTTGGCCACGCATTGCTGTGACAATTGTGAACGGCGCTTTTACATCGTACGAAGCTATTAGGTATATTGTAGCTATAAAATATGTAGTGTTTGGTTTGGGTCGCGCGTTGGGGTGACATGTCTATGATTCCTGCTTTTGATTCCGGTTTGCTAATAACTTATGAGTTAGGTATGTGTTGTGTTTGGTGCAAATCAAAGTGGTTTCAGCTGAAATTGTACAGGTTTTTTTTTATATTTTCGATTACAACATAAATCGAAATGTCGTGCTTTATTTTGGAATTGCAAATCAAAGATTCTCATTTTGTCAATTGAAAAAATGAGGCTTTAAACGTACCTATTGCATGTCTTATTACGCACAGGGGTGATTCTAGAAGCTGAGGATTCATGAGGTCCTGCAGCAGGTTCATGATGTATTGGTTAATGTCAAGTTATGTAGACTTTGGACTTTGGAGGTACCAAGCTTTTTTGGTGACCGCGGAGCGACGTGGTCCACTTGACGTGAGAAACGTAGGCCAGCCTTAGAGTAGCGACGATAGGACTCACCTGCATACACAAACGTGCCCAGCCGACTGCGTTCATTAGTGGGCGCCCAGTAGCCGAGCGCGCCGTGTATGCTGGGGTACAGCAGGCCCTGCGTCAGACCCATGATGATGCGGCAAGCGCACACCGCGTACCAGTCACCCTGCAAGCATGGGGAAGAAATGTTGTTAGATTAAAATTGGAACGTCTTTATGAAGGCAAAATTACAATATATCACACTTTATACTAATATTATAAAAGCGAAAGTGTATGTCCGTGTGGTGCGTGTGTTTGTTAATTACTTCTTCACGCTCAAAATATTGAACCGATTAGACATTATCCTTTTTATCTCGTATTATCGTTGGGGGTACTGCAAGCTGCCAAATATGTTATAGAACTGAGGTTGTCTTAGAAGCGCGCGTAGGTTCCCCTCCGCGCAAATTGGATAGTAAAATAAATTAGGAATCAATTGGTTACTCAGATACAAAGACGGCTTACGACATAAGCGAGCGAAAATATTGGTCAAATGGAAGCAATATCTCTGTTTTATCCCAACAAACGAGTGTAACGTTATCTACGTGATAAAACATGGCCGCGTGCAGGTCACGTCACGGCATCCTGACAGATAGCACGAGGAGACCTGACTTGTCATTAGGGACCTAGGTTCAAAGGGCTTGATAGATTAAAGGGTGCGATGACTTTGTGTGCTAACATTGGTAATTTATCGTATTTTAAGGCCCACTCGCACAATAATTCTCAAACGCATTTTGAGTGATTTAAAATAAAATACAATTGCCATCTCGACTCCTTAATATTTACCATAATAATATCACACTATTCAATGTCGTCTTTGAGAAACTCATTTTAGTAGTTGACATAATACCTAACTAACTTCTAATAACTACTGACAATTTCTTCATAATCATAATCATACATATACCTATATATCCATCCTTCCTATAAATTACATGTTACCTAACAATTGCCACAAGATAGCGCTGCAGTCCTCTCAACCAGCAGTAAATCACTCCTGGCCGTAACTTACCTGTGCTCATACCTCATGTCGACATGCTCATACTTTACTGACTCGGAAATTCTGTCTTGTAAATCATCTCTCTGACACGTATTCAAAGTTAATCTAGGATAAATTTACTAGGTCCAAAAAAGTATACAGTGTAAGTATATACCTTCTAAATGTATACGAATGTAGCGGTTTATTAAATGTGTATGTGTGTGTGTGTTTGTTGTACAAACATTTGGTTGAACAAGACCAAATTGTATCTAGATATAAATTGAAACCCATTCATTAGTCAAGTGTAGCAACTATCTCCAAGCATCCCACCGCTAGTTCCTAATCGCGCCACTTTGCCCGTGGCAGGGCAGGCGATGTATTACCGACCTAACGACGCTAATTTTATTTACTACCCAACTGTGGCTTGTCTAGTGTCTAGGGAGAAGGAGTTTGGTTGAAATAATGCATTTTTTCCGTAAGATGCTATAAGTTTACTTATAGCATATATATGAATAGGTAAGGTTGTATGAGAGTGGTTGACTCTGATGTCATGAATTTGATGTTAAGCTTTAAGGGGCCATGAATCTGATTAGAGATACGGATTTATTTCGTCACCTAATCAACGGTAATGCAAGTTAAAGTCATGTATTCGGTCACCCATCCAAAGATGGGCTATTAGGACTAATTCTACTAAACTACGAATGTTACAATACATTTCATTAGCTGTTCATTAATAGATTAAATGGTTTAAAGATAATCACCGACAGTAGTAAGTACCTTCTAAAGAATTTCACAAAAAATCTTCCATGGAATCATTTTTTCAACAATCCTTTTCCTTACAAGACCTTTCAAACATCGATCAACATTTCCCTCAATTTATCACACAAAAGTGAATATATTCTATTCGCAGAGCTCTGCATGAAATGATAATATTTCCTCCACTGATAAGGAAACCAATGTAAGATAGTTCAGTTGAAATATGGGCTCGGAACGTGCAAGCTGAGACTTGAGGACTTTGCCAAGAAATGCATCGAACCATCGTTCAAACCAGACCTTTATTACTTTAGAATTCAATATCGGATGAATGATTGCTTGCTGATGTAAAAATAGGAAACCAATCTGAGAAAGAATATCCCAGAGAATTTTCACACCTCTATTTTTATGTCAATATATGTTAAAATATGTTCGGTACCTACATCTATTGATAAATGACGCTGTAGGTTCTAACTCTTTCTTTAAAGCAAATTAAACTTTTTGTTTTATAAAAGTTATTTCGTTGTTTGTTATATTTTCCTTGTTATTCTACAATAATTCCAAGTGTGTACGAACACGGAGTAAGCAATCTAGTAAGAAATTAGAAACACTTGTTAGCACAGAGCACCGTAATGTCATAAAAATCAAGCAAAAAATCACATCGCGCTACAAATTGCCAGAAATAGAGCAAAAATGTTACATTGCGCTTACAAAACATGAGAAAAGTCAAACAAAATGACAAATGACACTCCGTGCTTACATTTGCAGAGGAAAATGAAATAAGAGAATGAAATTCCTAACTGCAGTGCATTGAGTCAAAGGAAACGTCGAGAAAAACAACGATGTTGATAACTGCTGCTTTACTAGTCTCGTCTACAGACGTGGCGAGAAATTGGAGTTCTCACACTAACAGCATACCCGGTGAACGGGACTTAGGAAATATAATAATATAAAGGAAAAAAGAAAATAATCTTAGCATTCTAATACGAGTAAAAGCGAATGAGTGGAAACTAACCAACCAACGCCTACTCTGGGTATTGGTTTATTGTTCCTATTTAAATCGTCAATAGAGCGGACAGTATTAACGATTACAAGAATAGAGGTAGTTATGAACCTCTTTACAGTTTTATCTTTGATTAACACTCGCAAGTAGAAAATAGTTTAGGATCAAACAAAAATCCAGGATACACTTGACTACACAGAAAAAAAAATTTCAACTATTATGAAAAAACTGAAGTAGGTACTCAACTTGTTGCACTTTTTTCTTCTGGCCTTTCTGCCAATCAGGCTTGCTACTACTAATAAAAATAGAAATTAAAAAGGAACAAGCACGAACCAGAACTTAGTAACAATAACATATTCGCTAGTAAGCTAAGAGGTATTAAAATGTATAGAAGTTAAGTAGCGCGTGCAATTGGTTAGAACGAGCGGCATCGAGTTCTGCTCAGTCCCAGCACGACCCCAGAGGGTGGAGTGGGGATGTAACAGTAGGATGTGTTCGTTTTATTGGGAAATGAGATAAGTTCATCGGTATTATAAGGGCCACGGACTCTAATTTACACTTTTTGGAACGACAATCAAATAATTTACATTTTTGATCGAAGCTCCCATCAAATAAATTCCTTGGAGCTGCCATTGGCTGAAAATTTAAATCTTCCCATGACATCATTAAAAATTGTAATAAAAGTCAATTCAAAAGTAAAAATTAACTAATTTGAAATAAAAAAAAATCAATACCCGTAGAATCCTCTGTATGGGATTATTAAAGTACCATGGTAAGTATGATAAACAGAAGTAGGTTTGGTCTTTATCAATGAGACCGAAATACAAAAGTCATAATACATACAATTTTCAAGTGAAACGAAACTAGTAGGTATGTTATTAAACTTACTGTAAACTTAACAGTTTTCTTCAACTGTATCGCGGCGATAGTAATAACACTAACATAAGGAAGTTCTACCGGCGCGGCGGCGCTGCCTCCGGACTAACTGGCTCGCAATGCACTAGGACACTAGCGATACAAATGTACCTACGTTTTGTTTTGTTTGCATGGTAATGAAAAAATGACAGTTTTGTAATAAGTTAAAAATACTTAGTGGAATGTCGGGATTTAGACCTGTTTTGAATAGCTTAACGCAAATGTTTTATTATTAAATATCAAACTTAGTATAAATTACTTATGTCAATTACTTGTTTGTTTTTTTTTCTTTATTTACAAAAATAAAATATAAAAACAAGAGAAGAAAAACTAAACATACTACTTCTAACTACTACAAAAAGGGGCACTTAAAAAATCTTTATTCATCTTGTTTGTTTTAATTTAACACATTTTATGTATTATGAAAATCATTTCAACAACTATTTTGTAGTCTCGAGGTAAAAATAGTTAGGCACAAGTTAGCATTGCGATTTTTAATGATTGTAACTTAGGTAAAAAATACTAATCATAAGATAATAAATTGAACATCATGACAAGTGCATTGCAGAAGATATTGAAACTTTCAAGATAATTAGATAATACGAATCCTAGTGCATCTTGAACCCATGCTGTAAAGGTATTGCATTATGCATCCTCTATACTCGCGGTGTCGCCTGGTTTTGGCACCTCTACCAGCCTGCCGTTTAATTGACTCAGACATTATTAAAAACTATATGAGATTGTGGCCTGGTTGGGATTATGAAAACAGGTTATTTTCCTTTCCAACGTAAAAAGAAAATCATTTCGATTAGTTTTTACGTGACTTTGTTAGAAATGGATGAAGTTTGAGTGGAATAGTAATTTAAGGACGTGTGCCAAAGTTCATGTAGTTGTTTGTATATTTGTTGATAAATCTCATCCTACATATATTACGAAGCCAGAGTTTGTGAGTGTATGCGTGTGTTCGTACATGTTTTAACATATGCTAAGGAAATGTAACTGACTGATTGACATACTGATATTTTAATTAACGCACAGCGTAAACCCCTGGACCGAACCGCCTGTAATTTGTTATTCAGATAGTTATCATGATGTAGACATCTGCTAAGAAAGGAGTTTCGGAAATTCCTCTTTTAAAGGAGTGATTACGAACTGTAATTGGTTTTATAATACTTATTAATGCGAGCGAAGCCGAAGCACTAGTTATTAAATAAAATTATTAATACCTTATTAGCCGCCAGCGGCACCAGCAAGTTGACGACCCCCGTCAAGGCCATTGCTGCGAACATGAGGTACTTCCCCCCGAACCTGCCCGCCAGCATGCCGGCCGGTATCTGCAGCATCACGTAGCCCCAGAAGAACGAGGACAGGATCGTGTCCTGTGTGCTGCGGTCCCAGTCGAATTTCTGAAACATATAAGTATTACAAGTTGGTTAGTTTTTATGGTAGCTGAAAGAACGAAAGAAAGAAAGAATAAAATGTAGCAAATATAAATAAGACACTTTTAGTTACTATGGAAGTTGAAAGAAAGAAAGATTTTTTTTAGCAAATATAAACAAGACACTAATCATCATGTTTTGCCCATCAATATTAGGTGGACCAGGAGCCTAATTTATAAAATCATGACTAAAAGGAACTTCTATCACCGTACAAAGAAGAATATCTTCTAGTTCTGCCAAACCAGGTAGAACGAAAGCCAACTCGACAAAAGACCCTAAAAATGCTTTAAAAGTTTAACTTTAATATCACCTTCTTATATTAGTTACTCAAGTAAGTACCGATTAAGTAACAACGTAGGTTACTTTTTTTATATCTACCTTCCTTTATCAATACAAAGCATAACTCTTTAACAGTTTCCTTCACAATAGATATCGACTTTAAACCTCCTTTGTGCAAATATCAGCTTGTTTTAAACAGGACAGTTCCTCGATTACAAAGAATCTACTTGAAAATGTGAAAAACGTAGTCTTTGTAACAACACCGCCAAGTTTTTCTATCAAGCCGCCAGTCCACGGGGAATGTGAGCTCGATCTAACCAAGGAGCTAACAATGTGGATTGGTTATTCTTGGACCTCTCTTTGAAGGAAACATTGTCCCGCAACACAAGCCCATCTATGGGACTTAGCGCGGAACAATGGAATACCAACTTGTACTGCTACATGTAAGATTTAAACTCCTGTACATTACCTAATCTAAGTACTGTGTTTACTGTGTTTATTTTGGCATAATAAATATCTAAATCTAAATATCTTTGTATTTAAAAACTATTTTTATTCACTTGATGCCCGCAGCTTTGGCGAGTTTCAACTAGCAATGAGTCGTACCACGAAATAACCGGTTACATTTATTGTCTCAGCGTAAAGTTGTAACTGGATAATGAAAAAAAAAAAAAAATGAATTAAAATAGCGTATTCATATATCCAGGACAAAAATTCAACTAACATTTTATTAATGTAGGATGATCATTTACTCCGTTGCAGCGTTAAAAAAACAATGAACAAAAACTAATCATGTAGGTAATCATGCCAAAGAAAGATCATTAAAAAGGTCGGGGAAGTCTTGCTGTAACAACTTGTTGATATAGGATAGTTCAGATTTTGGAACCAAATATTTCCTTTCAGTAGTTTTAATCCTCCACGGCAGATGGTAACGAGAGATCGCTTGTTTTACGTGACAAAGCGCCGCCACTCCTGCTCTTATTTTAGTGCGGATTTGCAGCGAGCAGCAAACTTCGATAGCGGGTTCTTGTGCACCGATATTAATTAGACTCGGTCTGATACTGGTCTGGAAATCACCACTTAATTTATTTTATCTGTAAGTTTTTATAATTCTACTAAAGATAACTTGTTCTACATATATTTGTTTTTACCTATTAACAAAATATAACCATTCACAAACAATAAAAAATATCCTATTAAAAATGTTTTACTTTAAGTAGCATTGTTCTAAACGAAGAAAGCAATCCAACTAAAAAAAGCAACCAATTTTATGTAAAAAGAGACAAGACAAAAGATCCAAGTAGCTACTAACGAAATTAGCAGTAAAAAGTTTGCTTTTTAAAACGAGTCACAAAACATCACAGACTAGTAAAGCGATCAAACTAAGTGTTCGTACAAGGTGACTTTTTTAGGTGGCGTCGTTAGCATTACAATGAGACACGTCGCCGCGTCGCGTCCCCAAATGACTACATTCGTGGCAAATGAAATGGGATCGTTTGGGACCCGGAACCTGATAGACAACTAATTGTGATAAAAAATCGCACGCATAATATGTCAAATAACTCATATTTATTGCGTCTGACACAAATATTATAATACTGTATGTAAATAGGCCTTAATATAATATGTGTTATTTTTTGTTGTTATGGTTATCGTATCTTTTATCGCAAAAATTAATTAATAATCAAATTGCTTGCTAGGTAGTACAAATCACACATAGCCTGTTCCTTTTACAGTGACACCATAGCTTTAGTACTCAGTTTCTAGTGCTTTTCCTTCGTGACATACAAAGTTTTGTGTTGAATGTCAATGTCTAGCGATTTCACCGTAATCCACTCAAACTATTAGTTGCTTGACAGCAACAAATGAAAAAGTTTGTATAGAATTCACAGGCGATGAGGTATGTCTGGGTTCTCTTACCTGTGTCTAGGACATTACCGTTTTTCTAGCTCCGGTAATTGGGTAAGACCTAAAGAGCTATAACTAGCTTTAACCATCATTGGATAAGTATTAGTTTTATTGGATCCTTTGTTACTTGACTTTGTTCATTTACTGTCGATAAAATAAATTATAAGAATTGAGACTCACTCGACAGATTTTACACACTACATGATATAATACCTATAGCACAGAATAAATAATACAACCTATAGTCAGTTTTTAAAAGTGTCTGGATATGAAAGAATATTAAAATAGGTACAAGAACCACAGAAAAACAAAGAACTTACAGTAAAATGCACTCGTAAATCAACTTGCCTAGATAAAAAATCTTGGCATACTTCGAGACAAGTTTGAATTTTACAATTATCTCCACTCCATTTCATTATTACTTGGAAAGTTGCAGAAGCAATCAATTGGACACCACACTAGATGCAATTTATCCTTTTCAGAGCTCTGCTCCCTTCACTGGGTTATTGCCAGTCCGTTTCACTATTCATTTCAGCATTACCATGGTCTTCGGTTGTTAAATGCTTAACATCAGGCAGGCTGTAGTCAAACGTAAACCTATCCCAAGTAAAATAAAATAAAAAATAAATATGTTTTTAAACCAATTAAGTTAATCGGGCAAAGTTCTGTGATTTTATTGTATTCTTTTGGATCAATATGCTAAATTGATTGAAGTTTGGTATAAAAATAGATAGGGCTTTTTTATTGAAATAATCTTTTTTAACGTTTGAAAAGTAGGTAATGTTGTCTGAAGGTCTTTCTACAGTTATCGTCTTTATTAGATTTCTACATACTTAATCAATATCTTCTAACAAACAGAATTCCGAAGAGTCAGCCACCGGATAGTTTGGAGAGTTATCACCAGACTCCTTTGAAAGTTGCTATCAATGCTTCAATTTGTCCCCAATTAGACAATTTTCACGCTTTCAACCAACTTTTATGAAGAAATGTTTGAACTGGGTAATTGGATCTATTTGCCTCACTTCTTTATATATCGAGCCACGTGTACGGTGTAGAAGGAAAATAGTAGGTCATTGAATAATTCAGAAGATACGCTTTAGATAAGATTCAGTGGGATTTCTTATAAAATGACTTTAAAATATCAATAGCAGAATTACTGGTTATATTTTTGAAACACTTCTGACAAAAATATTTGATTTCGTTACGACTGCTACTGAGCGGCTTTAGGCAAATAAAATGTTTGTTTTAGGTGTGTACACAATACATGCACTTACTTGCAATGGATTGCCACAAAGTATTGCCTGAATAAATATCTTATTTAGGAACAGATGAAACTTGAACAGCAGGGATGGTAGCGAATTAAAGATGTAAGAAAAAGGAGGCGCAGTTTACACATTATATTAAGTTTAGACACTTTATCTTCCAGCAATTTCTTCTTAAAAAAATTATAACGGGTTTCGTTATCCTTTAAAACTCTACTATGTCCAATTATCTCAGTTCCGCGTCCATTATTTCCCCATAACATCGTCTGCGCAGGATCGGGCCATAAACTCGCTCGTAAACTGCGAGACGAGCTCCGTCAGATCCAGCAATCAAACCATATATTGGACGGATTATGAAACTAATGCTATGACGTGACTTATGTGCTGGGATGGATTGTTAAGAGCAGATACGAACGAGGCTGCCGAAAAAACCGTTATTTGAAGGTAGTTTAGTACTTATATTCATTGTTTAGATTCATCATCAACTAGGCCACATAAATCGAAAGATCGGAACAGGATATAGAGAAGGATAATCATCGAAAGAGTAATTCACCGAACTTGACTTGCAGTGATGAACAATACGATGCGAGGAAGAGGAAGTTAATTTTTGATGCGACTTACCGTATATCCATAGCTGTTATTGGAGGTCATGGCGACGATCCCGACACTCATGGACACTCGCGTGGCGTACGACACCGTGGTTCCCAGGAACATCAGGAACGTGATCACGTGACGCATGCCGATGAGCCGGTCTGCAATAAGAGACAGTAATCATTAGTAAATACTTAAACTTAATGAGACCCATCTGTAGGGTATTAAGCATCCCCCCTTGGACGCCAATTTTCCTTGTCTTGCGATTTTCTTGCCCAGATGTTTCCTTCAAATTTTTGAGCTTTAAATCCAACCACCGTTGCACAGGTCTTTCTACACTTCGCCTTTCTTTCTTAGTAAACACGATACGTAGCAATCTGGAAACTAAACTGACTTTTTCCAATGCTAATGTTGATCAGACAGTCTTCAAATTGAGAAGGAGATTTTAGAGATTTTAGAAACTTGTAGACATAACGCAGTAAATACAATGTGCACAATATTCATTTGTAAAATTAACTGACTTTTTCCAATGCCCGTAGTTGATTTTTGAACGAGCTCAGTTTCGTTCAAAATGCTTTCGTTAACAAGTGAAGTAAGTTTATCAAAGTAGTACTTGTGTTTCATTGTATGTTTGGTTCAATACTTTAATGTTTTTTTGTGAGCTTCATGCCTCTGTTCTTTCTGTGTTTGAAATTCTAACTTTAACTAACTAACCTTTCAACATAACATTAAACAGTTTTAGAAATCCATCAAACAGAATATCATAGGTAAAACTTTCCACACAAAATCGCAGAGTCCTCATTCAAATATAATAAAGAGTCCACATGTTTACATTCGTATCTGGTGTAATGGGATCTCCGCCCACGCGTGCAAATGTAATGGGGGCTTTACAAAACTGTACGTTTGCATCAATAATCAGGGAGGCGGGGTGGGGAAGTGAAAGGTGTGTTTTTTATTGATATTTGATATGTATTGAAAAATAAACCTCTAATAATTGTTAATTACACAGTATCTCTTGAGTCGTATTCCTCATGACTGAGGGTCGTGACTCCCGTAATCCGCTAGGGGAGTTTTCTTGGGCAGATACATCGTGGTGGGCGCCCAGGTCCTTCCACGGAAGACACAATATGTCCTCGGATATAGTGGTTCTCAAACATGTCGGTTTCCTCACGATGTTTTCCTTCACCGTTAAGCGAGTGCAAATCCACACATAACTTGAAAATACAAGTCATTGGTGTAGGGCCGGATTCGAACCCGGGTGCGTCTGAATGAAAAGCACACGCTGGAACCGCTAAGCCACACTCGCTTACACAGTATGTGTATACTGTGTAAGCGAGTGTGGCTTAGCAGTATTTTGAGCCGTATTTCCTCATGATTGAGGATTGTGTCTTCCCCGCAGAATTATTTCATTAGGACAGTTCTCTTGGGCACACACATACAAAGCAAAGCACATAAGGTATTAAAAACGTCTCTAAATTTATAAAAAAAGGCAGTTTTGCATGCCCAAGCTGGTTTTGGTGTATCAAAAATGTATGAGTAAATAACTATGACTTTTTGTTTTTTTATTGACAAGACACAAAGAGCGAGCTGTCTCGAAGTGGAGTCATTTTATACTCGAAAAAATAGATGAATAATATGTGACATAATGTAAAATATTTGATATATCTTTTAGTAGTAGGTTTGCAGTTTCGCGGATGGTTGACAGACTTATTTTAAACCAAATCTCTGACAAAATGCCTGACTAAAAGCATATAACAACAACACTAACAAATTGACCACCGTCTCTTCAACACCAGCATACGTGGTTCTCTCGTAGTATCACATAAACACTCGCATGCAATTACTGCGCGCGGTAATGAGTGTCACATGGGGGAATATTTTATACTGCGCTAGAGGCCCCACGGGTTGTCACACGGGAGAAAAAGTAAGACTTGTTTTATCTCTGAGTTAGGGTCTGATGGATTAAGTTTCAAAACCTCTTTTAATAATAATATTAATATGTTAGTTTCAAATTAGTAATTGCAATTATTTTTCTTGCTTAACCGTTGTTTTTTTATGATATATGTACCTACATACATTGTGTTTGACGGTACTGCAATATATAGGTACATATTTCAAGTGTTGAATTTTAAAATTCGAATGATATGCTTAGGGTAGGATATTGAATCACGCGTTACTTTGCAGAAATCTATTGTACCTAAATGAAATTCTGGCGAAATATATTATAGTGTTATCCGCTGCGACTGCTCCTTAACAAAACTAAAAAATCACTACATATTTCTCCAGTTTCATCCTTAGAGTATTTGCTGACATAAGATCTGATATAGCTCGCTATCGCATTGTAACAATGAATACAGTACTAATAGCAAATTGTCTTCACAAAACTGGCAGGCGCTTGTCAAACGGCAACATGAGCAACGTTTCCTCCTCTGTCACTCACTGTCCTCAGGATCCTGCCGACACATGCAAGATATCAGGACACTGACGCTACTTCACATTGTTCCTGAGAGATACCTACTTTCATCGACATAGAATAATTGTAGACTAGCCTAAGCGTAAAATGCGTACAAAACATTTTGTAAGGATTACTGTTTGACTTATACGAATATTGGTTTATGATTAATCAGCTGTTTATATAGTGTTTTGTCTTCTTTTGGTGTCATAGCTAGTAATTAGAGAGATATATAAAACACGTAATAACGAAGCAGCAGTTTAATCATCATAAACATATTATACCCATATTTTTTAACTGTCTTCATTTATTTATAAGTAAAAACTCCAACAGAAAGTTAATAAATAGTCACACTCATGGTTCATTTTGCTACCAGTCTGGTTTTTAAGAAACTACAATGTTTTTTTTTTAAACATGTTTAGGTATTGAGCCTGTCTTTTCCCGTGCTCTGAATCCTGAAAGCTACCCACGTTACAGGGAAATAGCTTAGCATCGTGATTGACAGTCTGTCGAATTTCACTGAACACTGACATAACGATTGACGTTCAGTGGGGAACGTTATTTTTTATAAAATGGCGTTTTTAAATAATTTTGGTATGAGGATATGAATGAACCATTTCCGAAATATGTATGTAGGTATACGAAAAAAGTAATGATTAAATTCGATTCCGAATTAGCTATTAAAAATTAGGTACGCAAAAATTAATACATTGTTGTATAATGAAGCTCCTTTTTTTGAAGTCAGTTGAAAATATGATGTCTTTCGGACTATTCTAGCCAGAAGCGAGCAGTACTCAAGTACTACTTCAAGATGCGATGATTTGTGACACTAGAATAAATAAAATATCTGTTGTGTATTTTTTTTCTCTTTTGTATTATTTTCTCAATCAAGAATTGTCTATCTCTCCGTCTGTGTCGTCATCATCATCATCCATAACCGGTTGTGTCCTTCTGCTGGGTATAGGCCACTCTCTTTCAGTTAGTTCGGTCATGTGGCAATGTCGTACATGTTCGACCCGTGACAGATACTAAGTACTACTTCTTTATTGTTTGCTTTGAAAAATATTATGTGATACAACAATCCAGAGGTCTTCAAATTTAGAGTTAATAGGTATCTTCTAGGTAATCGTGTTACACTCTAGGCTGCAGCAATGCTTAACATCAAACAGACTGCTGTCAAACACAAACCTATACCACGTAAAAATAAATATTATGTCGAGAGAGTACGCCGGCCAAAACCTCATATTTTATTGATCATTGTATTGTATTATTGGTAGTGGATGCGTCAAAATATCATCAAAGGCTGTAGGAAGGCTTCTCACGTCCGAATTGCGCCATTAACCGTGTTTCGGAGGGCTATTAAACTTGTAGGGTCCCCGGCCGGTGGTTAAACTACATAACTACCTATTGATATCCGGTCGATCATAGTTTAATGGAGGCTTGAGGCTGAAAGTATTTGAGTTTTTATAGTCAGACATGTGTTGTCATGTGACTTTTATTCCTTCCTACGAACTTTCAATAAAAGAACTCTGGCATTCATAATTTTCTATCTACACTGAGAGCCTCTGACATTGTTTATTGTCTACCGGGCCATGAATAACAGCTGTTATCCAATCTACAGTAGCGCCTAAATGGAGTGCCATCTCTATGGTCACCCATCACCCAATTGTTTAACATTGGTACTACCACAGAAGACATGTACTCCAGACGCAACAAAAACTGTTTTACAAAAATAAAATAGTCCCAACAGATTAAATCAATAATCATAAGTAGGTACTTGGCACGTGTAATGCATGTGACTTCATATTAAATTTAAGTAATTTTTAACACTAGTTGCCTTCCCACCGGAAATAAACATCTATGGCATTGATAACATTCAAAAGAATTTACAAACGAATAAATCAAGTAAGTGACAACCTAATAATATCACCCAAGTGTTCAAATTGAATTTCATTTGCATAAATTACTTACTTAAAATTACTTGAATAACTTGATATTTGTATTTCAAAATTTCGTTTCATGTCATAAATTAGCACTTGTTGCATATTGAGTTATATCTATACCTAACTTATGCCAAGATATTGGATGCAACTCGTTAGGACGCAAAAGCTTACATCTTTTGTTCTAAAACCGACTGAAAACAAAAAAATATATGTTTTGTTCTTCACGCTGAAATGCCCAAACCGATTTTGAAAAAATCGGAATGAAAATAGATTAAACTCTGATTGGACAGACACGTAGGTACACTACTTTTTGTATTATGTTTGCTGCTTAGAAGAAACCTATATATTTACTATGAGCGCTACATTCGCAAAAAAAATACTCTGGTTTAGCACCGCCGTGGTGTAATTATGTAGCACCGCTGCTTAGAAGAAACCTATATATTTACTCTGAGCGCTACATTCGCAAAAAAATATTCTGGTTTAGCACCGCCGTGGTGTAATTATGTAGCACCGCTGGTTAGAAGAAACCTATATATTTACTCTGAGCGCTACATTCGCAAAAAAAATATTCTGGTTTAGCACCGCCGTGGTGTAATTATGTAGCACCGCTGCTTAGAAAAAACCTATAAATTTACTCTGAGCGCTACATTCGCAAAAAAATATTCTGGTTTAGCACCGCCGTGGTGTAATTATGTAGCACCGCTGGTTAGAAGAAACCTATATATTTACTCTGAGCGCTACATTCGCAAAAAAATATTCTGGTTTAGCACCGCCGTGGTGTAATTATGTAGCACCGCTGCTTAGAAGAAACCTATATATTTACTCTGAGCGCTACATTCGCAAAAAAAAATATTCTGGTTTAGCACCGCGCCGTGGTGTAATTATGTAGCACCGCTGCTTAGAAGAAACCTATTATATTTACTCTGAGCGCTACATTCGCAAAAAAAAAATTCTGGTTTAGCACCGCCGTGGTGTAATTATGTAGCACCGCTGCTTAGAAGAAACCTATATATTTACTCTGAGCGCTACATTCGCAAAAAAAATATTCTGGTTTAGCACCGCCGTGGTGTAATTATGTAGCACCGCTGCTTAGAAGAAACCTATATATTTACTCTGAGCGCTACATTCGCAAAAAAAAATCTGGTTTAGCACCGCCGTGGTGTAATTATGTAGCACCGCTGCTTAGAAGAAACCTATATATTTACTCTGAGCGCTACATTCGCAAAAAAAAATATTATGGTTTAGCACCGCCGTGGTGTAATTATGTAGCACCGCTGCTTAGAAGAAACCTATATATTTACTCTGAGCGCTACATTCGCAAAAAAAATACTCTGGTTTAGCACCGTTGTGGTGTAATTATGTAGCACCGCTGCTTAGAAGAAACCTATATATTTACTCTGAACGCTACATTCGCAAAAAAAAATACTCTGGTTTAGCACCGCCGTGGTGTAATTATGTAGCACCGCTGCTTAGAAGAAACCTATATATTTACTCTGAGCGCTACATGCCCAAACCGATTTTGAAAAAATCGGAATGAAAATAGATTTGATTCTGATTGGACAGACACGTAGGTACGCTACTTTTTGTAACGATTTAACTTGGATAACAAACAAGTTAGTCTAGCTAAAAATAAACTGAAGTATTGAGACTTCCTCAACTAACGCGTGTAAAACTGCATGGCTTCGTTTGTCAAGCACAAAAACAAACGAAGAAACCTATCTCCCTCTTCTTCTTATTGTATGAAAGTGGCCAACTTTAGTGTCGAGACCTATAATTTAACGTGTCATGCGACCCACGGAAGCGCGCAATATGGAAAGAAATCTGTAAACAGTCGTTTCAAATCACAGTAATATAAAGTGCTTACGTCAAACATTCCTTATGAACAGCTTTCGGCTGCGCGCTGCGACGGCGACCTTCCGAGCAGGCACCTTCACTGCCGGGACGACATGCTACTACGTTTGACAACTAGTTACATATAAAGGTTTAAATTCAAGTAAGTTTGTTTGAGAGTGGCTAACTCTGGTGTCAAGAGATTTGAAACGGCAAAAGTGTTTTTCATATACGAGTTTTGGTGGTGTGTCCAACTGGCTGTCTGTGGCGGCAGTGTTTATTTATGGCTCAGCTAGCCAAGATACGGGCGCTTCACATACAACTTTTAACGGTAGGCTTTAAATAATGTCTCGAAGTCAATGCCCAGTAATATGAACGTTCCCTTTCTAACCAGAAACTTAGCAGTTTTTACAAACCTCTACTTGATGGCAGACTAACTTGCGTATAAAACTAAGTTACTCACGCCACTGTGACGTCATCTAAGTTATCTACCAAGATATATAACGCACGTCATATTATCATGTATTAATGGACGATGCTAAATGCTCGCGTGCAGTCACGTGGCTTACAATGCAAATCACTTTGTTGTTGACATCTCTATGGTAGCTAAGAGATTTTATTACATTGCTTTGGGGTACAACTTATCGATATTTTTTAAAACTGAAAGAGGACTGAAATTACGAATAGATAATTACGACTAACATGCAGGCATTGATAGAAAATTGAAAAAAATAGACAGTAATATATTATGTAAGTTTAAATTCTTCACTATTGCCATGTATCATTAACCAATCAGCCAATGGACCAGTTTTTAGTTTTAATAACACAATAAGACGTTATCAGTCCAATTTATTAATATACTCTTTAAAAAAAATAGTAAGTACATTTTATGTTAAATATATACATTATTCTTCTACAACTGGTTGTATTGTTTATCATCCTTTCTTATAAATCTAGTCTAACATAAGTGCCTAAATGACACTCTAATATAAATAAAACTTATTTTTACATAATTTTTCGTTAATATAAGTGTTATATAGCCGAGTATAAATGTATGTATATCTATTTTTAAGCTTGATTGTTCTTAAATACTATTAAACAAATCTATTAATCTATATAGCATCGTTATCAATATTTTATCTTGAAGAGAAGGTACACTTAAATAATCTACAACTACATTTACTTATAAACAGTTATTTATTTCAATTCTAATCTCGGCACTTACTACCGTTAGATAAATTCAATCGATGCCACTTGTTATAAACATCAGATTGATAAACAGTTTTATCTAAACTCTCCTTCAAATATAACAATAAATAATTGATTAAACATGTGGGCAAGGCAAGACAGGGAGTATTGGCGCAGAGGGAGGAGGCCTATACCCTGCAGTGGGTCCGATGATGATAATGAATTGAATAAACTGATACTAAAATTTTATGATTTATTATTTAGCGAGGAAACCGACATTAAGGATATCAAAATCCGAGAACAAGGTTCTTCTTCTGAGAAAGGATCTGGGTGATAGAATAACTTCCCCAATTGATCAATTGAAAAGGACGTAATTCCATTTAAATTTCACCCTTCCGAGAAGCACCTGCATGAATAGCACCGATCAATTTGATAGGAGATTTTTGTAAAATCAATAAGAAGAGGAAGACATTGACGCTACTCCTACAGGTACGCATTAGTGTTATAATTAATATTGTCCAAGCAGAAATATATTCTTTAGCCATGTTTATTTGTGCAGAAACGCCTTTTTACTTAGCTTGGTTGTTCTCTTATTTATCATGCTATTGTGTTGGGATAATGGCGATAGTGCCAGCAAAATTAGGGACATCTGTATTTGACAACTCAATTATATTGACAGGGGGTGGATGGAGAAAAAGTCAATGTTTACTATCGAGAGGAATGTATGAGCATAAGTATGTACATACATATTTTATAATATGGGTGTTGTGATGTTATCTAAAGCTTTTAATTCATTATAGTTTTCGTTACTCAAATAATGATATTTGTTTTTGTCGCAACTTCTGTTTAGTGGTTAATATAGTGTTCAATCGATCTAAAATTAGGTTAAATATAAATTTATAACTCTCGAGTTTTTATGTTTTCCTAATGCATCTCCTCATTATTTTTCCACAAACTGTTGTTTCAGGCAAAAACACATACTTTTAAAACGTCTATGAAAAAAAAAATTGCCAGAATGACCATTCTATTTTATATAAATATCAATGATTTTATCACTTAGCCGTGTACAAGAACACTAGATTCTTTCATGTCCATTTCTTTTATCAATAATGAGTGGTCTAAATAATGTATGAAGAGAATAGTCCAACAAAATAAATGGGCTTCTAATATATTTAGAGTAACAATATTAATTTGCAATCAACTAAATAAAACTAGACATGTATGAAGATTTATTTAAAAGCTAAAATTTTTGTATTAGACAACTTATTGTTTACAGCATCAATAAAGGCCATCTCTGATCTTTTTTTTCTATAGTTATTGCGTAGCTACGAGTATATCTAAAATCAAAATGGCAACAGAATAGAATAAAAGTTAACAAAGTTTTGGATATTTTTAACAAACTCCAAGAAACAAACACTTTCCTACAGATATTTTTTCTACTCAAATAAATTAATAAGTAAATGCAGTAATTCACTAAACAACCAACAAATTAAAGCGGTTATCAATTTTAATCTCAACTATTTCGATCACTCCTCGATCACAACCTAGCTAAGCCAATATGTACTTTATGTTAGTACAATATACAGTTTATTATTGTATGAAATAGGCGTGTATGCTAATAAGGCAGCACCTGTACTTACAAGTAAGGAAAACATAACAGTCTATGTATACAGGGTAATATGATAATGATTTTATCATACTACATAATAGTAATTATTTTAAACAAAAGCAAACCGCCTTTGTCTCTATTGTCACGTTACTGAACAAATCTAAGCCTATTAAAAAAAAACTACAACATAAATTTATTTGCTAAACAAATCTAAGCCTGTCAGAGAAAACCGCTTCAAAATCGGGCTGATAATTCAGAAGGTATTATAGTGTATACAGCAGCGCCCCCTGGTGAGTTGTCATCATAATACATAGCTTAAAAGTTGCACTCATTAAACCTCAACACATTACATAAAACTGTATCGAAATCCGACTAGTAGTTTTGGAAATATGGGTAAAATTGGTTTGCATAAACTTTATCAATTTGTTGGTTTATTAGTTTTTTCTCAAAAAGTACTGAACCGAATGAAAAACAATTTTTATGGAACCATCTCGAAAACTATCCTCATCGAATAAAAAATATTTTTTGAAATTGGTTGATAAACAACGAAGTAATCGCGTAACATCCCCACAAAAAAAAAAAACTTTCAGTAGACTTGATAACCTCCTTTTTTGGAAGTCGGTTAATTAACACTTTGACGTTTGTACCTATCATATGGCTAGTCATACTTTTTGGCGTTAGACTTAGTTCTCTACTTACGTATGTTTTTAAATGACAGTTCATAAATTTAAAATATATTTTTATAATGTAAACATAAGCTATGAAGAATGTTTGTTTTCTAAGTATCGCTTCAAGAGGAAAATTTAAATCATTAGAGCAAAAAGCAGTGACAACAACACACAATAAAATTTAAACATACAAACTCTGCGTTGTGAAGTTTTAGGTCTTTCATTTTTAACCCTAATTTTATTACAAAACGCATTTAAGAATTGCCAAGTGAGTCTTATTATAACAAAAATAAGCAGTAAATAAATAAAATTAATAAATATTTCAGGACATATCACACAGCGCCATCTAGCCCCATACTAAGCTTACGCTTGTATCATGGGAACTAGATAGCGGATATAATACATTATCTTTCGTAAATACATAGGTACTTAATAATATCTAGAAACGACCATTACGCAACACAAATATCTTTTTTTATAATTACTTGTGTTAGTAAGTCTGTATAATTAAAAATTGACAATAACCTTTAGTGCGGCTTGGAGGCCACGCGACGTGAGAAAGGTGCTAATATTTAGAGATCCGTGACTTGGAAATGATGATCCGATTGCTCTTTGACAGAATGTGATGATATAGCACTGTCTAATCTTCTTAAAATAATTCTGTATGGGAGTGGTCAACTCTAGTGACATAGTTTTCAAACCGACTGCTTACCTTCGTCTTATGAATGAGAGAGGTTATATCTGGTGTCGAGGGTTTTCAAACTCCTCAGTAGGTTATAAAATGGTTAAGCATTGCACTATGATAAACAGTTGGAACCCACAATTTAATGAGTCTTCAAAATCATGGAAGCGTTCAAATGGAATGCCACTTTTTAGTCTTCCAAACTTATTCACAGACTAACCGCGTCGATCCTTAAAATAATCAGGTATTTAGTATGCACATAATAAAGAAATACCTTCGCCAGCTAAGCTATAGGCGCTATTATGCGCGAGCGCATCAATAGAATTGTTCACAAACGTCACATAAACGTCTTAATGATACAATTTTCCTACATTCTTGAATTATAGGCGGGAAAATAGCGCACCTAGAATACCTAGTGAGACCTAGATTTTCTTGAACTACTATTTACCTCGAACAATTAGGTGAGAATCACATTGAAACAATCGATTAGAGTTTTTTACAATAATTATCCTTTTATTCGTCTGTCAGTATCTGGGAATGACGGTAATTGCAGGTTGAACTAATTAGTTAATTTGTTTCATTCATTTTGTAAAGTTTTATCATTCTGTTATCTTCAGTTTTTATCTGAAGTTAAAAAAAAAACTATATTATAACAGAGTGAATTAGTATAGTTTATTATATTTAAATGCGATGACATATTGAACTGTGGGGTCCCGGCTAATTTTCATAGCAAAGCCAGTCAGCCGTCAGGCAGTTAAAAGTCCCTAGCGCAGTTTGGAAACTATCGACAACAGAACTGGCCTCTATCATACAAACTTATTAAATTTTTTACTATGTCAATTCTCCAACTAAGATAATTGACATAATAAATTATTAATAGTACTTGCCTGGAAAAAAATGCCAGAAAATATAAATTCCATTAAACTTTTATAATAAGCGTTATTTGGTTCCGTCTAACACCGAGTAAATCCGATGCGACGGCCATATTGCACGATTAGAACATTCGTCAAACATCCAGGCGCCAGCGACGCGTGTCGAAAATGTACGCGTGGCTTACTATAACTATTTGTGTACGGAATGTGCCAGAACCGTGCTCCGCCAACCATACCGTCCCGATGTATTGGGATTTGATAGATGTGGACCGATTTTGCAAACAGATTTGGTTTACATGTCAATATAAACGTACGTTCATTTGAAACGGGAGGATGGAGTAAGTACTTTATGCATGGTTGCGACGAGAGTTGCTTTATGCAAGGTTGCACAAAGCTTTGATAAATAGTTGATTTTGTTACTAAATAGTAAGTTACTTTCTGAAGATTTTGTTTACCCTGCATTTCTTACATCCACCTTCACAGGCATCTCACCTCCTTGGTGATTCAAAAAAGTTCTTAAGGCATGTACCGCTGCCTCACAACCTCCTCGTGAACCAAACCCTAGCTTTATTGGGCTAAACTCCGCAGAAAGAAACTCTTTAATATTTTGATTTTTGTTGTTGTTATTCTCCGCATTTCTACATAGTTAATATTTCAAAGTTTTTTGATATATGAGAAAAGAAGAAAAAATTTGCAATGTGCCAATTTTAAAATGTAAACTGGTTATTTCTTAAGCCTATTTTGCCCGATGGTAAATAATTAGTTAACACACTTTGTGTAATAGTATTTCTTTCAAATCGTTAAAGTTCTTGTATTCATTCCGAATCATTTTAATTGCACAACTAAGAATTGATACAAAAAATCACTTTGTTAAGTTTAGTAACTTAGTCTTTCTATGATAAATATTTCAGATGTTATGTTTGTATTTCAACAAAAAATCATACTACAGTCCATTCACTTACAAAACACCCTGTATAATTTATATGAGCGCAGTTCCCAAATCATTGATTATAGGATTGCAAACGAAGCGTAGAACGGAAATTATCCGACACGATTGGCTTTTACCCGATTTGACTGATTTCGGGAAATGACTGGAGCGTGAAGGTTATTGGTTAGGTAGTCTCTCAACCTTTGTGGGTTAAGACCCTTACGGAGGACGGAAATATGGAATAGACATTATATAGATATTTTTAGAAATTGTATTTTTCTAGTTTTAACAAGTCGTAGATGTTGAAAAATATTTTTTGATGGTGTCAACAGTTTCTTAAATTTACATATATTGGGTAATGATCATTTTAAGGCCATTTAAGAATACGTTATAAAGAGTCGAGAAAACTGTTGAAACTAGATAAAACTACTCTCACATAAACATAGGGTGGTTAGCTGCTAAAGAGAACGGTTTCCTCCTTATACCACATATAAAAGCAAATCAACCCGTGATTATTGTTTTGATCGTATAATATATACACGTACTATTTCTAAACGAATAATGTGTAACAAGAACATTAACTTAAGTCACAAGTGTGGTCAGTCCAAGAGAAATATTTACAAAAAGATGTACAGATCCGTTTAACGTACTCCAAAGTCCTTCGTTTCCACTTGAGAAATGTAAGGATATTTCTGAAGATAGTAAATAGTACCCACTCACCGTTTCTATGAAGTAAACCAATTTGATGTATGAAAAGGCACAATTGCCTCTCGGACAGAATTCCGCTGGCTTTTAGAGAAAAGGAAGCAAACGACACAAAGCGATTTGGAATTATTTCGTATTTATAAGTACGTTGGAAGATATTGAAAAGGCTACTTTTAGTTTACTGCGTAAATAAAAAAAATATTTTTTTATAATTGTGGCTTTTCATGTATTGTTATGTCATGAATATTCATGACATAACAATACAATCCCAAAATACAATACAATTTGACTGCTCTGTTAGCTTAGTTGGTAGTGACTCTGCCTTCTAATCTAGGGGTTGCGGGTTCGATTCCCGCATGAGACAAGTAATTATGAATACTAAAATTTGTAATTACTTGTGTCGAGTCTGGCCGTTTCTATGTATTATAAGTATGTATTTACAAAAAAAAAGTATATAAGTATTATATCCGTTATCTAGTACCCACGACACAAGCGTTAGCTTAGTGTGGGGCTAGATGGCGTTGTGTGCAATGTCCCGGAATATTTATTTATTTATTTATTTAATCCCAAAAATTACTATACATAGGCTAATATTAGCCTATGTATTGTAATTTTTGGGATCCTACACAACCACCTGACCAAAATATCACGATGATTTGATTGAATTCTTTGGAATCATCTATTTTATTTTAAAACAGTCAACTGTCCAATATAATAATAAATAATAATAATTTGGGTTAAGGGACAGATACAGAAGGCAGTGATCCTTGACACGGCGCGTATTGTCCGTAGGTTCCTTTCTTTGTAGCCTCTACCACCGGTTGCTTGGGTCCTGCCCCGTTGCCGGCGGCATCACTAGTTTTAAGTTTTTTATGATATTTGTTTCTTTTTTTTTTATACATATATTGTAAAAAATTTAAAAATAGTTGTAAATAAATGAATATGGGATATAATAATAATAATAATAAATATTTCGGGACATTGCACACAACGCCATCTAGCCCCACACTAAGCAAACGCTTGTGTCGTGGGTACTAGATAACGGATATAATACTTATATACTTTTCTTTTGTAAATACATACTTATTATACATACAAACAACCAGACTCAACACAAGAAATTATACATTATTAAAATGCATAAATACTTGTGTCAGGCGGGAATCGAACCCGCAACCCCTAGATTAGTAGGCAGAGCCACTACCAACTAAGCTAACAGGCCAGTCAACAATATCTTATTTTTACTTTGGATAGGTTTGCGTTTGACTTCAGACTGCCTGATGTTAAGCATTGCTGAAGCCTAGGTTGTAACAAGCTTACCTAGAAGATACCTATTAACACCAGATTGATTAATATGATTTATCCTTAAAATGATGACACTAGGTAAAGGCAGTTTCCTTATTAAACCATGAACTATGTTTATGAGACGTCTATGGTAGTTGTTTGAAGACACCAGTTCTCCTTAGATACAATAATTGGTAATAAATTAGTGGGAGTTTATTAATACCCTTGAATTTTATCTTGAAGGAAAATTCTTGCAAACGAGAAGTGATAAACACTAAAGTATCTAATTGCTTTTATATAGCTATCTGTTATTTTGCATTAACTCTCGTGACAGAAAATTAGAATAAAATTACTTTTTTTTATTTCTGAGCCTAAATTAAGGTTTTTTTTTTATGTCTTTTATATGAACCATGTTTCAAAACGTAGCCACCTTTCTTTAAAGCCGTTACTAAAATGAGACTGACAATCAAAATCAAAAATCACAAACGAGATTGTCTGAAAATATTGATATTTGTTCGATAACATAAGCATATTTTATTTTGTTGCTGATAAGCTAGCCACCTGGCAAGCTCACAATTTTTACTGAATATTGGGAAAGAAAACATCCTAAAAATTACCACTTATTATTATTGAAGTAGGCACAATTTTTACAAAATTTTTGAAAAAAAGAAAACATATCACATTGATTTCACGAATTAGTTACCAACCTATATGTTACTTAGTTTCTTTGTTTTATTTTTCTGAGAAAACACGTTTTTCATGCGTTTAATTAACAAGAACCTTTTTCGTCCGGTTTGTTTGATTGTTTGTAACTGTTGTGTGAATTACGTTTGTTTGGAAATCGTTAAAAATGTTTGGAGACAATTTTGTTAACACATCGGTGTCAATTTTAGTTTGTGACGTGGAAATCGTAGCAGACGCTTTTTAGCCACAGGTTACGATATATTATTATATTCCACAACACAAGCGTTTGCTTTGTGTTGGGCTAGATGGCGATGTGTGAAATGTCCCGGAATATTTATTTATTTATTTTATTATGAGCCAATAGTGTTTCAATTACTCAAAACTCTTTCTGCATTGAAACTACATGAATTTAAAGCTGTAATTTCAGATAGATAGAACAACTTGATGTTCTTGTGTGTATTGCATATTTTGTAATTTAAGTAGGTTAAAAGTATTTGGGGTTCAAGAGTTTTTCTCAGCCAAAGCCGCGGATGCAAAACGTATCCTAAATTGTATTGTTTAATATAATAAACATATCAATTCTTAACTTATTGATTTTATCTCTAAATAAGATTTATGTCAGATAAGAGTACATTATATACTTGAAAGCAACACAAACATTCGGAGAGGTTTTCAGGATGAAGTGGTACTTACTACCTTATCGAAGTGTGGTGCAATAATTTCAACTTAAGTTTATATTTAGGTCAATGTGAAAAAGTAAAGATAACGTAATAATTGACATTATTTTCCATAAATTTAACTAATAAGAAAATACCTGTAAAATATACTATCTATATATACCTATATAGTAAAGCGGGTTGAAAGTCTAAACATAGTAAAGGAAAAATGATTGGAGATACTTCGCATTGATAGTAGAACACGTTCCAACTATTTCTATAAATTTTGTCTGTTTATCTGTTTATTTGTGTTTCTGTTTGTCTGTATATTTTATCGCCCATCACACAAAAACCGCTGAACGGATCATCATGATTATTTGAATGTTTGTAGTTAGTATAAGGTCTTGAGCGAAACCGCTGGCGTCCACTAGTGACTTATAAACTCAATTTAGTTACTCATTAAGATGTAACAACTTTTCGTATAACTTAAAGTTCGTGTGTGCCTGAATCTGGTGTAAACAGTTATAATTCCATCATAGCTAGTTCTAGACTATAGTAATCCACCCTATGAAAGCGTTCACTGTTCAGTATTATTAAGTAAGCTATAAAATATACTAAATGTATTAAGGGGTAGTTAAACAGAACTACTTAAAATCTTTGACTGACTATTGTCACTTTTAATTGAGGATGCGTCGCTACCATGGTCACATGATAAATAAAAGTAAACTATTTACTACCATGGTAGATCACTTGTTATTGTGCATCAGTGTATTCCTATAGGCGACCTTGTCAAGCACACGACTGTTTTGTAAAAAAAACTATCCATTGTATTATCTATAGGTACATGAACCTATATACAGGGTTTCTAGTAACTAGTGTATATTTAAAGATACGTACTGCATTAATCACATACATTTGTTAAACATATCCGGCGATGGTAATAAAAATCTTCAACTTGCAAGTGCTGTGTGCTAAGTTTTTGTAAAATTATGTGTGTTTTATAAGTTTATGTTGTATATTTATTTACATTTTGTATACATATATTCTATATTTATAAATGTAGAACTTTTATAAATGTAGGTATTGAGAACCATTTTTGTGACCAAGAGTACCTAGTTAGTTAAATTTACGTAAAATTATATGTTGTGTAGTAAATTTGTAAGTAAAATACTTTCTTTCTTTATTTTCGTTTATAACAATAATAAAACAATAGAATTATGAAGTTTTATTTGTGACTCCGCAAGGATGCGCGTAGGTAAGAAAAAGCAAGCGATAAATCATCGTGATTTTGAAGAATCATGAAGTACTGCCCGAGGTTTACATCTCTCTCTTGAGTGGTATTTCCTCATGACTGAGGGTTGTGACTCCCCCGCAGAACAGTGTTGAGCAAAATTCAATTGCAATTAACAATTGATCGACAACACTGCCGCAGAACTAGTTCGTAAGGAGAGTTATCTTGGGCAGATACATCGTGGTGGGCCCGCGCCGTTGATATTGTGGTACTCAAACAAGGCGGGTTCCTCACGATGTTTTCCTTCACCACTTAGCGAGTGCAAATCCACACATAACTTGAAATTACAAGTCATTGGTGTAAGGCCGGATTTGAACCAGAGTGCGTCTAGATGAAAAGCAAACACTGGAACCGCCGAGCCACACTCGCTTCGTAGAGATTAACCTACAAGTACCTACCCATTTTTATCCCGAGAAAACGTGGACGGAGCCACAGGCAACTATTAGTAACGTTATATATGAAAAAAAAAATGCATTATTCACAACTGAACTTGTATATTGTATTGTATAATCACGACATTTTCTATAGAGAACAATTTGTCGACGCCTATTTTTATGATTGTAATTTAGATCCTTTATGTGGTCGAATTACACGGTTCATTATTTATGTACTTTTGCGGAAATGTTCTTTATAATAATTTTATAAATATCTTTTGTTTATATTTGTTGAATGGGTGGTATTTTGTTTTTTGGCTTAGTCAATGAATAAGCTCAAAAATAACTATAAAAAATGTCAAACACTTCATTCAGGGGACTTAAAGTATTTCTTATTGAAAAACATTATGTCAATTTTGTTAAGTTAAAGTAAGTCAAACAGTACGTTTTTTAATTATCGCAGTAAGTTGTACCTACTATAAATATAAATTGCATTCAACTAAATATTATACTTAATATAGTTTATAAAAATCGTATTGATATAATAATATTTAATTATCTTTACCAACGAGCATAAAAACCAAACAGACAAAGAAGTTGTTAATTATTCTTTGACTCGAATAAATTATAATTTTTCAATTTTATAAAAATTACACAGTTTGAGCAAGTCACTGCCATAATAGTCAACATCAAGTCAAAACAAAAACCATCAAGTAATTTATTAATCTAAGTAAATAAGTGAAACAACTAGCTTACCCGGCTTCGGCGCCTGAATCTCTTCTGTTTCAGTCATTTTCACACCCACACTAAACACTGCACTTATTTAGAGGAGAAATAACTGTTTTTAGTCTGATTTGCTCTTAATTAATCTTATTATATTATTTTACTCACAATAATATCACAGATATTTCGTATCAAATTAATTCGCGATCACCAAACTCCTTCGTAATCCAAATATTTTTTTTTAACAAATGTCTACACTTCCTGTATTCGAATGCAATTATTTCAATTGCATTCTATTTAATTGTAATTTTTTGTTAGCGTTCCAAATTCAAAAACTTTTACGTTCGCAATTTCGTTCTATTTTCAAACGTGTTAAGTTTTTTATTTACGTTGATTACAGATGATCGCTGGATCTGTAATGTTGCAGTCGCCTTGATATAGAGTTCAGGAAGTGTCCGCGCAGTGCGCTTGCGAGCGAACACAGTGGCAAGCGCATTCTATGCGAGCGCTTTTATTAATCTGTGCATGCCGACAATGTTTTGTTTTGATTACGATACGATAGGATGATCTTTTAGTGGGGAAATAAGTTATCATAACTTCTATAGTTAGCATCCTATATAAATAATTTGTGGTAAAAATATACTACAAATTATATAGTGAGCCTATTTTGGTTAAAATATATAATATTATTAAGAACAATAAAATTAGGACACTATTTATAATTTCTATATAGATGTTTATAAGGAAATGTAAGCCGATCCTGGAGTTAAAATTGTAAGTTGACATGAGAAGTGCTGGACTTCCTGTTCACTTAACAAAAACATGAAAATAGCATTCACATTCACAAAATATTTTGCGAGGTTACTGACACACTCCTTATCATAATATTAGTAGGTGTGGTTAAACTTAAATAATCATCCTGAATGGGAATTCCAGGCATACACAAGAGATGAAGAATATTCATATGTGTGCCTACAACAAAAATTAAATGCCTATTAGCTTTGTTTTATTAGCTTTGTTTTTTTTTGCTTTTTTTTTTAATACAGAGGTATTATGTGGTACAAGTACAATACTTAGGTTGTGGAATTTAATACTCATCTTAGGTAGGTAGTACTTACCTGGGTATTTTTTGTATTATAAATGTATTTGAAAATCGAATACATTGGTATTGTTTATTGTAAGTTCCTCAGGTGAGTGACCAATAACTGATATGAGTCAATTCTGACAACGGACAATTTGGCAGTGCAGGGAAATCTGTAGTAATTATTATACTATAGGTATACATACATACATACATATACATGTCTTTTTTAACACACGGGAGACATCCTACCTACCTATGTCTACAATATTGTGTAATTAGTTCAATAAATTATTTTTATGTTAGTATTGTAAAAACAGTGTGTTAACTTATAATTATATGTATTTCTTTATTTTTGTGACTCATTTTAAACGTTTTTGCTTGTATAGTAGAAACGTCCAAATTGCCAAAGTACTTAAAATACAATAATAAGTCAGTAAGCCAGCTTATTCTAGGCAAGCGATGTCACGTGGTATGCAACATGGTATTTTAAAAGCTAGTGTTTTATAAAAAATAATATTATATTAGTCAAGTACTTTACCAGATTTAGATTCATATTCCTTCTTTAGATCTGGGTAGTGGATCTTCATGGCTATTTTAGTAATAATATATACACTTCTCACTATCACAACAGTTTTATCAACCGAACTATTAACTTTATCATTTTTATTTTATGTACACTTTACACTATTCACAAAACAACTTCAAAATACTCAACTATCACTTTTACGTCATATTTGTTAGAACAGCTGAACTCAAATAAATTTAAGATCAACGTACTCATTATTTCTATCGAATTCATTACATACAATAGAAATTTGTATCCAATTTTATTTTATTTAACCCACAAGAAACTGGTGTTTTTGTTTCCGATACACTTAACTGTGAACTATACGTGCAAAAATGGATACTTAGTACTATTTTTTCAAAATTATTTACACAAACACAAGGAAAAGTTAATTACTACTCATTATTACAACTTGGTTAAAAGAACAGAATTAAATGTGTATGAATAACTCGCGATAACACGTTATGATGTTAATTAAAACGTTGAACTAAAACTAATAATATTAAAAACGTTGAAATAAAATGTATTATCCATTTTGGCCCGCGGTACAATTAAACGCGGTAGGTAGTAGTAAATTTTATTGAAAAATCGTGTCTTTTTATCGGTTTCTGATAAAAATATAAGTAACATTTTTGTAATATTTATGGCGGATTTTATTTTACTGGCTTTATTATCTGGAAATGCTTGCTTGTATGCGTATGCGCGAATTTTTTTTGTTGCATGATTTATTTGTGTTTAAATGGCATTAACATTTTATGACCCGTCATGTCCGGGCTCAGAAGAATTAATCAATTTCTCCAATAAGGAAACGACATTAGTGATTGCAATTTCTAGTTTTTTTTTTATTGTATTCTATCCTATGGAATTATTAAATAACATCGAATAGACAGATTCTGTTCAATGAGGGAACTGGCCTAAAAAAACTTTAATTTAAATATTTAATGACCATAAACAAACAATTAAACAAACGTAATTTACATTTGGGCGGGATTGTTTTAGCATGATATGGCATGATAAAAAAAATATCTTTTTTATCGTTATTCCAATATGCTGGCAATGCAAGAGTGCAGAGAAAGTATGCATTATCAACTAAATAAACCAATACCTAATAAAAAAAGCCCATAGTACTCAAAATCAAAGCATACAAGACCAATTTTTTACCAAAGCTCTTGACACCACAGATGATCACTCTCTCAAACAGGTAATTCTCAATATTTTGTATTTTTGTATTGATTTAATTTGTACTTTTATATGTTACTATATTAGAATTTAATTTATTATAATAATGCGGTTCTGATTATGAGAATAAATAAACAAATCAGACAGATTGTAAAAAAGTAATATCGTATTGCGTAAACATATATTATATTTTTAGTAAGTTGTTACAATAAATAATGTTCAAGGTACCTATAGGTATCTGGTTTGTTATCGTTTAGCGGCGAACAAAAACACCGTGTGTCTTCCGTGATAGGATTCCGTAGTAGGAGGGACATCTCAATGTACTCGTACTTGCCTAATAGTACTTACTCTACAAATTAATTCTGCGGGGGAGTCACGACCCTCAGTCATAAGGAATAGGAGGAGAAGGAATATGGAGGATAAGAATGCATCATACGCTAAGTGATCTAATCTTTTGCAATATACTTCAATGTAGTTAATTGATAAACAAATAGCGTTATCTATAAATGAAGTGTTGATAACAGAGCATGGTTCTACAGATAAACTAGATATATTATATACAGGCCTTCAGGGTTACTGCAAACTAACCTTGTGAGTGTGCCTTTGTAGCCCTAAAGAAACAACTTTTGTTCTACAACGTTTGAAAATTCACAAAAAATTGGTTTTCTATACATTTTGTCAGAGGGCGCTGAACTTTTTATGCAACAGCCGATAGTTTTTTATCCATAGGCCATAGCCTTTGCTTACCATTTGACAAACTACACTACTACAACTCAGTTCTAGTTAATAAAAAAAAACGTAGAAAAGTGTTACTTTAGACCTACAGAAATCGCCCTTACAAAAGTTAAGCGTTAGTTACGACGTTACGAGCAGCCCTGTATGTATCGATTTGTTTGCCAGTTCGATTGATAAGGGATCACTCGATTTGCCATTATAGCCTTGAAGTGAGTGACCTACAAATGTGAGGTATACTGGGTTATTGTTAACTAAGGCATACCTATTTATGAGCTTTGATTTGTGAACAGCAACAACTTTTGTTATACGACTATTAGAAATTTACGAAAAAAATTACATGATTTATACAAAAACCATTGAAAATTATTATAATACTACGTGCCAAAAGGTAAATAAGTAGAATAAAAAGTGGTTCCAATCGTATTTGAAAGTAATCTCCTTAGTTGATGAAAACGATTAAGCGAATTTCAAATTACAAGCAAAGATAAGGCTAAGTAGATTCAATTTGGTTCATTTGTGTTAATTACAATACTCTGTGATACAAAAACTGTTGTTTGGTCATCGGTAGTCCAGTATACTTGTTTATAAACACGGTTTAAATCAATACAAAATTATATTTCCTTCCAAACTAGGTAATATAATAATCATATTAACCTCCAAAATAAGCAATAATGAGATTAATTTCCAAATCTCTTTGTTTCCCATCGTTCTTCATTAACTTCCGCGCAAACATTTTTTCCCTCAATCAAGAGAATTCACCTAATAAAGTTAATTTTGCTAATTATGAAATTCATAATTAATTTATGCAATGACCTACTAATAAAGTAAGATAATTAAATAAGAAAAAAGCGTTTTATTTTTCGTGTGATTTCTTCGACTCCTTCGTTTTCTTTATGTAATAAGAGCAATACGAGTATAAAACTAGAAATGCTATAGGTACTTAAATACTTAAAAAGCATAAGTTAAAAAAATGTTTCCAATCTCTGAAAGAAACAAAACACAATTAATTACTCCTTAATTAACTTTATGTACTTATATTGTGTTTATTTTATGTTAGATCACTAACTAATAGTACCAAACGTGAAGTCCGTTTAACTTTGCTAATCACAAACGAATACATCAATAATCTGAGCTACGGGCGCTTACAGAACCTATTTTATTTAAGTAGATGGTTAAAGCATGGTTGTGTATAATTAATCACTTCAAGTCTCTAGTGCGTAATTTAACACTTAATTAACTCAAATCACGTTCTAAGCACTTGACTTATATCACGTTCTCAAGTATATTGTCTAAATGGCGCAGTGGTTCACGTTTGTCACTCTAATCGTGAGATATGGGGTTCGATTCCTGCTAAAAAAAGGTTGTTTTACAGCACGAATTTGACAATCAATCATTCATTCTGATACATAATATGGAAATCAATTTAATTATGTACATCATGTACTTAGTATAATCCTTACTTAGTACCCATGACATTATGACTTGTATTTGCTTAGTATGCGGAGTATGGGGCTAGATGTCGCTGTTATGAAAGGCCCAAGAATATTTATTTATCTATCATTAACTAAGATTTCTCTCTCTCTCTTTGCAATCCAAGCGATACTCACAGCCGCACAAGTGATTTTGTGGTCAAAAAGGTAGTGTACGCAGATGGTATATACAAAGCGAGGCCTATCTATACCCAGCAGTGGGATTCCAAGGGCTGTGGATAATGATGATGATGATGACGCAAATTTGTACATTGTGCCTACACAATATCACGCTGATATTATATACTTATTTAATACTTTGGAAGAATGTATACGTTTTTTACTCAGACAGATCTTTGAACTTTCTGGAAATGTCACTAGAGTCAGACAGTAGGAAGACGGACAAAACAAATGTTTTTACTGTCCGACAAAGGTTCAAAGTAATACTGCTATGTTAGTGACAGCACTATTCCCATCAGTATTTTTTTAATTTTGAAATATTCCGCACGAACGTGTGTCTTGCCTGGATTCTCCCACCCGAGGTGAATATCTAATTATTTTCCGGTCGCTAAAATCTTCTCGTCCAAGGATTTGATATAGGAAAGGTTAAGACTCTTAGATCCAAGGTGAGAATAGACTAGAAAATACTATAGGTAAGTACAGCGTTTTACCTGCAGAACATATAAGATAATATAAGATTAACTACCACCTTAATAAGAAATTTTGAAATAATTTCTGTGTATTATTTTATAAGTAAATAGTCCCTTGTAAGTTTATTTTGCTAAAATCCACTCTTAGGTTTTATTCTAAAATTTATTTGGAAATGAGCAAAAATATTACAATCACGACCGGCAAAATTTACATCTATGTACCTACTCTTAAGTACTTGCTATTATTTTTACTAAGTTACTTTTTGTCTACACCATCACTTTATTATCCTATGTCTCAGATTTATGATAAAAAATCGTATATATCCCAGGATTTCCTTAAAAAGTCCCGAAAAATATCTACCCTGCCCTACTTAATATGTATGTAACACCAAAATGGCCGCGTCAAATTCTGAGAAGGAAAATGGTATTGTCCTTTATTGGAATAAACACGCAAATGTATCTATTTATGCAGGAACATGAGTCCCATACTGATTAGAATTACGGGCGAAGGATAGAAATCAATGAGGTCATAATATCTGATCGTCTGGTTGGGCTTCTGCTGGATGTCATCATATACACGCGCTTTACATGTAAAACAACATAGTTAAAAAAATAAATCAGTTTTTTTTAAAACGGTTTTGTTTATGTTGGCCAGTTTATATAGATGTCGTTTATTTATTTAGTTTGGTTGAGATATTTAACTGTTTTTTTTACTATGAAAGATTAGGTATTTGACAACTAAATAAGTCATTCCTGATCCACTGACAGTTACAAAGTTCGCTTGTGCGTATTGTTTCAGGTGGTCTAGTGGATTAATAATTTTTTTTTATTATATCTGACTGAGTGTTAAAAGTCACATGAATCGACACAACGACGACAAGCGATAATTTGGACCAATGTGGATATGAAACTGACATCCCAACGAGGTTGCTGGAACATACCGTGTATTCATAAACCTATGTGACGTTACTGCCCGGGACAGAGGCAGACGTCGACAAAACATGTTAATCAATCCAAAACGACGGTTGAGAGTAACCAGCCAAAATGTAAACTGCATAGCTATTACTATTTACAATCAATTACCCAATGAAATTAAGGACTTGAAGTGGAGTAGCTTTAAGAGAAAATTGTTTATTACCTGCTTGACAAATGTTATTATAAATTAATTGACTTTTTAGAAGAAAAAAATAAATTGTATATACCTAATAACTAAACCATAATTATGTGTACGCCTATCGGCAGAATATTTGATTCAATATTATAATTTTAACATCAATGTATGACAATATTCGAGCAAATAAATATATTTCATTTCATTTCATATATTACGCGTGTATTATATTTTTCGATTGTTTCTTATAAGGTAATCTGGAAGCAAGTTTAACTTAAGTTTTTTTTGTTAACGAAAAAGTTTTATTTTTTTATTTTAACTAAACTCATCACTATTAAGGTGTGAAAATATAGACGCTTACCATTAGGCTTGCGACGAGCTATATATACTATATAGAATAATTAACTTCCACAAGAGACCATCTACTTTGCAGCATACAAAAGATTTCCCAGTTTCCACTCTCAATATATTTCGTTCGCTCTCAAACACTTTGTTACGAATCGTTTAGCTTTGCCCGTGATTTATTGTCTTTGTAACCGTCATGGAATATAATATTTTTTTGATAAAACGGGTAACTTTTTAGGAAGTCTAATGTTATTGGGCTGAATTAGATTCAACTTAAAATCTCTTTTGGAGAATAATCAATCGAACCATTTTCTATGAAATAGCTCCGAAATAGTTACACGTTAATACTAATATTTTGTCGTCTAGTTGCGTAAGAGTATGTAATATGTTATGTATTTAAGCTATTATATATTTCTTCGCAATAATTATACTAATATTATAAAGCTGAAGAGTTTGTTTGTTTGTTTGAACGCACTAATCACAGGAACTACTCGTGCGAATTGAAAAAATCTTTTTGCGTTGAATAGACCATTTATCAAGAAAGGCTTTAGGCTATATAACATCACGCTGCAACTAATAGGAGCGAAAAAACAATGAAAAATGTGGAAAAACGGGGATTTTTTTTTATCTTTGAGGGCTTCCGTTGCGTGCGCTGCGAAAACGGTTCAAGATATCAAAAAATATGCATGAAAGAATTAATGCCCAAAATAACTATTCCACGCAGACGAAGTCGCGAGCACAGCTAGTTTACAATACAAGGCTTTCCGCATATTAACTATCTAACCTTATCAGTTCTCATCTAAAATAAACAAGCGTGGTTATTATAAAAAGGTATAATAATTAAAGTGAAAGACAACTAAATATCTAGTTAACACACTATACGATCTCTAGATTGGTTTCCTCTTCAATTTTCCGCTAATTAGTGTCAAAATCGAGTGATGTGTCAACTATATATTATCCTTGGTCAATGCCTAATGAGCTATAAGGATAAATCATTTATACCTACTACGCATCGGTGAGCAGCACTTATACTACAAGAGAGTATGTATATTGTATATACGTTTGTATGAGAGGGCCAAATACTGGTGTCAGAGTTTTCCAACCGCTCTAGGGGCCTCTGACATGGCTTAACGACTGTCGTTTCTTGACTAAGATCCGGAACCTACATTTAAACGTGTCATTCAACCCACGGAGGCATCCAAATGAAATGCTATTTTTGGTCACATATCCAAGGATTGACTGCTTTGAAAATCGCATAATATTGACATTCGCACACGATTGTCGCTGTAGCTGAGCTACGAGCACTTCACTTATTTTTTCTGACTTAAAAAATTGAATAGCACCTAGTTCTACTTTTTAGTTCTAATTTCATCCGTACGCAAACGTCCACAACTCCACTACCATTTTGTTCCTCGAATAAGGCCGTGTCCAGACGTGATAGGTTTATTAACGCCAGGAACTTCCTGTAAGTGACCTTATAGCTTCTCTATTTCTTTTACCTCTTTCCTTGGGAGAGTCATTAGATCGGAAGATTATAGCTGGTTTATTAGTTAGGGTAGGGAGATAGGTTTTTAATGGGGTTTGAGACTGGTGGTTACTTAGGAAAATTAAACTGATGTCATTCGTTAGCAGCAATATCTATAATAATATAATTAGTGTCCGTTAATTAAATATCAAGTAAATATTAGGATTGTATTACACATTACATTTAATAAACATCAGATCATATGTTGTTTAGTAATAGAAAATTGATATGTCCATGAATTCTTTAAACAAGAAGCCTCTAATATTTCAAAAGAATACACATCTCCTCCATCTACTTAACTCTATGAACAAATAGTCCGTAATGCACCTAAACAAGCCCCATCCCGCCAAAATCCCGCAAAGCTGAAAAATTGCAGGTAAACCCGGGGAGCAATGTCGTGCAAATAATTCCTTATTAAATTACTTCCTTCATGGTATCAGACAAAGCTACCGCAGATAGTCTCTAATCCGAGAGGTAATAGGGTTGTTACCCCCAAGGCTTATATTATAGGGAGTAAAAAATAATTGGAACACTGGAAAGTTTTTTTTACGCGGGATAGGTTTACGTTAGACTACAGCCTGCCTGAAAGGTAAACTAAAGACCGAGTAATAACATTATTTTGCCATTTGATGATGGAATGCCTAAATGTTTGAGCTGGTAATTTAGGTAAGTAATAATTTTTATATTAAACTAAAAATGTTCGAGTATAGAGTATGTACATCTACAACTGTTTTCTGTGCCTCGAAATACTGAAATGAAAATATATTATAATAAAAACATAACATTTATTAATTAAAATGACTCGACCGATTTGAATGAAATTTTCATTTTAATATAATCCCTTTAATTTATTCAGTTTATATCCGTCAATTTGATACGTAGACTTTGAAATTAAATTATTATAAAGCCTTTTAAATTTTTTTCGACATGAAACAACGTATTTCAATAAAACACAAAGCCACCTTTGAGTTAACGATTTAATTAAGCCAAGTCAGATTCAATTAATTGTATAACATTAATTAATTTATTACTGATATTCATAAACTTGAATATAATTTCAACAAAGCCTCATAATAATAAATCTATCATCTATTGTTATAAAATTAATACAATAATTCTCTGATATGGGTCAAATGATGAGAATATATTTTTGATTAAGGAGAGACTGACGTCGATTATTATATCTTAAGAAGTGATAAAACGTAGCCTAAGCCTATCCAGATCCTAATCCAGAGGTCTTATTTTTTTTAAACCAAATTTCATTCAAATTGATGTCATTTGATAGTGAAGAAGGAACAAACACATAAAACAGGACTGATTTGATGAAAATAGACTTTGAGATAGGTTTTTGTTTAATAGTAGGTAATAAAATAAGAAACTCCGCGGTTTCTTTGTTAAGAAATATCATACATAAATCATTTATATAATCTTCACAATATAATGTACCACCCCTACTGAATCCTTTATTTGCAGCGCAGGTCGCATTGTTTTCCGTCGTCTAATGAATTTGTCGCCAACACCCGGATCGGTTCAGCCGTGTGGGGAAGATAATTACTCCTCTGTTTGAACGAGCATTTTAAAATCCTTTCAGAAAGGGTTTAGCTTTGCTAAAGATAAACAGATCTTTTCTTTGGAGTAATGAGTTAATTTTTTGTAAACGTAAACGAACGCAAGGAACACAAGGAAACAACACGTTGTAACCGTTGGATTCTGAATCCTTTGGTTTTTTCATTTTCTGGCTTAATGCGCAAGTCGTGCGATGCCAGAAAATGTAAAAAGTCAAACAATCCTAATGTCAGTTAGCTGTCATTGTCACCTTCTGGCCCAAGTCGATTCGGCATGGTCATTGCAACCACCAGCCGGCGGGGCTTCCAGTTCTTTCTTGGCTAATAAGATTCGCTGGAGACCAGTCGCTTGTCCTTCCTTACTCGTTTGACTCGCCGGGGAGACTGAACCCCAAGTGCATAATAGTAAAATTTACATATAGAAGTGCGCGATCTTTGAAACCCTCTGCCGGTAAGTCTACCATCCGTAGGCTTCTATCTTTCACCTTTGTTCATCAGTGCACACCGTGATCAGTTGTTCTCCTTGCTCACAGGGTCTTTGTGTCGACGGTACCTTGTTCCAGCTGGCTGCTGAAAGCCTCTAATCTGCCTAGTCACACATTTTTATAACTACCTACGGAACTTCTGTAAAACCCCGTCTCGGGTAAGTAGCTTGTACCATAAACCTTCAATTAATCTATATTTCACCTAGAAAACTGTGATCAGTGATCTATTCCTTGCTCACAGGGTTTTTTTATACTACCTCTGAAACTCAAGCGAGGGTGCCTCCACCTTCGCCACACTACACTACACCCGACGGTCTGCTGGTCAGCTCCGCAGCCTGAGGGTTGCCTAAACAACCCCCTGCGCCGCTGCAGCAGCACCTGGCTCCGGGCCATCTGTATCTCAGGGTAACAGTGGGTAGGCCGAGCCTACCCACATTCAAAATTTTAATGTATTGTCCCTTAACAAATTAATTGATTTATGGTTGCAAAACTAGTATGTAGGCTCGAAACCCACCTGGAATAACATCTACTGCTGATCTAGCTGGCATTCTGTAACTAAGGCGCCCATTTATTGTTCTAAAACCTAAATTCTGTAAGTCTATTTAGCCCTTCAGGCACTGCGTTAATTCTATTGTATATTATCTATTTTCTTCAAGTATCATTAATAAATAACCTTATCATTCTCAGTCGCTTTCTTTCATTTACTATCTACCTAGTTAAAATAAGTAGGTTTAGCTTATAAAAAGGTTACACTGGCGATTCCACTTGGTGAAAACTAGTTTTGCAGCTATATTAAAACTTATGTACTAATATACTAACCCAATAAGAAAACCTAATTGAAAAGAAATTTGTGTTGTTTCAATATCCTTTAGTTGTAAGATCTGACATGTGAATTCATACTGTATTTCATTGTATGTTATTATAGTGTACATTCTGTAAGTAAACATTATTAAGTTAACATTCATCATAAAATCATTGTATTTCATATAATATCAGTTTAATATTAAGATAAATGATAAACCTTGTTAGTAAATTCTCAGAATTATTATAGTGAACATTCTGTAAGTAAACATTATTAAGTTAAAACTAACTTAACTAAAACTTAAACATTAAGATAATATCAGTGCATAAAGATAAATAATAAACCTTGTTAGTAAATTTTCATAGTGTGTTGCTAGCAAACTTAACTTCATTTGTAAAAGATAAACAACATAATTATTAGTGTTTTACTATTTACTGAGTGAAAATTTTTATAACTGAGGCTCATTATTGGCAATCATAACATTGTAAACAGTTTTGCAACCAGTACTAGACCAAAATTCAACTATTTATATAACCCTGAAATACAAACTTAATAGTACACAACTAAACAACTTTTAGATCAAAGATAGACTACAAAACACAAATTCTATATGAACTAGAACCTGCAACTACACAGTATAGTGATATATATACTCTTAGCTTAAATTTAGGAACAGTTTTACATAATTTGATATCTAATATCACATTGTACTGTAGATTGCAGTACCTATTACATAAACACTCAAGTCTACTTGCACAATTCTGGTCACACCGTTGATAGCTGGGTGCTTGTTTAATATCAAAGGTATTATTGGTATAGGTATATTAGCATATTTCACTTGATCCAATCTGTTTGAAGTTTTCTTAAAATGGCAGAGAAACCGGAGGCTCCTCAAACTAACTTTGATTCTACTAACAGTAGGCATAGACTTAGTAGAATAACTTGTGTTCTTCCAACGAATATTCACTCACAAAATCTAAAGTTTAAGAGTGACAATTGTATTCTTTTCTTCTTATAACGTTTTATTGATTTGGGGTCTCCTTGCTCACTCACATACAAAAAAGTTTTTACTTCAGCGGCTGAGTTATTTGATGGCCCAGCACTTATCTGGTTTAGAGGCATTCGAAACTATGTAGCCTCTTGGGAACAGTTAAAGGGACGTATCTTCCTCTTCCCCTCTAACTCTTAGTGACATTTAGTCACGCACTTCTTGAGGCCTACCTATTGGAAGCATTTTTATTACCCAAACAAGTCACTGCACTTGCCCAGTTACTTGGATAACAGCTATAGATTGTTGTTATTTTAGTTCGGACTTTAACCCTTCCACGTCGGCGCTAAACTTGTTTCACACAACCTACAGTTGTGGCTAGAAACATCTAGTACCTAGCAATTCCTACCATTGCTGCTTTTCGCTAAACTTGTTTCACACAATCTACAGTTGTGGCTAGAAACATCTAGTACCTAGCAATTCCTACCATTGCTGCTTTTCGCTAAACTCGTTTCACACAACCTACAGTTGTGGCTAGAAACATCTGGTAGCAATTTCTACCATTGCAGCTTTTCGCTAAACTTGTTTCTCACAACCTACAGTTGTGGCTAGAAACATCTACCTAGAAGCAATTTCTACCATTGCTGCTCTTCGCTAAACTTGTTTCACACAACCTACAGTTGTGGCTAGAAACATCTGATAGCAATTTCTACCATTGCTGCTTTTCGCTAAACTTGTTTCTCACAACCTACAGTTGTGGCTAGAAACATCTACCTAGAAGCAATTTCTACCATTGCTGCTCTTCGCTAAACTTGTTTCACACAACCTACAGTTGTGGCTAGAAACATCTAGTAAGTAGCAATTTCTACCACTGCTACTTTTCGCTGTGCGACACTAATGTTGTCACTTTAGCGTTTCTAAACGCTCAGAGGTCTATCTAGTTATTGCCGTGGGTAATAAATTAGGTAGATACGTTGGACGCGCCCACGAGCTGCTCGAGCTATTGTGGTTTTGTTCCTTTTTCCACTTCCTCAAAGAACCACAGTATCCAACTACCTCCTCTTCCTTCCACATAACCCACACATCCTAACCCAACTTAATAATTCCCCAACTTTTTATTTATTGCTATCATATATATACTATATCAATTCACTATTTTCATTGTTTCTTATCCTTCATTGCAAACAAAACTTAGAGTCACTATAATTTTTGTGGCTGAATAACTTCTTGTTTTTCCTCACTTCGGATCTTACCGAACCATTGGTTGCGCTATTGGCGTTATACCAGTTTTTTTCTTTCTGTATATTCAGCACTTAAATTTTTTTTTATAACTTGCTATATTTCAAACTTCAATGTAGTTGCTTACATCACTAATTATTAACTTAAAGAAAATACAGATACGGAGGAGACATTATTTTACATTTGAATGTATAACATATATATAATATCATACTTGAGTTTAGTATATTACATCATTGGCAGGGCCATTAACTATTAAAAGAGCAGTAACGTGAACTCTTTTTAAAAATAAATAAGCTAATAACACGCCTATAAATTCAGAGCAGCTCGCGGACTCTAGGAAAAATAAGCTCACTCGCAGACTAAAAAGTGCAGTTTTGTGGACACTATAAATAAGCTAAAACACAATCTTAAAAAAGTGCAGTTTTGTGAACACTATAAATAAGCTATAAACACAATCTTTTAAGGCCCATTGCTACACATAAAGTGGTGATGGAGAACATATTTCGGGGATTAGTATATTAGTTTATCTTATAACATGTTGGAAGGGAGGAACTCAGAAATTTACATAGTACACTTGGTTTATCCAGTGGTTAACTGTAAAAATATGGTGGGTCTCTGTCTCTCTCAATAATGAATTTATTAGTTTATCTTATAACATGTTGGAAGGGAGGAACTCAGAAATTTACATAGTACACTTGCGTTATATCCAGTGGTTACCTATACAAATATGGTGGGTCTCTGTCTCTCCCAATAATGAAATAAGTATAGGAAGATAGTTATCATTATGTATTAGTATTGTTACATGGGATTATATGGGAAACAACAATGAATAAACTTTTGCATATATCTTTTTAAATATGTAGTATATGATAATAGTATTTGTATTGATTTGTCATCTATTCAGATGTCTATTTTTCGATTAGGTATGGTACCTATGGTATTTTTTTAAAGTCGTCTCTTCCAAGTCTTGTAAACACATCTTGTCAAACAGAGAATGGTTTGTAGTCTGTCGTTATTTTTGTTTTTCTGCTGTTTTGTTTTCATGACCTGGTTTTCTCTGTAATATGCGGCTGGGGCAGCCGTGAATTCCCTAACGTGAATTCTTCCCTGGTTCGCGGGATACTGTAACCGTTGGATTCTGAATCCTTTGGTTTTTTCATTTTCTGGCTTAATGCGCAAGTCGTGCGATGCCAGAAAATGTAAAAAGTCAAACAATCCTAATGTCAGTTAGCTGTCATTGTCACCTTCTGGCCCAAGTCGATTCGGCATGGTCATTGCAACCACCAGCCGGCGGGGCTTCCAGTTCTTTCTTGGCTAATAAGATTCGCTGGAGACCAGTCGCTTGTCCTTCCTTACTCGTTTGACTCGCCGGGGAGACTGAACCCCAAGTGCATAATAGTAAAATTTACATATAGAAGTGCGCGATCTTTGAAACCCTCTGCCGGTAAGTCTACCATCCGTAGGCTTCTATCTTTCACCTTTGTTCATCAGTGCACACCGTGATCAGTTGTTCTCCTTGCTCACAGGGTCTTTGTGTCGACGGTACCTTGTTCCAGCTGGCTGCTGAAAGCCTCTAATCTGCCTAGTCACACATTTTTATAACTACCTACGGAACTTCTGTAAAACCCCGTCTCGGGTAAGTAGCTTGTACCATAAACCTTCAATTAATCTATATTTCACCTAGAAAACTGTGATCAGTGATCTATTCCTTGCTCACAGGGTTTTTTTATACTACCTCTGAAACTCAAGCGAGGGTGCCTCCACCTTCGCCACACTACACTACACCCGACGGTCTGCTGGTCAGCTCCGCAGCCTGAGGGTTGCCTAAACAACCCCCTGCGCCGCTGCAGCAGCACCTGGCTCCGGGCCATCTGTATCTCAGGGTAACAGTGGGTAGGCCGAGCCTACCCACATTCAAAATTTTAATGTATTGTCCCTTAACAAATTAATTGATTTATGGTTGCAAAACTAGTATGTAGGCTCGAAACCCACCTGGAATAACATCTACTGCTGATCTAGCTGGCATTCTGTAACTAAGGCGCCCATTTATTGTTCTAAAACCTAAATTCTGTAAGTCTATTTAGCCCTTCAGGCACTGCGTTAATTCTATTGTATATTATCTATTTTCTTCAAGTATCATTAATAAATAACCTTATCATTCTCAGTCGCTTTCTTTCATTTACTATCTACCTAGTTAAAATAAGTAGGTTTAGCTTTTAAAAAGGTTACAACGTACAGAAGGAAAGGTATGGTAGACGCAGTGAGTTGCTATTCAGATTTGAGTAGGCTTTAGCAACTATTCGCGAATAATGTAAACATTATTGATTTCATTTAATTGGGCATATAGTTGATGAGTATTTAACTTTTTTAAAAGTCAATGTTTTTCATATCATTTGAACAAATATGTGATGATACAATTGTGATGGTAATTTAATTACAATGGATTTATGAATGTTTTCTATCAACTATTGCCAAGATGTCTGTTACTATTAAAATACCTAAATATAAATACATAAGATAAATATGCAGTCTTTTAAAATTATACAAATCTAGGTAGGTACGCTTTTCTGGACCTTAAATTTGCAACCGAAAAATCGCTTTAATACACAAGGCGATAAATTTTGTCTTCGGTGTGGTCATGCAAAAATAAAATGGCCAGACCACTCGGTTAATTGCTGTAGGTATTTTATTCTGGCAAGTTTAACCGACCAGCTACGGACGACACAAACCAAGGGAAACCAAGGATGTGGTATGCTCGTAAGCTTTTAAAATAATACCATTATTACTATTATATTACTATTTGGTCACTTGGCCACAATAAACTTGACCTGCGGGACGTTTTATCTAGGTATTTCTTATACTCTGTTATGACGTAAGTAAATTAGAAACAAAGCCATCAATCAATTGCAGGTTTTTCTTTCTTGCAGGAACATCATAAAGAGAAAACTTTACTGCTCTTTCACTAGCTTATACGTAACGTGAATATGGACGAAATAAGACCTGGACAAGTTTGACAAGGACTGGACCACCAAAGCCAGAGATCGGGCTATCTGGAAAGAGAGAAGGGACGCCTTTGCCCAGCAGTGGGGATCAAACAGGCTAATAAATAAATAAATAAATAAATAAAACTAAGATCAAAATTAAGTCAGTAAATAATATTTAGTATGTTTATTTAGTACAGTGACTTGAATGTAACTATCGATTTTCTTATTTTATTTAAGTCATATTATGATAAAAATTGTAAATTGAAATTGAGTGCAATGCTATGCTATATGCTATAATGCTATGCCATAAAGAAAGTGATAATTAATTTAATTATGTGTTGGCCATAACTAATTGAAGGCCTTTCACCTTTTAAATTTTGATGATAAAGCCCAGCCAAACGCTTCTGACAGCTGATTAACAGCAAGACTGTTTCGTTTAGTTGCATATTGTAAAGCAAGCTTTGCATGGATAGCCAATACCAGATAGCAAAATCCTTATCCTATCCTTATCCTAGTTTTTTCCGTGCTTTGTACTCCGTACTGAATACTGATTGTGTAAACGTACGGTTTCAGGAACAAGATTTTATAATATAATAATAATAATAATAATAAATATTTCGGGACATTGCACACAGCGCCATCTAGCCCCACACTAAGCAAACGCTTGTGTCGTGGGTACTAGATAACGGATATAATACTTATATACTACATCTGTGGTTGTCTTTGATTATGAGGCTTCGAATGTATTTCTTTGTTAGGCCTCTTTTTCTAGGGAGGCATTATTAACATGCTATTATATTGAGCTATTTCATTCTGTGATTTATATTTGTAATTAAAGATAAATCATAAATAAGTGTTGGTAATTGGTAGGTACCTCAACGCGCCACACGCGGAGAAAAAAGAAATAAGCAACCCACAATTATTACCTTGCACGATAAACGTGAAGGATTTTAAATTTTCTCAACATGATTAGCATTGATATTTGCTGTACATTAATCCCAATTTATTACTTTACAAGATAAACATGAAGTCACTTAAATATTCTCAATATGATTCACATCAAAATTTGATGTACACTAATTAGTATTAATTACTGTACACAATATACGTGAAAGATCATAAATATTAGATTAACATGGAGATACGGTGGACACAAATACACTTTAATTGCTTTACACGATATACTTGAAGCTATATAAATATTCTCAACATGATTTACTTACATGGAGATTTACTGTAAACTCATTCATATTAATCACTTAACACGATATACGTAAAGGAGCATAAATATACACAACATGATAAACATAAAACTTTGGTGGATAATAATCCACATTCATTGCTACACACGATACACGTGAAACCATTCAAATATTCTCAACATGATTGACATGGAGATTTGCTGTAAACTAATGCATATTAATTACTTAACACGATATATGTGATGCATCATAAATATTCTCCACAGGAATTACATGGATTTTCACTAATTTACTACGATTAACGCGAGTAAAACGCATAGCATCATCATTATAAAAAGTTACGATCGAATAATAAACCGTTTAGGTTGATCTGAGCAGTAATATTGAGAATCGTTGTGAATAATGATAGAAAACAATTAAATCTTATTTGCGCCAGGGCGCGATGTTGCAAGCTCATTCTCTATTTGTACATTATTTTGTTACATGTAGTATTAAAGTCTTATAAAGGACTAATTTTTTAAGAAAAAGTACAAAAGGTAGGTACTTGAGTAGTTATTACAATCAAGTAAAAACATAAACTACCATTATCATAAATTCGAGGGTAGTTAAAAAGAAAAGTAAAGTAAAAGTAAGTAGTTATAAATTAAGTTCAAAAATAAGATCGTATGTTAATAAAATAAGTCACTCACCAAAGATAATTTATCCATGAAATTCCGTCATAGACAGAATTCCAGTAACCTGGTCTCACAAAAGCAATTAATATTCACTGGTTTTGTCGTAATGTTTGGTTAAATGATTTAACAACGTTAAATAACCGTTATTTTTGTTTAATTTAGTTTTTTGTTATTAACACATTTCGAATTTATAAATTTGAACGTTATAGGTATTTGGAACGGTTCACAAAGTTCTTTAATAATCACTGGACACAACACGTAAAGAATATTTAAAATTAAATAGATTTTTAAACAAATTGTTTAAGGCGTGCGACAGCGGCGACACAAAATCACGTACTGGCGAGTTGCAGGCGCCTTCCCACGTGGTGAGCCGAGTGGAGCGGATACGGAAACGAGTGCAGTTGAATTTTGCTTTTTTTAAAGTAGTTAACTATCTAAATGTGTGACAGTGGCAGCACAATTCCACAGACTGCTTAGTAAACAATATAATCGTCTTCGGTTGACCCGAAGTATAATAGTAATATTTTTATTAACGTTTGTTAAAGTGCACATTATGGCCACTTCCAGATATTATAACTGTGTGTACCAAGGTTGGTTGTTTATATTCTTTTTTTGGGGTATTTTGCGACCACTAACGGGGAAAATAGCTGAAAATAATGTGTGCTATGTCGATATATGGTATGTTTTTACCAAATTTCAGGCAACGGGTATACAGGATTTATAGGGGTAAAGAAATAGTTCAGGTTTTCTGATTTTGTGGAGAAATTTGTAGTTTTGGTAATATATTTAAAATTTAAGGGAGGGATTTATTTTTAAAATATGTTTATCTTCAAATAGCGAATACGTAATTTTCTTATAAATGGACAAAAGTAAATAATGATCATAAATAGTTTATCTTTGCGTAATAAAATGTAACATTGATTTATTTAAGTACAAAACTACACGACCTTATTTTAGGAAGAAATATTATTAGTTTATAAAATTTAGTATTTTTAAAGTATCGTAATAAAATTGGTTAAACAGTTATTTATAGTAATTTTTCGCCTTAAAAATGTTGTAGACTTCTAACGCTAATCTTTAAAGCGTTTACACATGCAAAACTAATCTGGTAAAGGGCACTTTACACAAGGTTTTCTACACTATTTGAAATTAAACGCTACATCCTAGACCGTAATGATTGCTTACCAACAAACCCATTCTTTGTAAAAAAATAACATGTATTTTTACCTAGTATTTACGGCACCTACATAAACCTCCCCCAAGCCGACTAGTCCCCGTGGGGGATGTAGACTACGACCCTTCAAAGCTAAAAACTAGATCACAAAGTTTAAACTACACAGATATAAATATCGCCACCTTCAACCCCAGATCACTGCGAACCCAGGAAAAACTCACAGAACTAGAAATAGCTATCAAACATTTAAAATGGGATATTATTGGTATTTGTGAAATGAGAAGATTCGGAGAAGCAATAGAAGACTACGGAGAGTACCTCTTACATTATATTGGCACTACTCCAGGTAAACATGGCACGGGTTTCTTGATAAAAAGAAATCTTAAAGAAAACATAGAAGAAATTAAAGGAATATCCGAGAGGATCTCTATCCTGAATATAAACCTGTCTACAAACAAAAAAGAAATGTGGTCGATTATTCAAGCCTATGCTCCAACAGAACCAGCAAAGAAAGAAGATATTTTAGATATAGATAAGTTCTATGAAGAATTACAGTCCACATTAGATTCTGCTCACAAAAATATTGTCTTAATGGGGGATTTTAACGGACAGATTGGCAAAAGACAACCTGGAGAAGATTTGGCAATGGGCCTGTACAGCTATGGCAAAAGAAGTAACAATGGTAACAGAATAGTAACTTTTGCAATGTCAAATAAACTTTCAATATTGAACAGTAAGTTCAAGAGCAAACATACTAAAAAGTGGACATGGGTGTCCCCAAATGGGTTATATAAAAACGAAATAGATTATATTTTGACAAACAAACCTAACCTTTTAAAAAAACTAACTGTCATTAAAAACTTAAATTTTCATTCTGACCATAGGATGATTAGAGCAACTTTAGCAAGCAACCCACCGAAGAAATGTCGACACTTTCAAAACAAACATGAAAATCACTTACATATTCAAAACAATGAAGAGCTGCTCAAAAACTTGGAGAAATCAATGGCGGAGAAGATGGAACAAAGGATTTATATCACTCAAGAAAAATATGACAGTATTATTAATGTTTTAAAAACAGAAACAAAGAAAGTTCAGTATAAAGATAAGAAAAAAATCTCCATGGAAACACATCAACTAATAAAAAAGAGAAAGGAATTATTTAAAATGAAAAAAGACAGACAAATTCGACAAAAAATCACAGAAATAAGTAAAAATATAAACAAAAGTCTACATAAAGATAGAACTTCAAAAAGGTTGAAAACTTTAGAAAAACATATAAAATTAACTGGAGGAATAAAAAAGGCTTTAAAACAACTAAAACCAAATAAAGAATGGATGCTAAAAATGAAAGATAACAATGGAAAATGTACAAGTAAGAGATCTGATATACTAAATATAGCTACAGAATTCTATAAAAACTTATATCAAAGCCAAAATCTCACATATAATTACAATAACATAGACCAACCATTTCAAGAAGAACCAATACCAAAAATTTTGCTCGGAGAAACTGTTAAAGCAATAAATACCCAAAAAATGGATAAGGCACCTGGATCAGACCAAATAACTAATGAACTTCTAAATATAACTCTACCAGTCATAGCTCCTAAGCTAACAGAAATTTTTAATGATATTATTGAATCAGAAACTATTCCCTCAGATTGGACTAAATCCACAATAATATTATTACATAAAAAAGGTGACAAAGCAGAGATAGGAAACTACAGACCCATAAGTTTAATGTCGAACATATACAAGGTATTTTCAAAAATCATATTATCAAGAATATCAAACACATTAGATTTTAACCAGCCTAAAGAGCAAGCAGGATTCAGAAGCAAATTTTCAACATTAGACCACATACATGTTCTCAGGCAAGTTCTCCAGAAGTATAAAGAGTATAACAAGACTTATTACATTGGTTTTGTAGATTTCAACAAAGCCTTTGATTGTTTGGAACACAAGTACATATGGAAGGCTCTGGAAGACCAAGGAATCCAACCAAAATACATCAGGATAATAAGAAACGTGTATTCCAAGAGTACAGCACATATAAGACTCGAAACCAAAGGGGTTGAATTTCCTATTCTAAGAGGTGTGCGTCAAGGAGACCCAGTGTCCCCCAAGCTCTTCTCTGCGGTGCTGGAAATGATATTCAGGGCAATGGACTGGACCCAATATGGACTCAACATCAACGGTGAAAAGTTAAGCCATTTGCGGTTCGCAGACGATTTAATTATCTTCTCAGAATGCCCAAGACAACTAGAAACCATGCTCCAGCAGCTGTCTGATGAAAGTGGACTGGCAGGATTGTCAATGAATATCTCTAAAACTAAAATAATGACAAATTCCAGAGTCAAACACATTATCAACATAAACGGACTAGCCCTCGAGTATGTGTCTGAATACATTTATCTAGGACAGCTCATCTCACCGGATGACTGTATGCACAAAGAAATAGACAGGAGGATCAAAAACACTTGGAAAAGATACTGGGGACTGGCAGAAGTAATGAAGAATAAACATAAACATATCTTTAAACATATCTTTATTTTGCATCATATACAGTGTTTTTACTTAATTGTAACCCTTAAATGCAGATATGCCCATGCCGGCAAAAAGAAAAGTATACAACACATGCATTTTACCATGTCTCACATATGCATGCCAGACATGGGCACTAACCGAACATCTTTCCAACCAACTGAAAGTCTGCCAAAATAGTATTGAAAGAAGTGTCATTGGAGTCAGGAGACGGGATAAAATAAGATTAAAACATATTAAATCAAGAACAAAATTCAGAAATGCACTCAAGGTATATAAACAATTAAAATGGAGATGGACAGGACACATGTTGAGAGAAGAAAAGGTGAAATGGACCAAACATATTACTGAATGGTGTCCCAGAGACAGCAAAAGAAGCCAAGGGAGACAATATAAAAGATGGGAAGATGATATTAAGCAAGTTGCTGGACCGGCTTGGCTCCAGGTAGCCAAGGATAGAGAGAGGTGGAAAGCTTTGGAGGAGGCCTTTGTCGACGGACAAGCTGTCTAATGTAAATAGTTATTAATAGAATAGATAATAATCAATTGTATATAAACAGTAATAAAGGCTTATTTTATTATTTTATTTTTTATTTTATTTTACATAAACCTTATAAGATTTTTAAACTGCAACATATAAAAATAAAAACACAATAATGTTTCTTTCAAATTTAATAAACTGAAATGAAACAAATCTTATCTCGTGATACTGTTGACTACAAATATATTTTAGTTATGTATTATTTATAAGCGATTGTGCCTCGGCGGTTTCAGCGTCTGTTTTTTATCCTGACGTACCCTGGTTCGAATCCGGCCCTACACCAATGACTTGTATTTTCAAGTTATGTTTGGATTTCCACTCGCTTTGTGGTAAAGGAAAACATTGTGAGGAAACCGACATGTTTGAAGACCACAATACTCAAGGACTTATTGTGGCTTCCGTGGAAAAGTGTACGGGGGAGTCACGACCCTCAGTCATGAGGAAATACGACTCATCAGAGAGAGTCTTTATAAAAGTAAAGTTGGTCAGTTATTATGACTACCTCTAGTTTGATAAATCTATTCCAACTTAGTAATTGCTAAGTAGCATTAAGTGTACAATCCCCTCTCAAAGTTCCGTGTACGAGCGCACTTCCAATCCTCCCACTTATGTGTCGTAACTTAACTTCACATAGCTTGTGTGTGTGTGTGTGTGTTTGTATCGATATAAAGTAACATACTAGCTGAGTACCTATGTATGTATAAAAGGTAACAAACCTTACGTTACCTTTTAAAATGTGTTGTTAGAAAACGATTGATGAAAAATGTATACTGGACTGCGTTATAATAAACTCATTATATAAAGATACTTGTGATAGTCTCTACCTACCTACTATGAATAACACTATTTACCACCTTTGAAAAAATTGGACTGCTTTTTCTATAAACTGTGGAATGGATAGGTAAAGTTACAACCAAAATAGCTATATCACTATAGATTAAAAGAAAATTCGTGAAAATTTAAATACTCAAAAATTATGCAATCGTATTAATATCCTATATAATTTGATTTAAAAAAATTGAATAAAAGGTTGAATGACATCACTAGAGACAAGAACGCTGGCTGGTTCCTTGCGCAAAGGATTTCTATAGCAATCCAGCGTGGGAATGCAGCCAGCGTTCTTGGCTCCATACCACATGTAGATGTTTTAAATTTAGGTTAAATGTACATACTCTTATTTAGTTTTATTAGTGTATATATGTGTATAAATGATTTAATTGAAAAAAAAAATGATTTAATGATATTTTAGTCTTACCGGCACAGTAAAAGTAGTCGAATCAAAAACCTCCTTTCGAGAAGCGGCTAAAACGCCCACCAACCAGCTGATTCTTTATTTATAGCAGCATTCTAACATAATAATGAAAGAAGCCTTGCCTTTGATACATGATGCGCAAATTGCCTCCAAGATAACACTTCTGGAATTTTCTACGTCACTTATTTGGTACGGGCGCTTGGTGACAAGGCTTTTAGGCTGCTTTAGCTCACTAAGCGACAAAGGCTTTAACTTTTTGACTTATTTGGAAATTTCTTCTTCTATCGTATGAGAGCGGCCAACCCTGGTGTCGACAGTTTATCAAGCCGCTCGAAGGGCCTCTGACATGGCTTAACGACTGCCGTATTAGACAAACAGCCGGCCTACAATTTAAAGTATCATCCGACCCACGGAATCGTCCAAAATGAAATATAGCTTTTCGGTCACCCATCCAAGGACTGACCGCGTCGACATTAAAATTTGCTTTCATTTGGGAACTTACTCTAATTTATAAAAGTGAACGTTAATATGTGGGTACCTACATACGAGACCAGAATAGGACAGTGTGTATGTTTGTTCGTATTGTAATATTATTATCGCTGTTGCCGATACTAAAACTATACGAACAGTTTATATTGCACTCTGTCAGTCTATTTTGACATATTGTATTGTCTGTTGGGGTACTGTGGTCAAAACTCGACTTAAAAAAGTGGAAGTTGCTCAGCGTGCAATCTTAAAAGTGGCCCATAAAAAACCTTTTAGATACCCAACTACCCAATTATACGAAGACACTAAATTTTTGACTGTCAGGCAACTTTACATAATGGCCGCTAGCCTACGTTTTCACAAAAAGGCCTTGTCTACTGTCAAACAACCAGCTCGGACATCACGAATTTGCACATGGCCACTTCCAAAAGCCAGAACTTGCCTAGCCAAACGCTGTTTTTCTTTTCAAGGACCATCTTTATACAGATATCTACATGAGAAACTTGATATTCTAAATACGACAAAACAAACATGCAAAAAGAAAATCATCTCATGGCTATTTACACTAGACTACAAAGAAACTGAAAAGCTATATAAAACCTAACGCTACGGGGCCTGCTTTCATAAATTGTCTATTAGGTCCATGTACTCATATTAATTAAATTCTATTTCATTACATGTAACCTATTAAACCGCTTATTTATACATTATATTATGACAAATATCCCATTAATTTATCATGTATGTATATTACCATTTAATTTAATGTATATATGATTTAAGTAAACTTTAATCAACTCCAAATATAAGTATAATGTAATACAATTTTACTAGATAATTATCAAAATAAACATCGTAAGATAATGATACACTACGATAACGTATATAGTATCGAGCCTTTCCCATCCCTAGAAGACAACGCAAGAGTATCCCCTCCACGCATCAGTCGTCCGAGTGAGCGGGCACTGGGCAGCCATTCCCTGTCACGTCACCGCGCCAGTCGGTCGCCGGCCGCTGCGCCGGCGCACGCCACGAGTTGATTAGCTGCTTTCGGTGCGCGAAACGCTTGCCGAAAATTGATCGGGTCGGGATGAATGCTTTTAAATAGAAATACTTTCACATTATTATTAGTATATGTCCTCATATATTTTACAAGGTGCGTGCGCAACATTAACTTGCAATACCATGCATGTTACCGGACAATTTAGTTTTGAAATGCAGGCCCCAATCATAACACATTGAATACACACAATACTCGTGCCGCGTTATCACAGGATATACCCACAAAAATATAATACCCTGGAAGGAACATAATCTATGTTGACACTTGACTAGATCTTAGAATTCGATGTACTTACCTAATGTCATGAATTTTGTGCAGATATGCTTTTCTTTGTACCTATTTGTCTTGCGATGTCTTAGTTAATAAATAAAGTATCATTAATGTGTATATCTAAGCGAAACTATGTATGTAGGTAGGTAGTTACATATGTTTTTGATGAATTTGTGCAGCTATACTAACTTCTAATAATAAGATTTATTTATTTTTCTAATTTATTTTTATTAAGAACTACACTCAAGTACATAGGTAATACTTGTTGTTTTTATTAATACTTGTAGTTTTTATTCCATATACCTACATCTATGAATCAACGGAAAGAGCCTACATTGCACGACACAAGTTTCGACTTAGTGTGCAATGTAGTGCACCCAGTGCGTAATGTCTTTATTATCTTGTTAAATATTGTATTTTACTTTAAGCAGGTGCCTACATTTACAAGTACATAGCATTAAGATCTGTAACTAGTTATTTAAGTGAAAATAAATGATTATTATTATTATTATTGTTGTTGTGATATTATGACATCGAACAAAAGTATTACCTATGTATGTAGGTAAAAACCTTGCATATCCACGGATCCTTGCTAAAACTTTATAATGTGGCAAACTTTTGACAGCAAAATAGGCATGCGCGTACTGTTGTCACCGCAATTGTAACTTTCTAACCGCGAGAAAGTAGCTAAAATAAATGTAATCCTGTTGTAGCCAAATGCCTGCATGACTTTAATGAAAAAATAAAGTAATTAATAGCTATTATAGACGATATTCTATTCAAAACATGTCATTAATGTCCACTTGAACAACCAAACTGTAAATATGTTTAAGACTTGCCAAGGCCTGACTCATTCACCTATTGTTTCATACTAAAATCCATGTTCCTCATACTAAGCTTAGTTTAGTTCCCATTAATTAGTTAGTTGTACGTAGTTAGTTTGTGTGCCACTCTGTGCGTGCAAGTTGTAAGTATTAACTACAGTTATGTGAGCCCACTGTGAGTTGGTACATTAGATAACGATAAGTGCGTGAGGAGGTACGGTAAGCAGAGATACCATTATGGGTTTGGTAAATTGTGTATTGTGAATGGAATAATCGATCATGCTGAAGTTGGTGGCTCTTAATCCATACTCTTGATAAACAACTTTGGTACTCTCATAATATTCAATGTACTTATTAAAAGTCTGGGAAACAAATACGCTTTAATCAGTTATTAATGCATTATTTTAAAAAAAATTAAGTTAGTACATTTTCTATAAATCGTTTTTAAAAAATATATCAAAAAAATATCACAAAATCAATACCATAGCATAAAAAAAACTTTATATAAATACTGCAATGGCTGCAATGTGATTCCAACACAGCCGCCGCCAGCTGTGTTCTCTAATCCAGCGAATTTTGTTCGTCATATACATATTCACAAATATGTACAAATACTTTGCCATACATTTTATAACTATGAGACAAGACTTAAGATATAAGTTATTATTTTTCAGTATACCTACTTGACCGCATATTCATGCAATCTTGTTTTTGCAAGCCAGTTCGAATCCAATACAGACATGTTCCACCTTGGGCCATTTTTTAGGCCATTAGTGTTCACTTCTGCAGGTATCACTTGAGGTGAAACAGTATTATAACAGTATAACAATATATTATATATTTTAAACTTGAACCTTTGTTGCATAAAAAAAATCTTTCTTAAAGAATAACGCTACAATTTCTGCCTAACATCACAAGAGAAGCCACGTTTTCTAGTTATTGTTAGTGAGGCGTCTTTCAAAAATGTTGTTATTAGTAACACTGCGAGGAATTTCTCTCCGACTCGGCTGCGCGCATGTTTGTGGCGGAATAGTAAGTGATCAAGTTAATCATTACAATAAGTTTAAATTGATTATGTACATGCATGAAAAACACAAATTTATAAATGACACTAAATTTAAATCCACCCATTTTTATTTTTTTCGTTTAATAATTACGTGTTAGTTATTTAAATACTATGGCTCTGATCAATTTTATAGTAATCTGATAATAACTACAGCAGTCTTTATTTACATCATCATCATCATCTTAATATCTTATACGCACACATCATTATACTTTTAGTTTTGTAACTAAAAACTTTTCTAACTAATATTCTGCTCTTTTACAAACTTACTTATCTCTCATTCAAAGTAAGACTCCGCTGAACAGACCTGCGACAGACGTTGGAGGAAAAGCTTAAAAAATTGCGACGTTCATTAAGAGGATTTCATTTAAAAGAGGGCCGCGTGAATTTTTTAACTGAACAGGGATTAGGGATCCTCAGAACTTAATGAGGACGCCTGATGACTGGACAGTTGTTTTGTTTTTCATTTGGGTTTAGGCATGTAGTCAAGCAAGCTAACACAATAATTATAGAGACAAAAAAATGTTAAAATGCCTGCTTGAAATTCGGTTTCATGCTGACACCAAATTAATTTATATAAGCTGTGTGTTTCAAATTCAGCAATGACAAATGATTGTTGTTAATAGAAACTGGGGATCAGGCAATCATTTGATTTGACACATACATAATTGATGTATATTTGACAAGTTATATAACTTCGTTAATTAATCTTTCATTTTTTTTTGTTTGGTTCTATATTATTATATTGCGCTGATATGGTATTCTAGAATATACATATTTGAGTTTTTTTTTCGTCCTTGTATGACAGCAAAACTACAGTTTCCAATGAAACATCCAGAGTACGTACCAGTGAAACATAATATATATGTACGTTTACTTACGTCACTGATCAACACAGATTCTGCATTGGAATGAGAAGGTATTTTCCATTTTCCGAGATTTTCCGATACAAAAATGTAGTTGGAAAATCGTTGAAATCCGAGCTAACTTCCGTTGTCACGCCGGAATAGCGCCAGTTTGCCGGCCATTTTATCATTGTGTCACGTCAGCTGTCACGGCGTCATGTCCTGTCACTCAGTGGCACGCTGGTAGCGCCATCTAGTTTGCTGCTTGTTAGGAGTTAACGTTTGCAAGGTTGAAAAAGAAAAATTCGGAAATATTGTTTGTAGCAAGTGACATAATTTAAAACTGCTGTTAGTAGGTAAATATTATATGAACTCGCTTCGGAAGAGTGCTTCGGGTAAAACGGCTGATCACACTTGGATAAAATTTGGTATGGAAAAAGATTTGACTCTGATAGGGTCTGGATAGACACATGGGCCTTATTACAAAACGTCATGTGGTTTAAATATATGTAACCCTAGACCAAGTACGTTTTTGTTGTTCGAAAATTGTCTGTTTACAGTCATAATTATCAAACTGTCAAAATGTACCTACCAATGTTAAATCAAAGTTCCAATTTTTTGTTGACATTTTGATTGCTTGTTGAATGTAGCAAGTCAAGTCCCTACAATTTATGATAATGTATGCATGAAACGCACTTAGCTTCCTCCTCATTCATACAAAGACATTTTGAATATCGCTTTTCGCTAGATGTAGAACCGCATCAAAACTTGTGTAACAAAGTTAAGTCTCCACGTCTCTGTGAAGGGCTCGAGTAATGCTCTTTGTAAACGAATTATTTCAATCTGATTGATTATATTCGCTTGTTGCCTTAATTCCGGGACAAAAGATTAGAATCTTATCAAAATTGCTTTAGGAGTTTTGCTTTTGTATGTCAAAGTTGAAATTACGTTATCTCTGATCGTGTTTTGACAGATTATGAAAAGGAGTAAGTTCGGAGTGTTGTGTTGATTTTTAATTGAGTTAAATCCATTATCCATACAGATTACAAGTTCTGGATAGAAATCTGCTTTATAACTGGAGCAAATTACTAAACGTTATCAACGGATTTTCGAAATTAGATCCTCGCGTTTTTAACTTAAGTTTTTAAAACCATTTAATAAACAATATTTTACTTAGTGTTGTCATCTTCTATTACCACAAACAAATGTGAAAACCCAAGTAACCAGAATCGGAAATAAACTAGGTAGCATAATTTATGTCTTGCCTAGAATTTACTTTACTCTCATATCAAACATCATCCAAATCATCATTATCAACTTTTAACCCATTGAAACAAAATTAGATCTACGCAAGCACTACTTTTCAAGTAGAAGTAGTTACCTAATTAAAAAACTCCGCCGTCAGCTGGTAGCGAGCTAGAACCGCTCCGGTTGGTAACATTTTAATTTACTTCACTCAGTGAAAATTTGGTGGCAATTTTCATGGGAGTAAAAGTGGCACGTGACAGTAATGTAAGTTATAGATAAATGCGGTAGCGGTAACGCATGTTCAGAAAAACTGATAACTTATACGCTACTAATAACTAATATTTAGTAAGTTATAGGTAAGAGTATTCTATCAACTCTTTTTAAAAGCAGTTTTAACACAAAAACACCATTCTTTAACTTTATTTTTGTTTCATTTTCATAAACCTAATGACACAAAGTAAAGCTGCAACAAATTTAAAGTTTAGAGTGATTGTTTTTGGTGCCATAAATTTCCAAAATTTGTCGTGTACATTATGTTTTCAGCGCATTGATTACATTAAATCTCGTAACTTAGGTGGGCTTGGTCTAATTGAATTTTTCGTCAAACGCAGTTTTCAAAAGTTTTTTTTCATTACTATTATTTAATTAGTTGACACAAAATTAACAAATAACTCACCGTATCCGCAATCGCACTTATTTAACCTTACCTTTACGCAAGCTGTTTGTTAATGTAGTTAAAAGTATCTCATGATATAAACACTCACATGCAAGCATACTTGTAGTGGTTATGACAAGGTTTGTTTTGTAAAACATTTTGTTTCATCATCATCATCCACAGCCCTTTGCATCCCTCTGCTGGATATAGGCCTCCTTTTATATTATGTGTCTTTTAAATCTTGAGTTAATAGGTATCTTCTAGGTAAGCGGGTTACACCCTAGGCTGCAGTAATGTTTAACATCAGGCAGGCTGTAGTCAAACGAAAACCTATCCTAAGTAGAAAATATTTATGTTGCGACGATCCTGTACAGACCTCATCCAGGCTAGATGTCCACCCATCTCGCAGTCTAGCAACTTTTATGACGAATTTGAAATAACTTTGTATTCGAAGACGAATATTTGTACGGCGATTTCTGTATCCATATTTATGGTCTGTATATTATGCGAATAATAATAATAAATTTCGTTTATTGCTCCAAAAACATAATAAAACTAAACATAAATGCACTATAAACACCGCACTAGGCGAACCTGTGTCGCGGTGTGATTGCCTTCTCGTTCCAGACATTACTAGAATTAAACAGATAAGTGATTTGAGGAGGTGGAGTACTGATCTAAAAAGTTTGTATTTACACTTCTTTAAAACTAATTTAACTATTTGAAGTTTAAATTGTTTTTAGTTGATATGATCACAAATTTTATAGGATGGATTACTTCAACATATATTACAATTCAGGTATTTTATATAATTTTGAATAGGTTTGATAACACATAAGCAGTAACACAATAAACAATCTCTTTATCGTCACAAACAAAATAATAAACAGACAAATAATTCCATATTTTATATCAGAAACATATGTATATTATATTCTTTTTGTTTGTTTCCATGAGTGATCATTCACCCAAAGAACTAAGTATTTTTTTAAGAGATTTACAGTTTTTACATGGTTATTTTAACAACGTTACCATTTCAAGATGAAAAATATATAAAGTTACATACAGGCTCAGTTGTGTTCTTGTATCAGCTAAATATTAAAATTGCTGTGATAAAATATATTAAAACATCATGTGACAATTAATAAGACTATTTTTTAGGGTTTAAACATGTTAATATATATCGAAACTATGAAAGCAATCATTACCCAACAAATAATAACAAAGCCCCAATAATCTCAATAACTACATAGTTTTAAAATCTATGTTGCACGTTAGCTGGTTAGTTGTAAAATTGCACGTTGGTCAACAAAACCCCAACAACATTCTAGAAGAACTTAGAACGTATTACAAACTGCACGCGCATCGACGAACCAATATCAAGGAAGTTCCGACCAATAACGGCTTAGGAAGAATTATAGAGAATATGTGGGCAAAGAAAAAAAACTCTACGCAAGTAAAGTGCAGTTTGTAAAATTTTGTTGTGTGGATTCAAGCAAACAACTTGATGGCAAAGCTTATATTTGCACAAGGCGCTTTGCATTTCTATCGTGTTTCCTGAGAATTACAATATAGAGGTCTTTCAAAACAGTAAATGGATATTTTTGCTAAAATTTAGACTACAGTACTTACCTTACTTCAGGTAGGTACATTTAAAATAGTAGTGAAATGCTTTTAACAGAACATTAAGCCTTATTCTGATATCATAGATTAAGATTAAGATTATTGTGAATTTTATCATTAAAGCTTATTTATATTGAATAAGTAGTGGATTACCACGGCGTCGTTTGTAATTGGTCGTTGTCATTCGGTTCACGGAAGTACCAATTATATTTACGCCGATTACTTACTTAGCCATTATCTTTTTTATATCTTGTTGCCTTAACTTTACCATTTATTGTATGAATTGAAAAAATTAAACTAAGACAAAAAATATAAATTTAAACAAACAGTCATAAATATTGAAAGTAAGACGATAGTAAATTAGTGTCTGAGATTAGAATTACTTGGCCCCGAGCACTAACTAATGGCTAAAGTTTGCCTCATCTCATTTTGCAATACACAGGGTTATCCACATAATTATTATTTGCTAAGCTTATCTTTTTATTAAATATTTAGTAAGTCAGTACAGGTATGTTCGTTTAGATGGTAACCTAGCTACATTTGTCAATCTCACTTTATTGGTGGTTCTATGTTTTACAAATTTATAAAAGTTGAAAATTTACTTATCAAAGTTATGATTGCAAATAAAACTTATAAATCAGAAGTTTTTTTTAAGGTAAACTGCGCAGTGGTATACTAGTTTCAAGTTAAATGAGTAGGTAACCTTACTTTATTTATTTATTATTCTCTCTTCCTACATACTGTCATTGGGAAATATATCTGTTTTAAAGTGTTCGATCGTCCTTTCCGAGTGATATTTTTAATAATACATATGTGTACTCTGAGGTATGCACAATAAATATGTGATAACCTTGGTGATCACGAACGACTACCGTATTATGCTGATCTTCGAGCACTACTTACTTCTCGTGACAAATATTTAGGTACTACATAGTACATGACTTTAAAAGAATTAAAAAAGTATGTTTTAATACTTTATGCACGTTAATAATGGCTTCAAATTTGCTGTGAACCAATTACAGACCTCGTTCAGTTGACAAACAACTATAATTTTATAGGTTTCTATCATGCACCTATTTTCTAGAATTAATGGAACAATATAGTGTTTTTAAGGTTGTTGCAGTAACGAAATAACCAAAATGTAGCAAAATTGTACCAGAAAAGAAAAAATATAAAATTAGAAAAGAACAATTTCTTTGCGGCAATTTTACTTTTAAATTTAATCTTATAGTTTGACAAAAACTGTCAAAGAAATTTTAAACTCAACCGCCAAAAATCCGAAATTCATACAACCCTTGCCCGATAAATCCGCAGTAAACTTGCTGAAGTTTGCAAACTGGATTAAAATTCGCAAAAACTTAAAAAAGGTCAAAATTCCATGTTGGAACGAAGCTCGCTTATGAATATTGATGGCACTATCTCGGAGGTTATTGAGGAACGCAGGATAATATGGAATAGGCATTATTTACATCAAGGCCTTGAGACAATCTGTTAGGTATTACAAGTACATTTATAATATTTCACAAATAAATATTCGCAATAATAAATATATAAATTAAACAACTGACTCTATGCGTACAATATTTTCTCAAACTATATTAGGTGATTCAAACAATGAAGTGAACTTTAAAATTTAATTACGGTCTAAACTTACATGGTTTTCATGTTATTTAAAGCGACGCGTGAACTATGTAATTTAAGACCGTAACTATATTATAATTTAATGAACATATCTCACGTTATATTTGCAAAGTGAAATATAAAGTCACCATTATGACTTGGTTAATAGTCGTTACTATTCTGTTTCTCTCAGGTTGCTCACTTGCTACTGTAGGCGTTACAGCGAGTTAATATATGATTTATTTTCAGAAAAAGAATAAACCGATTTCGGCCGATGAAATGATATCTACCTACAATTAAATTTTGTAATTGATCTCCAAAAAGTGGTAATATTCCGTCAAACAATTCAAATATAATTTACTCCACACCTGAGTATGTATGCCACGCCTGGTAGTATTTATGGATGATATGATGACGAAGAAGGATGCTCCGCTGTCCCTAAATGTATCTATATAAAGCGTCAAAATAAAACAAAACTAAGGACAAATTCACACAATATGTTTTTTTATATATATCGTGTCCCTAAAATATATTATTTTTGTGGTAGTAGCCCCTAGTGCTGACGTTTGGGGCTTAATTAATTTTTGTGTGGTAACTGAAAAACCTACACTTTGAGGCAGAGTCAACGCCGAGAGGAACCATTTTGGTATTTTTAGCACATGTATGGTTTAATTAACAAAGTGAATGTTATTCAACAGCTTTGTTAGGCACTTTAACATTTTTAGGAAGAAGTAAAATTGATAATATCATGAATAGTATAATGGGCACCAACGTTATGTACGAGTTTATGTAACATGACAATAAATATCATTTTTGAAAAATAATAAAATAATTTAGTTGTAATAACCGGTGTTCCTTCGGTTCACTGTATTTAGGTCGATTTTGCCTTGCTTGTAGGGTTTTGGAGTAAAACGCGTGCGATTCCTTTGAGAGTAAGTATATTTGTTCAACGACACAGATAATGTAAACCTAGTCGATCACAGATCATACATACCGCCCACCAAAAACGTAGTTTTTCTATAAAGCTATACATAATCTATGAAATAGTGTAAGTAAACATAACCTGCAATCCAATTTATCCTTGGAATTACTATACCTTCTTGAAATATTCACAAATTGTACCGAATTTAGCAATATATTATTACACATTTCAAGTAATAAATAGTCATATCTAACTAACAATTCAACCTTACAGCTAATGATAAGTACCAAATTTATGTATGAAATCTGAATAAATCAGAGGTTAGTATAAATTTATCTTTACAGCAAATGATATTGAAATCTATAACTTTATTTACAGCCGAAATGAGTAAATACAAGTTCAGCAAGTACACAAGATCACAATAAAGGCTGCACAAAATTACAAGTACTAGTTACAATGTGAAATCAAATATTATTACAATAAGTTGTAATCATCAGATTTTTATGACCTTTTAAGGAAACATCAGGTAGAAAACGTTCAAATTATACATTTTTAAAACATTTTAGGTAAATCAATCGAATGTAAGTACAATTTACTTGTTTATATGAAGCCTTGCATGTATTGTAAACAATAAACATTATCATAAACATACATTGTTTCATTTGAAGTAGTTAGAATCTATAAGTAAACTCATAGGTAACTAGAGTTAATTTGTACACATTAGCATCAAATTATATGCAAGTTATTCATCATTAATTGGAAGTGGGCACAACCGAGAGACAGCACGCTGTGTAATCTTACCATGATATTTTAAGCTGTACACTCTGCACACTCCATCATTCCCTGTGTGTTTCTGAACTATGCGACCCATTGACCACTTACCTGGTGGGAGGTTATCCTCTTTAACCAGTACAATGTCTCCGATGTTGAACTCAGGCCTTTGGCGATGCCATTTAGGTCTGTTCTGCAGCTTAGTCAGGTACTCCTGCTGCCAACGACGCCAAAAATGTTGTACTACACGCTGACAATGCTGCCACCTAGATAGTCTGCTAGCTGGAACTTCACTCAGATCTGGGGAAGGAACATTAATTAATGACTCGCCTATCAAAAAATGTCCTGGGGTCAAAACTTCTACTATATCAGGGTCATCACAATCAGTGGGACACAACGGCCTAGAATTTAGGCAAGCTTCAATCTGACATAAGACAGTTGAAAACTCTTCAAATGTCATTTTAGTGTTTAGTATTCTCTTGAGATGGTATTTCACTGAAGCTACACCACTCTCCCATAGTCCGCCTAGAGTGGGGCTATATGGTGGTATATGATGCCACTGAGTACCATCTTCGGCCAGCAAATGCTGTAGTTGTTCTGGCAAATCTAACTGAGCTTCCTTCCATAGTTTGGCCAACTCTGTGTTTCCAGCGGCCAAGTTGGTACCATTATCGCTCCACATATGAGCACATCGTCCTCTTCTTGCTACAAATCTCTTGAAAGCATTTATAAATCCTTCACAAGTCAATGATCCCACTAATTCAAGATGAATGCATCGTGTTACCATACAAATAAATACTGCCAAGTAAGCTTTACATGTTTTAGCTCCTCTAAATCTTGACATTAATATCTCAAATGGTCCTGCAAAGTCTACTGCTGCCCTTTTGAATGGTCGGGCAGGTGTTACACGAGCCTCTGGTAAGTCACCCATAATTTGCTCTCTAGCCTTGGCCCTTTGTTTTGCACATACAAGACATTTATGTATGTATGGTCGTACAGAACCTTTTATTTTTAAAATCCAGTACTGGGATCTCAGGTAAGTCAAGGTGAGTTGAACTCCTCCATGTAGTGTTCTTTTGTGTGCATCATTGATGAGCAGAGGAAGCAAATCATTGTTGTGTCCTAGGATAATAGGATGTTTTTCCTTCTCAGGTAAATCTGTGTTTCTTAGGCGACCGCCCACCCTGAGTATATTTTTTGAATCAAGGAATGGATTCAAAGTTTTTAATTTACTTGTCCTTTTAACAGGTTTCCCTTGTTGTAGTCTCAAAATTTCTTCTTCAAACTCTTCTGTCTGAACTCTTTTTATCATAATTTCTAAAGATTCTTCTAGCTCTTTTGTTGTCATTCCCTTAGGATCTTCTGTCTTTGTCTTCTTGTAGTTTAAAAATCTTCTAGCAAAAGCTAATACCTTTTGAAGTTCAATCAATGTATCAAATTCTTTCAAATCTATCTTCTCTTCTTCGTTGATATCAACTATGGTGTGGAAACATTTTCTCATTTCTAGGTTTGTATCTTCTATCTTATCCTTGCTGAAAGGAATGTTGTTTGTTTGCAGCCATGACGGTCCACTCCACCACTGATGATTCTGTGCAAGTGCGGAAGGAGACGAGCCTCTACTGGCGACATCTGCAGGATTTTCTTCAGAAACAACATGATAGAATCGACTAGTTCCCATATTTTCAAGTATTTCTACTACTCTGTTACTGACAAAGACATTCCACCTTCCGGGATCGCCGTTCAACCACGACAGTACAACGGTCGAGTCTGTCCAAGCATATATTTTGTCACTTGACAAACCAGTTGCTTCTCTTATTTGTTTTAGAAGTCTTGATAGTACTAAAGCGCCTAGAAGCTCTAGTCTAGGTAACGACACTGTTTTTACAGGTGCAACTCGTCCTTTTGCAGCTATAATTCCAGTTTTGATATCTCCATCTTCTGTTTCTACTCTCATATAAGCAACTGCTGCATATGCCTTTGTTGAGGCATCTGAAAATCCATGTATTGTGGCATTTTTCAGTCTCTCTGTGGTTGTTCCTAACCACCTAGGTATTTCTATTTCCTTCAGATTCTCAAATCCTTGTCGAATCTTCAACCATTCTTCTCTCAGCTGGTCATCCACTTCTATATCCCAGTTGATTCCCTTCAACCATAGTTTTTGCATGACTATTCTTGCAGGTAGTATTGCTGGCGTCAGCCAACCAAGAGGATCAAATAGTCGCTGCAGCTCAGATAAGATAACTCTCTTTGTGATTATCTTGGGTACTGATGGTAGAGTGAGTTGATACTGGAACACATCTTGACCAACATCCCAGGCTATGCCCAGTGCCTTGACCATACCTTGCAGATCAAGGTTGACATGTGTTACATGTGTACTACATTCATCAGGTTGAAAATATTGCAGGAAATTGAGGTTATTGGAAGCCCACTTGTGCAGAGTGAAACCTCCTTTCTTGAGGATGTCCTTTACAGCTTGAGCTACTTCTAACGCGGTCTCTACTGTGTCTTGGCCTGACATCATGTCGTCCATAAAGAAATCTTCCTTTATTGTTCTAGCTGCTGCGGGATGATGTTTTCCTTCATCTTCTGCAAGTTGCTGCAAAGTTCTTACCGCTAGGTAAGGAGCTGAGGCTGTCCCAAAGGTTACTCTCAGCAGACGAAAGTCTTGTACTTCTTGCTCATCACTGTCCCGCCACAGTATGCGTTGGTAGTCTGTGTCCTCCTTAGTTACTAAAATTTCTCTATACATTCGTTGAATATCTGCAATGAAACAAATCTTTTTCATTCTCCATTTCATAATTAAATTCCGTAAATCATCTTGAAGCTGAGGTCCAACCAGTAATTCTTCATTTAACGAAACATTATTTGTACCTTTATTTGATGCATCAAAAACCACTCTTGTTTTTGAAGTATCCTTATCTTCTCTCACCACTGCATGGTGTGGAAGGTACACAGCTGGATTTTTCATCTCATCTTCCGGAACTGGTTCCATATGGTTCATGTCTAAATACTCCTTCATGACCTTAGTATACTCACTTTTCAGTTCAGGTTTTCGCTGGAATTTCTTTTCCAGTTGCTGTAATCTTCTCAATGCTATATCTCTAGTCTCCCCCTGAACTGATATTGGTGTTGGTGTCTTAAATGGTAGTTTAACTACATACCTGCCTTCACTGTTTCTGGTGTGTGTTTCCTCATATATCTTCTCGCAGAGCCTCTCATCTGCAGTGAGTTTTCTTCTCTCTGTAGGCTCTAATTCCCACATGCCTTTCAGCATGTTATCCAGATCAGTGTGTATGTGCAAAGAAAGTGCTTCTTTGTGCCTATCTTCGCCTATTTCACCAAAAATAATCCAACCTAACCTGGTATTTTGCGCAGTCGGTTGATCAGGTTCTCCGTGTATGACACCACTTCTTATTATCTTGCCATACACCTTTGAGCTCAGCAACAGGTCTATCTTTCCCGGACGGTCGAAACTGGGATCTGCAAGTTTCAATCCCTGTACATGATGCCAGCTCCTGGAATCAACCGATTTTTTGGGAAAGAATGATGTAATGTTACCGGCTGTCACATAACAAATGACTTTGAGATTGAATGTTGGGTCTGCCTCTGGAACAATCTCAAAGGAAGTTACATGTGTAACAGCTGACTTTGCTGACCCTGTACCTGAAACATGTCCCTGTATGGGACTTTTCTCTGAGCGCAATCGTTGAGCTGCCCTCTCGCTTATCAGTGTTACCTGGGCCCCTGGATCTACGATAGCACGTAGTATTGTAATATTTCCTGAGCCGTCTCTGACTGGCACTAATGCTGTGGCCAGCAGACCGGGTGAGTCCATGCAAGTAAATAAGGTAGCTACTGCTACTTGCATACTGACTTCACTAGGCTCACTTACTTCGTTTAAAAGTTCTGTGTTTAAGTGTGTGTGTAATGAAACTTCTGTATTTTGTACTTTAGCCTTGGGCTCAGAAGCTTCCCTCTTAGCACTTGACTTACTTGAACAGAGCAGGGGGTGGTGCCTGCGTAAACAAATCTTACAAGAACCCTTTAAACGACAGAATCTGACAGAGTGTCCGGGCAACAAACAATAAAAGCAAAGATTCTTACCCTTTACAAAATCGCTCCTCTCTGGTTGTGCCAAGTGCTTTTCATCACAATATCCACATATCTTAATATTATCCTTTATCCTTGATTTGTTTATTTGCTCCGCTGCAGCTGAAGCATGGAGTACTAACTTGTTTGTGGGTGTTGTAGTCAATTCCAATGTTTGTATTCTTCTTTCAATGAAATCGAATAAGTTCTTTAAAGATGGTAGCTCACTGCCATTATTACTTACATAATCCTCCCATTCCTTATGAGTTTGAATGTCCAGCTTCTGTGATATCATATAGATTATTATTGGATCCCAATCAGTGGTTTGTATTCCACAGTTATTTATGCCTGTGAGACATTCACGGCTGGTATCAATCAGTGTTTTCAACTGTGATGCCGACTGAGATGAAATCCTTCTGGCACCAAACATCTTTTTCATAATGGCGTTGATTATTAATCTTTTGTGACAGTACCTTTTCTTTAAACAATCCCAGGCAGGTTTGTAATTACTTCCAGTCACTTGATACGACTTGATTGCAGCAGCGGCCTCGCCTGTGAGGCACGACTTCAGGTAATGCAAGCGTTGGACATCAGATAAATTTTGGTTAGATTCAATAAGTGATACAAAGGTGTCTTCAAAACCTTGCCAATCTTCATGACCTCCGGCGAACTTTGGTAGGCTAATCCTCGGAAGACTGACTCCTCCAGTGTGACAGTGAATGCCATCCACCGACGTCGACGCCGCCGATGTGTTATTCTGAACTATACTGGCTTCAATCACTTCCATCATGTCAGTCTTGTAGGTTAGGAAAAGTTCCTCGACCTCGCCGTATTCTTGCGTATGAGCACGTTGTTCCGTTAATGGCAAGTTTTGATAGTACTCGCAGAATTTTGCCCAGTTTTGTGTGAGATGTTCTATGCGAACCTTTGCGTACGCACTTGTGCGTCGCACCTTTGGGCATTTCTTGAAATTTTCATACGATCGCTTGATGCCGTTAATTATGTCATCTAACTTTGCCTTCGTGGTTTCAATTTGAAGTCCTTCCGCTTTCGACATTTTCTAAGCCACCAACAGATCTCAACAGATAGGTAGCACGAAATCAAGGTTTGCAGATATTTGTGACATTTCGCAATTACTTTTCAGTTTCACAATGTAATTGCGTCTTCCATTTTTAGCACACACAATGGCGTTCTCCGGAAAAAATGCAAGGCAAATTTTTGCATCCTGCTCGAATATGTTCCTTCGGTTCACTGTATTTAGGTCGATTTTGCCTTGCTTGTAGGGTTTTGGAGTAAAACGCGTGCGATTCCTTTGAGAGTAAGTATATTTGTTCAACGACACAGATAATGTAAACCTAGTCGATCACAGATCATACAACCGGCTAGCACTTACGTCAAAAATTACGTCGAAAAATTAGCTCGACAAGTTTTAAGGTTATTACAACTAAATTAAATCATGCCTTACGGGAACTATAATACAATAATAAAATAGATATTTATTCGTGTTTAATATATATTATCTATACTAATATAATAAAGCTGAAGAGGTTGTTTGTTTGTTTGTTTGAACGCGCTAAACCTCAGGAACTACTGGTGCGAATTAAAAAAATATTTTTGTGTTAAATAGACCATTTATCGAGGAAGGCCTTAGGCCATATAACATCACGCTGCAACTAATAGAAGCGAAGAAATGATGGAAAATGTGGAAAAAACGGGAAAAATTATTCATCTTTGAGGGTTTCCGTTGCGTGCGCTGCGAAAACGGTTCAAGATATTACAAAAATATGTTCATAGACTATTAACGGTGCCATTGACAAGAGAAGGTTATCAAGAAGAGTTGAGCACTATATATCAAATCGCAACTGCCAACGGATACGGAAAACACATGGTGGACGGGTTGGTAAGAAGTAAGACAAGGCAGCAGGTTCGCAATATGTTATATGCAATACCACCGGACAGGCCAAACAGATATGTGGGTAGCCTTACTTACATGGGGCCAGTGTCAGAACGGGTCGCTAAAATATTGCGGAAAGCGGAAGTCAATACAGCTTATAAAACAACGGATAATTTACGTCACCTGTGTAATGGTAAAGACCGGTTGGAAGATGCCAGTAAGTCTGGGGTATAAAAATTGGTGTGTGACGAGTGCAATGCTGTGTATGTAGGTCAGACAGGAAGAAATTTCGAGACCAGATACAAAGAACATAATGGCAGCCCATAGGAACGAGCACCCAGAAAGATCACACTTTGCGAAACATTTATTAGACACCGGACATACTTTGCAAAATAACCACACGTACCGGATTAAGCAAATATGCGATAAAGGATTCCGTTTGTGCGTGTGGGAGCAGCTGGAAATACTGAAACACCAGGGTCAACCTTTTACGTTGCTGAACGACCAAACAAACTTGATATCATCAACATTGCTACGAACTTTCATTGGTACCTAATGGAACAAACACCACCTAATTTGGTAAACACGCGAGCGATGACGCAACGACGGTTAAGTTAGTGAGTTTGAATAGTAACGGTCAGGCAATGACACATCGTATGACATCATATTACGTTATAAGGAGCGGTCGTTGCTCACTGAGCTCACTTTCGGACCGACGTTCGGGGAGTCAACTCGTCTTGAGGATGCCTCGTGGAGAGGCGAAACACGTGTCGACGAAAACATCTTGCCGAAGGAGAACAACAAAGCTTGAAGACACAAGGTGCGGTGTTGGTAAGATCTTGAGATCCACGGAGGCCACATTGGTTAGGAGGTGAGGTATGGCGGTGGTATATGGAGGAACACACCTAAAAACCATCAAGTCTGTTGTTTGATGTCAGTTAAGGAGCAGTCGCAGCGGAAAAAACACTACACATTTCTCCAGAGTTTCAGTTACAATGGATTTCCGCAAAGTAACGCCTGATTCAATATTTTACAAAAATATGTATAAAAGAATTATTTCTCTTAAAATAATCTTACAAAGTGTCTTCAACAATATTTATGTCTATCTTTTAAGGTTAACTCACTAGAACCGTTTTTATGGTAATAACTATTCCACGCGGACGAAGTCGCGGGAACCAGCTAGTATAATATGTATAATCAAATAAAATTCATTCAAATAGTAATTAATAGAACCGTTACTAGCGGTACATACTTAATGTAATCGAAAAGCGCATAGTTAAGTTTCAAATAAGACTAAAACATAAAATAACTAAATTTATAGCTGTTACCTATTATATCTGATGTGTTGAGTTTCCTGAGTCGAGAGCTTTTCTGACGTATCATAGAATGCAGTTATTATGATAAGATAATCATATATTGATTTAGCCAAGCTTTAAAAAGCCCAGCATCAACATCCGTCTCAGGCTCCGTGGAGTCAGATCCAGTGATAAACCAGCTTTTTTCCATCCATCAGTGTCCCTGCAAAGCCTGCAACGACAAGATAGATCACGGACATTTATTTAGGCAAGAGAATTCTGAATAAGAGTAGCGAGCTGTAGTGGCGAGATTTTCAAACGTTTGTAATTTGGCTTTGATTTTCTTATAGATAAAATCATGCTAAAATCTCAGTAAATCTTAACATGAATTCATCTTATTGATACTTTTATTTTATTAAGTTCATTATTCACCTCTCAGAGACCTTATTTAACTAATTATATTGAAACATTCATGTAGGTATGTGCAGATCTTGGTAAGTTCATATGTGTAATAGATGTATACATAATATGTATTATAATATAGCATTAGAATGAGTTAACATCCCGATTTTCACTGCAGTGTTTGCAAATTGACTTCTTGATGCCGAAGTATACTAGCAAAGGTGTGGTAAAGTAACGATGTAATTGTAAATGTGAAGAAGTTTTATATCCTTCCTTCTAATTTTTGCAGTACTGTCAAATTAACAAGGTTTACTCAAGGTACTAAACAATATTATCTAAATAAGTGTACAATTTCCTTTGTAAGCCTATTTATACGCAAATTATATTAAAAGGTTTGAGTTTTACTTTTGATAAAATAGGTATGGCATAGACCTCATTACATAATAGAATCCAAACAAGTTATCCTCTCTTAGTAACTTAAACGAAAATTATTTTCGCTTAAATTTATTACTACATTGGCCTTTTCCTTTTGTTGTTAAATTCCTAAAATTGTATATTATGTTGATTTAAACATTTGCTATTCCGGTTTTCGTAGTGAAATACGTAGTCTGACTAATTGCCTAAATATCACAGACCTACATAAATCTTGCTATAACTGTGCGTGAACTAAGGATGTGGTTTTATTTATTTTGCCGGACAAGGTTTTGTATTTTTTGTCATACAAAAACGAATCTGATAGCCAGTATCGCTAGCTTTATCCAGCCAAAAGAAGGCTACGACATTTGAATTTTAAATGAATGAATGAGTCTAGCGTATATTTGTTATTTTTGATACTACGTCACTTAAAAGTATTTCTTAACATTAAAATTTATTTCATTAATAAATAACCAACTGATAGTAGGTACTCACCAGCGTATACTTTCATAACGCGTAGTATTTGTTTGAATACGTGAATTACAGATTATTATAATATCTTTAAATAGATATTAAATTGGAATCTGTATTCGTTATCCGTCAAAAATCGGCCGATAAGACCGGTTACTTTCAGCCATTTTCCCATCCCTACGACTGCTGCATTTTTTTATGTTAACATGTAGCAGAGGTATAATTTAGAGCTGTAACTCAGCCTGCACAGCACATGCATCACGACCTCCCAGCGGCTGCGATAAACTGCCCACAATGATTACCTGAATAAGATTCTGGGTTGAATTAAAAATACACAAAACAGTTTAAGAAGCTAAGCAGTTTTTCTTGAATGATAAGTGGTTTTTTAAAATGTGAACCATTAAACAATATTTTTTCCTAACTTTGATGTAATTTAAAACAATACCAGTTCATTATACGTACTTATGAGCCTAACAAAAAATTTGTTAAATTGTGATTTAAATTTGACGGAATTTTATTATAATTGATTAATTTGAGATTTCAGTCTCAATTTTATTCAACCTTTAAATTTTCTTCAGCAAAAAGTTAATATGCCTACAAAGCAGTATTTTAATAACTCAAGTGGGGTAATCAACGACTAGGAAATAGTGTTTTTCAACTGGAAATGCAGGTTAATAGTAAGGAGCATAATTACAGCGAAGACACATGAGATGGTCTTACTTTATTTGTGGCTCTGGATTGCTGTTGCAATGAATTTTAAGTGCTAAGTGATTAGAAAATTGGAGTTATTCAGTTTCCGCTAAAGTACCTGTCTTTTATGCTAATAAATAAACGATTGCGATTCGGTGAGAATAAGCGTCTACTTTGTAAGTATTTCTAATTTGATGGACCTTATTTGATCACAGGTACGTATAATTTTTATATATATTGTTATTTGCGTGTACAATTTTACTACTTAAAAAAAACTGACATGAATAACAATAACGCTGAGCATACATCAGCGCGAAATATAAAAATGTAATGATGAGAGACGTAAACTGCAGCTTTGGTGATGTTTAACGTCGGGAAAGAAATGGATTCAAGTGTGTACATGTTTTTAAAACATAAAAATAATTATGAAAAACTAGTTCCCCAGACTACCACAAACTATACAAAGTAATAAAAGAACTGAAAAATAATAACCGAACTAAATATGCATAACAAACACTTTCTCGCGGAAGCCGAATGAAAGTCGACTCAATGGCCCGCGAGGGAAATTAAGGCGTTTTCTTTTTTATTGCCCTTCCTTCCTCAATCATTGAGACACCGTGGAGGTATTTGTGGACTAAAGCAACTCAACACTATAAAAAAATTGGGTTATATTAATGCCTGTGTAACTGAACGGCTAATCTTCTAAACAGGTAACGTCCCCAACAATTATTTAAGGATGGCTTTAAGTGCATCGATATCAAAACTTTGGTAGATATACTTTTAATCGAGTTGTATTATAATTTAGGATAAAACTTATAAATATGAAACACATAGACATTCATTGGGTTGTTTCACAGCTCGTACACAGTAATATTCAGTATACAAAATAAAAAAAAATATTTACAATGTAAACATTTCAAAAACACATATACTTATAGTTATTTGAAATACTTATTCTTTTTGGAACGAGACTTTTTCGTGAAAGAAATCTATTCCATGCAAAAAATGTGATGTGAAAATCTTACTACGAACAGCAATTTCATAAATGACGCATTTTTGATTCATTACCCTTAAAAATATCCGCACCTATTGCTTTTAAACTATCGCTCGTGTAATTTAATCAACATATCCTCTAAAACCTGGAATCTTCTTAAACCTATTCAAAGTCTTAATGCACTTTATATCTATCTATATATATATAAAAATGAATTGCTGTTCGTTAGTCTCACTAAAACTCGAGAACGGCTGAACGGATTTATCTTATCTTAGTCTTGAAATGTTCGTGGAGGTCTAGGGAAGGTTTAAAAGGGGGAAAAAAATTGAAATTAATTTATACAAAAGTTTAGGTCGCAGTACGAAGTCTGCCGGGACAGCTAGTCATGCAATAATATTCCCTCGGCTTTTCCTGCAATAAGTAACAGTGAATGCTTTTATTACCGAAAACATATTCCGTTCGAGCGAGGAACCTCTACGACCGTTAGAACTGAGGACTTCAAACTTTCTTATTCACTGGTACAGGGTGATATTTAAACAAACCATGGTTAAGGTGAAAAATAAATGGATGATATCAATTATAAACTATTTTAAACTGTCAATTATAAGAAATAACAAGTAACGATCTATTTGTACAGTAAAACCTTTTTACGAGCATGTGCTCAATATGGCTTATATTACAAGTAGGTACATATAATATTCATTTGAAATTAATCTGAAACAGAATCTTCATTCTGTTTTTGATTAATTTCTAATTAAATAAGCGCAGACTTTCAAATGAATCGAGCTGCCAATCAGATATTTATTTACTAAACTTATCTGAGACTGAACACATTTATAGTTATTTTATTAAACAATCTGGAAATTTCATATGAATACTAGAAACAAAGAGGAATATTATTGAACCAGATAGTAAATAACTTAAATCACAATACAGTGAAATAATAAAAGACCAGCGCTGGTTGCTTCCACACAACCAGCATTATGCTGTGTTGTGGCTGTGTTGTGGCAGATTTTACGTTTGTTTATTATGTTTTTACTCGTGTGAGTTCTTCTGTTAAATCTGTCACAATAAATGTTTTCTTTCTTTCTTTCTGATACAAAAATAAAGTTTGGAATACAGTTCTTCAAAACCTCCAGGAAATAGCATCTTGTAGAGTAGACGATTAAAGTAAACTGGTATATCTCTGGAGTCTTAGTTTCAGTTTCAGTTTGTGATTTGAGTGTGAAATTTTGACAACTTGCATTATGTGAGTTTGAGTTCAGTTTGTAAGTTTAGTCCGGTAATAGTTAGTGGGATATAATGTTATTTCAGCAAGGATGTGCTAAATTTTCCTTTGTTAAAGATATGCACAGATTTGTAACTATTACACAATTTTATCTATTTTACCAATGTTGTATAAGGTATACAGCATATTTGTTAAATTAGGTATTTGAAAATGGAGTTATTTTGTTGAAATACTTAAGTTATACCGTACAGAAGGATCAAAATTACAAAAATCATATATAGTAAAATTTTAAAACCTGACTATTATTTCATAAAAGTAATAAAATAGGTATTGACTCTATGTACGTAAAACATTAGTGCTTCATACATATATTTGGTATAATGCACTAAACTAATAAACGAAAATATTTCAAAGTGAATTGCATCCAAAACGTTGTTAGCCGCAGCATTAGTGTAATAAGACAGTCGGCATGCAGAGAGGGCGCTGCATGACGCGGCGCTGCCCAAACTTATTGAAGTGCAATTTACGGAATTAATATCTAGTGGCAAAGAATTAATTGGCCGGCAGTTTGTAAAATAATTATAATGTACATAAATGTCTGCTGCCCAAAGTAACACTAGTGTTTTTATACATTTTTAACACTCATTTCACAATATTTTCCGTTGTTTTTGTTACACTTAATAAATTTATATTTGTGATTATATTTTTTTATGAAACATAGATGGTTGCAATATAATGGGCATGAGTTAATTGACCAATTGATGGAAAAAAAGTTCCATAAGATTTTACTGCAAAGTTAATAAATATGCTCCTAGAGCAGAAACCTACTAAGATACTCTAGACTTTATGTATATGTATACACTGCCTGACCAGCGACAGTTTTTAAAACTATTATGTATATTATTATTTTGTTTGCGATTTTGCTAACCAAACCTTAAAACAGCTGACCAACCAACCACTCCTCCATATTAAAATAAAGTGTGAGCTACGTTTGGGTCGTGAGGTCTACCGTTTGGGAGCCATTACGAGATCATATAGTAAATGAATAGCGACTTGCAAGTATGTTTGCAAAGATCTCCAGTTGCCGGCAGGAAGACGAGTGCTCTTCAACGTATCGAATATATAGGTGGTCTAATGAAATAACGGTGACATCTGTAAATTTATCTAGTAGGTAGTCTATGGCAGTATATAAATTTCACTTACAGATAGACAGCTCTTTTTCACTGATTGTAATATCAGTTTAGGCACTTTTAGTTAATAAGTTGAGTATTTCTATTGATGAATAAATGATTACCTTATCTTATCATCTTGATGGTAAGTGCCTGACTGTCAGTCGTGAAATTTAGGGTAAAATTATATGTACCACCATACCACCTCATATACATTAAGAAATTGACTGTTAAATGTAAAATAATTTGAGTTTCAAATCACTGTTCGTTTTATAATTCAATTTTCATACTAGTACACGAATGTTTTTTCGCATAAACTGGAGATTGCAATGAGAGGTCTTTTCACAAACGGATTATTTATGAACTAAACCGATAAACCATTTTCACGGTGAAACTACCTGTAGGTACAATTTTCTAGTAAACCTCTTATAACTAATACCAGTTTATACGTCTTCTATCTAGAAGAGCAGTCTGTAACTCGACACGAGAATCCGTGTAAAGGAACGCCGCTCGAAGCAGCTCTCATCAACGGTGTGCAGGGGTTTCATGCAATGGAAGATAACTTTTATTGGGAAACAAGCGAAAAGAATCACGACTGGCAGGATTTGAACCTGTGTATTTCTGATTACCAGCCAAACCGCCTTAATCTGTCGGCTACGGTCTACTAACTACCAGGCGCAAAAATCCACACATAATTATTTTCCAATAAAAGTTTAAGTTAAACAACCATAGCGGGTTTAGCACTTGAGAAAATAACTCATTGGAAAATAAGAGGTGTTCTGTATTTGTAAGTTTAAGTTTCAATAATTGTTGTGATACGTATTTTATTTTAAATATTTGTGATTACACAAATATTTAAAAAAAATTGAGAGTACATTAGTACTCTCAAATTAGATAATTTAAATAAGTTATTTAGTGATTTTTACATCGATGGTTTTTTAAAATTTATTTAGTGTAACTCAGATAATTTAATCCCAGGAAACATCGATGGTTTTTGACATTACAAAGTAACAAAAGATTTAAAGGAATTGCAAATTAATACTCATTTATAGCAGTATTCAAATTCGTATATAATATACATTCTGAATATTTAAGTATTATTTTTATAACTGAAAACAATATAGTAATTTTCATCTTCCCGTTATTGCTTTTCCGATGAAAGCCTACAAATCAAAGGTAAGGTAATTCAATAGTTGCATAGTAAGCAACGCACTCTGACTGAAAGCAAACTGATAGAGTAATACTCTGTGCTAGTAATATAAACCAGCAGTTATAGAAACCAGAAGCTTACAATTCCCATTCATCTGATCAGAATATAGTGCTGGGAAATCTGGAATATCAAATAGTGCTAGGAAATCAAGCCCCAAGCCAATGAATAGAAAGAAAGAAGAAAAATGTATTTACAGAATTACAGATTTAAATGTAGGCGTATAAACAAAACCCTAAAACTAATATTATTAATAATCATAAAAATCTATCTATGTTTTATGTATATTTTATTATTCTACGATAAGAAGTCTTAGCAGAAGATTTTAGTAGGTAAGTAGGTATATCGGTATATCGGCAATATGTAAACAAACTAAGTTATGTTTAGTCACCTTAATTACAGTTTTTGTTTAAATAGCTAGGTCATTTAAAGTTACACTGCAGGTACAGTACGCACCTCTTCCATCTCCACTCTCTCCATTCCTCTGTCCATCCTACGGTTGCCTGGAAGAAATCGCTAATAGCGATAAGGCCGCCAGTTGTGGCACTATTTTTAAGTCTTTTGTGTTTCTGTTTGTCTTTTTTTTTCAATGGGTGTTACTTTGAAGACTTTTATCAATCTATCTATCTCTTCCCCAATCAGCCACTGCGACAGAACTAAGCAAACTGCTGTATTTCTAGCCACGGGGACTTCTCACGAAAGCAATGAGCCTGTAATGCATTACATTTGAAAATAGTGCCTACGCAAGTATACAACATTCTAAAAGGTTAAAAGTTACCTATAATTAAAATACCTTTATCTGTGTACAAAATTATTCAGAAATAATAACGCAATATTGGTGTTGGGTTTATGCACATCAATAAGAGAATAAAACTATATTAATATCGTTCGTACAATATTAAACCTTATGTCCATATCCTTTAATTCGTATATCCCATTAAGTTAATTAGAACACGGTCCAGTGTGAATTGGTACAATTTTAATAAACTCAGAAGCCATTCTAAGATTATTGTAATGTCCCTATTAACATAATAAAGGGAGAGTGCCTTTGCAAAAATACTTTCGTCCGTTCGGGACGCGCAGTGAATTTGAAATTAGTTTGTAATTTGCTGTTTCTGATCAGTTCTATTCTTTGATTTATCGCTTCCAAGTTTAATCTTGTTTTTTAAGTGTCTGTTATGGGATAATTAGAGAGAACGATGAAATAAAACGGTCACGAAAATAAAGACCACTTTCTGTTTTGTTATGTTTGATGGTATGAATAACAAGATATAAGCCATAGTTACTTGCCACTGAAAATACTTCAATTAATACCTGAATTGATTGAAACAAAATGCGACAAGAACAATGACATCTTTACTAACCCAGAGCTATAAAAGAAACATTGCAAACGGCGTATAAATGGGCGCAAATCAACTCGATACGCAAACGGCTCAATAAACTCTATCCGGCAATTCGTAGAGGATTCCCCGAAGCCTGGCCACCGCGGGAACGACGTGTGACGTCATAACAATCTACAAAATGGCGGAGTGTCAACAAATATGGCGGCGGTAACAGTTAGTCACGAATATTTGTTGGGCGTTGGGGTTGCTGGATTTAATTGATGTATTTTTTTGGTTAAGGGGTTTGTTTGCAGGTATCACATGTTTTGTTTGTAAACAGGTTAGTGTGCAGGTTCTAACAATTTATATTTAAGACTTAGCTATAGATTACATTAAACAAGGAACATAATTCAAACATAACAAAGTTATAGGACATACTTTTACACTCTTGTTCCGTAATCTACTTTAAAATAATATATTTTGCGTTAAGCAACTACATTATGCTGTTTCCATTTTTCACAAAGTAACAATCCTGTCCCATCTGCTGCAAAACAATTTTCCACAAACGTTTCCAATTCGCACTTCATTGCGCTGCATTTCTCTATTTTTTAACATTTTGTGCAACATTACAGAAATAACAGAAAAATGTATTATTCCCTGTCGACACTATTATCCACTGATGTTATAATAGCTGGATACGACAGTTTATCCAGTGAAACACAAAGAATATGGGATAGATGTATCATAAAAAGAAGGTTGCACTAACAAACGGTGTAATTGAAAACGACGTCTCTAGTAGAAGTTTTATTATTTTTTAAGATAGTTTATTTTCGAAACTGCTTTTAAGCCAATTTTTTCTACATTTATACACTTTAATATATTTTTATCATTTTAGCTGCAGATACTTAAGGTTTACCTGACTAAATTTCAAAACAAAATCGTCTATTCCAGCATATTTGTATCCCAACATTCTCGGTTGCATTGACCAAAACAAGCACGTGGTTTAAATTTTTCACCCGAAGACAAATAGCTTTTCTGAATTTATTCCCCGGGTGTGTGTATGTGTGTGTGTGTGTTTGGACCAGGAATGTGGACTTTCTGAATATGTGTTGGAAAATTTAGAACTTTCAACTCTGTGAGGAATATTAAGTTTAACAGAATGCGATCTGATTTTGTGTAGACGGTGGTAGTGTTGGGAGCGATTTCAATAAAAGCATAATAGATTGATTGAGTGTTGAATTCTTTAGCTTTGTTCGCCATTTTTGAGGTCGTCTCCCGATCTGCCAGATTTGGCAGAGTACTCATTGGGATATCAACCAAAAATGTTTATAAATAGTATCATTACGTATAATTATGTGTGTTAATCTGATTTATTGTCTATTTTTTACCTAGATCTGGTCAAACCCATTTTGAATGAATGGCATATCAATTAAATGGTGAGATAGTATACTTTAACTAAACACGCTACATTGGCGTACTGGAGCAAACCGTCGTCTCCTCGGCGTTTACATTTATCATACAACTGAGTCTTGAATAAATGATGAAGCTTGCAGCTGAGAGAGCAGTTCGACTCGACGACTGTGTCTCCGCTCTCCGGAGGATCCAGTTTTGTAACTTGGACAGAATAAACAGAACTTGCAGCGGAATAAAATTTTGAATCAAAAAGTTGCAAACTTTTCATAGTATCTCTTTGAGTAGTATTTCCTCATCAGGTTCGGGACTCCCTTGCAGAATTAATTCGTTAGGCGAATCCTTTGCAGATACATCGCAGAGGGCGCCCAGGTCTTTCCACGGAAAACACATGTTCTCGGATACTAAATCACATTTTTAAAGTATATAATAGTATTATATCCGTTATCTAGTACCCATGAAATAAGCCTTTGCTTAGTGTAGGGCTGGATGTCACTGTGTGGAGTGTTCCGGAATATTTATTTAGTTACTTTCATGATTTCGAATTTGAAAGAAGTGTGTAGATGGATATGTTTTACTAGAAATAAAGTTGGAATAAAACATAAACTCACACACTTGCTTCGAATATTGCGACACTAACGTCCAGCAGCGTTACCCACAAATAAATCATAATTTCATGCATATAAGTTCATCCTTTGTGTAGGGTTTTATACAAAAATAAAAACACATTGTACAATAATGTTTAAAATCGAAATGAAAATTTAATACCAATTTTTAGATGGTTGAACTAAAAATGAATCTTCTATTGGAATTGCCAATAAAATAGAATTTAATTACTTTTCCATTTGGTGTTTTGAATGAATGACGCTATTTTAATTAGAAATCGCAGCAAAAGTAATTTCAGCTCTCGACTATTTTCCAATAGTTTATTTGTTATAGCCGTATAGAGCATATTTCATTGCTAAATATGATTTTAGTTTTATGATATAAAATATATATATATATTAAAAGAAATAATATAAATATAAATAATTATATTAAAAGAAAAAAAAACAAAGAGATAAGATGAACAATTCGATCAGTAGATACCAACTTAGCAAATACTGCCAATTAACATTTTAATCATGTTCATGTTTGAAGTTTACAATAGGAACATGTTTTTATACAGTTATTTATATGTTGTAAAATTACACTGTTCAATTTATCCGGAAAATGAGGTTATACTGTACTTACACCTCAAACAAGCTTGGATAATTAATTATCACACAGTTAATGAACATATTGTTAATTAAAAATTAACAACGAAATTTATGAAAAATAACAAAACAAAACAAACGAAACCACGAGCGCGAAGATATTTTACACATCAAATATATTATTTTCGTTTTATCTATTATGATTTTAGTACTCTATAACAAGTTGCTAAGTTATACAAACATTATATATACTATAATACATAATAAATTCCAGGTTTTGATGTATCTAAATCTAAATAGGCTGCCGGCACCTAAATTCAACTAGCCATCTGACCAAGGACACATGCAGTGCCACTTTTTGGTTACCCATCCAACGACAGACTGCGTTGGCTGTTGCTTAACTTTAGTAATAGCATATGAATACCTGCCTGAGTTACAGTTGAAATTTACCACATACCTAAAATTACATTTAATTTAGTGCATTTTTTACCTTCGTTCGTATTCAGGAACCATTTAATTTCATTTAAAGTAGTTCCTAGTGGCCAAGCTCGCCGTTCTGCCTTTCCTAGTAGTCATTTAGCCACGAGTCGAGAGTTTAATAAAGTTTAACTGTTCTCAGACTTACAACACTTTATAACTGTAAATAACTACTATAACTGTATTTAATGAGAAATCGTTTGTTAGGACTTAAGTTGCACAATTTAAGAGCAATGTAATTTTTCTAGGAATTTTAATTTAACTTGTTTTAATTGTGATGATTCTCTTAGCTCTGATGTTAAAAATTGTACGAATGATTGAATTTAAAAATAAATGAGTAGATGTATTGCTATAACTTTAAAAACATTTTAACTGTGAACCTAACATCTGAAAAGAAAAATAAAATTGATTGTTAAGATACCTTAGAATTGTAATTAAGTTTTATTACTACTATGATATCAATATTACTATATTTTTTGTTGCTGGTAATGTCTGGAAGGAGAAAGCAATGACTCCACGACACTGGTTCGCCCTGTGCAGAGTTTATGGTACATATATTTATATTGTAATTATGTTTTTGGAGCAATAAATGAAATGTATTATTATAATTATTTATATGGCAGAACGATCCAGTTGGTAAGATATTTTCCTAGATATCAATTCACACTAGATCAACGATTTAATTGATGATAACCTAATTTATTTTCTAAGATGGTAGTTGAAACATTCACGCCTAGAGCATACTTTTATTATGCCTGTCGGTAATATTATAGTGTTTAAGTTTGTCTGTCTGCGTCGAGAGAATTCGCTGTAAGCAATGTAATTAACACCTTTGCTTTGACATACAGAAATATTCCCAGAAGGTACAAAATTAGAAATGAGGTAAGTTTGTTGAACTCTATGGGCCTTATTACAAAACGTGGTTTAAATATTAGTCCAGAACTTTGAAAATACAAAGTCTGTTTTTGTTGTTCGAAATTTGACAGTCTACAGTCATAATAATAAAATTGAAAAAAATGTTTCCAAATGACAATGAAAGTTCGAATTGGAAGTTGACATTTTGATTGTTTGTTTGTGATGTACAATGAGGAGTGACTTTTTATTTAGTTATTATTAGTTCTAGACTAACATTTAAACCACGTTTTGTAATAAGACGAGTGGTTTTTAAAAAGACTGTAAATAAACTTAGCTTTGAAAAAAAAAACTTTTTTTGGGTAGACAGGCGAGAATAGTGATTCGCAACATTAGAAAATTACAAATTGAAATACAAACAAAATACATTGTTCCCAAAACAAGTTTGCGATATTCTTGCTTTTATAAAATAAAACAAAACTTTTAATCAAATTAAACACTGATAGGTACTTCTACAAATTCGAGTACGTTGTATCTTTGATCTATGCCGGCAGTTTTCTAAAACAGACTTCGATAAATAAATCGATAGATAAATATCGAAATATTTATGAGTTTCGGTTTAAAAGGTTTTTCATTAAAACATATTTGAAAAACAGTCGTGTATCAAATTGGACGATAAATCTCTAAGTGACCTCTGATATCAGACATTTGTATTAGATATTAATTTATTGATTTTTAAACGAGTTGACGCCCGCGGTTGTTTTCGGCGTTGTTTTGGAATAAAAAGTAGCCTACAAAGAACTTAGGTCAGTAGACATAGGACTTCTAATCGGCAAAAAATGCCAGCAGTTTTTTTTGCTGTATTAGAGCCTCCTATGACCTGTTCTTATGTTCTGAATTTTATACCCTATGGTATGTGTATAGCTTTTAGTGGGCCAAAATGTGCCCCCAAAGTTGTTTATTGGTTATATTTCTTAAATGGCAGAAATTATTGAAAATTGTCTACGTTGTAGATCAATAAATTTGGAACAAAATGATAACAATTTTACGTTTATAAGACTCCGATTTAATACCGATGCTTGGCAAAGTTGAACCTATTTACCACACTTAAAAAAATATTCATATTCTCTAGCAAATAAAAATGCCCCTCTATAAAGAATAGATTTCTATTTCAGATAGTGTACTGGCATGTTTTTAGGTCATTTTATGCTAAAAATTAGCTTCAATGTTTTATTATTGTAAATAAAGATATTTCCAATCCCAATTAAAAGCTTGCGGTATTCTTTTGTTTTTGAGTTATTACTTTGTTAACAGATAAACAATTTATTTGTAAACAAAAGACAGCACGTCAATTAGAAATATCATAATTGTACATACGTTATAGTAGATACAATATAAAATTACATAAAATTCATGGAAAAAACGTATGATAACGTTAATGATATGTTTAATATCATTAAATTGTAATGTAATTAATTTAATTTATTGTGTTTATAATAGACAATCATTTTATTGACATGTAACTGTATTTTGTTATAAATAAATTGAGTTTGAGTTTGGAGTGTAAAATTCCCTGCTGCTGTGTTGATCGTTAGTAGGGACCACCAATTTCAGTTTATTCCTGGGTTAGTTTAAGGTCCAATTAATTTTATAAATAAATAATTTAAATCCCCTAAGCCATGTCAGGGAGAAGTTATATCTGATTTTATATTTCATTTAAGCTTCTTAGTTTCATTTCGCGTATTTGCTGCAATAAATCAGATTAATCATCTCAAATCTTATTTACTAACTAATATAAATGATATTTCAGAGCAATAAAAATGAAATAAATAATTATAAGTTTAGTAGTTTAAGCATTACCATTTGAAGATAAGACGTAATTTGCTGAAACATCAAGACTTAATGTAACACTAAACGACTATTAAGTAAAATACAACTGAGTTGAGAAAACGTTATCTGAATGGATATAGGGGTAAGTTATTAATCTAATTGCGGGAATAAAATGAAAGTTCTGACTTGTTAAATAAAGTATTTGTGTACATTTAATGACAGGATTTTGGTACAAATTTTCTGTAAATTATTCTTGAGTGCGACTTTAAAAAATAAGACTGCAGTATAAAAACAAACAGTCTAACAATTTTATATGGATTAATCTTTTGAATTTTAAGCTACTTTTTTGTGTGCACTATGTTATTCGCCAATATAATAAAATCTAAGTAATATTTTAGAATGTTTATTATGTACTGCCGCTGTTTTTTGAAAAATAAAAATATTTGTATTGTTTTCACCAGTAGACTTAAAAAAATGCAATACGACAAACAGTCACTCACAAACAAACACAATATAAACTAGACACTCACGCACATTAAACTTATAACACCCCATTTCCGTCAAGCGTTAAAAAACCTCAGCACAACTTTGCCCCTGCACCGATTCACTTCAAAAACAATCTTAAACACTTTGAAATACAGTTGAGAGCAATCTAAATGCTAAGTTTGTCCCCTCAAAGAGTTTTCTGTTTAGTATTTGAAAAATAAACCTTATTGCTATTGAAATAAGGTTGCGATAAAGTGTATGAGAAAGTTGGTTAAAGGCAGCGGGGTCGGAGTATTGTTCTGTGGTAATTGAGACCTGGATCTGACAGGTAGAATGCAGTCGGAGCCATATTGTATGGCATGCTAGTTGTGCCTGCCTGATTTACTCATAGTATTCTTAGAAATTTTCATAATAATTTAGTCAAATTTACTCATTGTTAATAATACATCTGTGTATATTTTAATGTAAATATGAATGACGCCAAAAAATTGAGTATGATTTTGTAGTTTATTTATGCAGAACCTGCAGGTAAGAACTAGGTACTACTTGATTTTGATGACTTTGTGCATATTTCTTCAGGAGTTATAATATAAAAACATTATTTTAACACATAAGTTAGTCAATAAGGAACAGAGAATCATAGTTATATCTCGACAAATTTTATTTGTTGTGTATTATATTATATAATAATAAAAAATATGCTAAGTGACACTTGATTAAAATAAACTTATGTAAGTACATAACACTTATGCATTATCATTTAAATTATTCGTTTTAGAATTTAATACTTTATCTTTTCTTTGAAATCATCCAGAATTTTGGTGTGATGAATTAAAGGATCTTGAAAATTACGTTGGCTACTTTTTATCTAAACTTAACGTTGGCAATGCGGCGGGCATCCACTAGAATGTTTAAAAATGTTGTTATTACCATCCGAAACGAAATCTGCTCGTTTCATAAAGAACCCAGACCGTAATTATCGCCAACCATCAGGCGAATTATAGTCAAATGCAAACCTATTCCATGTTAAAAAAAAAACCGCTTAGTATAACGTATGAGCAGTAATTACCGAAGGGCCTGAAGCGGTAAAATACTGTTACGAGTTTTTCTTCCGGTTCTTTGGTTTGAGATTAGTGTGATTTAAACTAGGCCAATATTATCTGCACGTTACGGTTTGGTTCGCATTTTTTTCAACTAACTTTTGCACCATATTTCTGTGTATTGAAAGTTTCAATTTCAGCTGTAAACAACTAAACAGACTTAGTTGAAATTTCACACGAAGATAGATTATAAAAAAAGGTTTTAAATGGATTTTTTATAACAATTGACTCAAGAGAAGTTATGTGATTGGTTGAGAAAAATAACGGTTTGTTTTAACTTTTATATTTATATTACTAATCTAAATGTATAAATTAAAATCACAATGAATTGAAGAAAATTGCAAGACACTAACGACTAACCTTAAAATTTAATCTGAAAACTAATCTCAAACTCTTAACTGAATTTTCTGAAGTGCACAGTTAATTTCTTAATGAAAAGACCGACCCTTACAAAATAAAATAACCTTAAAAGCTCCTGAGGTAAAATTCCCTCGTCATGCTCCTGGATATCAGAGAATTAGATGGTTTACTAAATCCATTATTATAGTAGTTTTTTATTTCGAAGCAAAGTATGATTATATACGCAAATATGGTATGATTTATAAAACTGAAGCATTCTACTCAATAGTGTTCATAGCTTAGTTCTGCGTTCTGCTTTTCTATTTGTTCAATTTTTAACATTTTACAAACAAGATGATGACCCACCAACAAAAAAAAACAAACTTAATAGAAATAAAAAACAAAAAAAGTTTAAACTACGACTGATGGTATACCTGGTTTTATACATATTTTATGTATTTTAAATGTATACTTACAGTTTTAACAAAATGTACACAATATGTTGCAATATATCACCATTTAAACTTCTTATACTCTCTATTTTTATGCCTGAAACGACACCTTTACAAAAGACAATGTGGTAAACTCTGTACTTGAATAAAACTATTCTATTCTATTCTATTAAAGTTAGTTGAATATCTCCGCCGCCATGTTCTGTTCAATCACTTACTTGGTCTTACAAGTCACGTAACTCAAAATTAACTTGAAAAATCTTAGCTGAGCTTCATTGAATAAGTATTTTGCATAAAATGTAAATTTGCGTCTAACAGCTGCAAGCGGTTTATGGTTTTCATTTTAGAAGTAGGGCTCTGACCGGAGTAAGTAAATATCTGAAATACTGACAACAAAGCAAGTAACTTGGTTGAAGTGAATAAAATGAAAATGTAAAAAAATACCTGCCAACATCGGTAACTTCACGTTTTGAAAAGCGAAACCACTTTTCTACTTTATTAAAATTAAATAAAGTAGGTATTGTAGTAAGTTTTATATTTTTTGTTATAGTTTGCTTTGTTTATGAATTTATTGTTCTAAAAAATCTAACTAAAGAAAAACGAGTAGCAACATTCAACAGTATTGTTGCTATGAACCCCATTTTAATTTCCTATGAACACTTGCCTAGAAGAAACAGAAACCTACCGGGACATCTATTTTCTCCAGGTTCGTAGCGTCCTGAATTTGTAATGAAGTAAACAAAGTAATAAATTGATGGAATTTAGTTGAGTGCTGCCACCTGGCGTGTAAACACGGGCTTACTGCGGGTGACAACCACTAAGCCGCTCCTTCTACGCCTACTAATGTATACTTACTAACAGTGTTTTATACACATCATTGATTTTTAATTAATCGGACCAAAAATCGCCGTTACAGGTTTCCTAACCGACTGTTAAACAATGATGAGCTTATCAATTCGACTTCATGTGATATTGGCAAAATGATATAGGTAGTCAGAATTAGATAAAATTTGTGTATATTGATTATCGATTCAGAAAAGCCTTCAATACGTCACAATTGTTTGGCCACTGATTTCTTAGAAACTATAGATGACGTTAATGTAGTTCGTCCTTGGTAGAATAGGATAGTTTTAACTTCTTCCTATCGAATGATAGTGGCCAACTCTGGTGTCGAGAGTTTATCAAGTCGCCCTTAGGGTCTCTGACATGGCTTAACGACTGCCGTAATAGACAAACAGCCAGAGTTTCTTCAAAATCAGTTTTTTGGTTTTTGAGATATGGGCATTTTTAAATAGAACATGTATGGCCACGTGCATGGCGGCGTAACGATTCGATATCCGTTGAGCTAGAAATCAGTTTATTTTTTTTTCAAACAGATTTCAGCTGTTGTTTTTTCAATGCAGATAATATATACGACTTAGATTTTGTAATGTTTGGAAAAGTAGAACAGAGTAAAGAACTTTTCCAATGTTTATTTTCCCATCCGCCATTATTATCTGTAACTAACTGTACAGCAAACATTACGAAATCTAAGTCGTATAATCTGCAATGAACCTCGCTTGCTCCGGTGGATCCTGCCGCTAAACAGGCGGGCTTATGGTGCACAAATACAATAACAGATGGGGTTTACTAGGCTGAAGGAGCAGTTAAATGTAGGAGACAATATAGATTGTAAAGTTGTGCTGTTATAGTTGCAGATAGCTTTGTTGAATAGTTGAAATTTGAATGTAAATTTTATGATAGTTTAGTTTTGTTGCACCATAGGCCTAAGGCCACAGTGGTGCTTCTGGGCTGCCGTTTCAAGGGCCTTTACACTTACTTATACCTATAAATTTAAACTGTTGACTACCAAAAATAATTAAATAAATTGATTACCGCTAATTACATTTAAGTAACTAAAAATCATGTTTATTTAAAAATTTGATATTTTTTTATGAAAATCGTGTTGTTAGACAAACATTATTAATCATTTTATTTTTTCATAGTCCAGTTACGTCAATAATTACCGTGGGCGTTACACAAATAGTAATTTAGCACAAATGTAGGTTAATGCATTCGTATGTAAAACCACTTACTTTGTTTATGGCGTAATTACGGGGTCGGTTAAGGACCTATGAGTTCAGAAAACGGGGTACTATAAAAAATTTTTTAGCCAAAAGTCTTTACGTTAAAAGAACATTTTTTTTTTGTTTTTAATCTTGATCATATATTTAATCACACTACTGTTTCCGAAACACGTTGACTATTAATTTCCTCGATAGAAAAAAAACACAAATTTAGGTCTTTTTTTGAATTTTAGCTGGCCTTAACACACTTAGTTTGTTAAACAATTTCAAACGCATATTTCTAAAATTAATTTGAGTGATGTAAAATAAACTATGACTCAACACTGCTGGAGTAAAATTTCGATTCAATATTATATTTCTAATTAACTAATTAATTTCCAACGAAAGTGGTAGATTTTAGCGATTTCGGCGCCATAGTGTTTCTCGTTCTTTTCTACCCAGAGTGACAGTGTTCGCTATAGACGAGTATATCCCAGCCGATCAAAACAATTAATATATTAAAATAAAATAATATATTTATTGAAAAATGAAAGACGTACATCACATATACAAACTACTATGTTTATTTATAGATAATAATAGCTTTTCTTCCCTAATATAGTAAGAAACATTTTTTAAGAAATAAAAAAATAGGAATTAACTTATTAGGCTCCATTTTTTTTTTGTAAATAGAATCTCATTCATTCAACTTTTTTTTATTTTATGCACGTGTCGTCTAATATAAATAAAACCTGAATACATTATACGAGAATAAATTTAGTTTGGTCAATTATTTTTCTAATTGTTTAATTTAGTTAGACTAGACTGCCAAAACGTTGAATTTAATTGGCAGTTTTGTTGATTGTTATGACTAGAAAGTTGTATTAAAAAGTAATTAGAATAAAATTAGGAACAAAAAGCACGGTTACAATTCGTTTCATTATATTGTTGATTTCTAATAGGTACTCACGTAAAAACGTTTTGGCGATTTCAAGTTCACCATTTTTAAGTGTATTTAAAAATAGCCTTACGTTTTTAAAGCTTAGTAGGTAGTTTTTTTGAGTTAGTTCGACGTAAGGGGCACTAGCCTTTACCTTTACTATTATTATTATTATGTTTAAAATGTGATTAATCTATAAAGAATATTTTTTCTTTTAGAGATTCCTTATGAACTTCGTTCTAATACTTCTGTTAACTTTCTATTTTTTTTTAGTTTGTTTAGTGTGTGCGCAAATTTTCTATTTAGATGACATAAACATTCCCATTGAATTAGAAAAGAGCCTGAAATAAGTCCATTATCATTAAAAGAGCCCAGTTTATAACCAGTTGCAAACTCGGTTCCCTTTTAAGAGTTATATAGCTCTGTTATTATTTATGTTCCAAAGTTTTAATGCACACGTGTGAAGCCCTGAGGGGGTTGCTACTGATTGTTATTTTGATATTTAATAATGTAAGTAATCTGTGTTTCTTTTTCTTCTCGTTGGTTGGATAGAACTGTTAAGTTTTTACCAAAGATAACGGATTATATAAATGGGTATGCACTATGCTAAAACGGCACTAAAGTAGGCAGAACTGAAAAGGTAAAAATTGTTCTCAGTAAATGAGTCTCTCTCTCTCTCTATTTGAATCGTATTTTATCATGACTGAGATTTTATTGTGACTGAAATATGAGGGATATTTTATCTCCATAGTGATTTGACAAAACAAAACTCTTGGTAACCCTTTAAAGTTGAAGTGAAGGAGTGTTTATTTCATTATAGACACATTCATAATAAATGTACCTAATTAATTTTGTTCACGCAAAGAAACATTTTAAGAGGAAGGTATTTTGAGTATAAATCTTCTTTTTATGTATATGCTTCATGCATATACATAAAAAGAAGATTTATACTCGTAATACAGTTTTCAAAGGTATTATGCAAAATTTGAATTATCTACCTACCGTTATGTCAGTTAAATTGTCACGTAACGTCTGGTTTCTAAGATTTGAATTTTGTAGGTATTATATTCATATGTGTGTTTCAATAAAGAATCTTTTATTTATAAATTAACGCAAAATTTTATTTGTTATTTCTTTATTTTCATAAAGATTTTACTTCACCAGTCTAACCCATCAAACCAATTCTTAACAGTGATAGCAAACGTCTTCATACATATAAAAAAATACATCAAAACAAAATGATATATTTCCTTCACAGTATAACGTAGGTCTAAATCTTCTGCGGAAGGTCGTCACGTTTCCTGAATAGGCCAAGTTTCACGTTACCCTTTATCTTTTGAAACATTGCGCGTTACGTGGGAGAGGAAATTGGAGCCGCTGATGATAAATCGTAAAGCATAACTCTTTTAATAAATTAAAAATATTAAAATCAATTTTTTTAATGCGTCGTAAATCTATGTTCATTTAAAAAAACAAGTGACATCCGATGAAAATAACAACAGTAGGTATTTGTTTCGTGTTCGTTAAAATGAAACGAAATGAAAATATGATGTAAAACATTAACACATGTTTTTAAGATCACGGGTGTACTTGTTACATGATTCAAATGACTCCAACATTATATTGATAAAGGAATAACAATAAAGTTCACACATTAATAGAATTACCGTCAATGTCATTTTACTCATTTAATGTTATTAAAAATATGACTTAATGTCTGTGATTTTTAAAACATTAAAAAGATAAAAATCAAAAACTCTCTTCCGTTGCTTGTTATTTAAAGTATCCCTTAGTAGAGTATTTTAAACATAGACAAAATAACGGAACATCCTCATAATAGTCGTTACAAAGGTCCCTGCGTCAGTAACTTTGGTGCAGAGAATTATAAAGCAAGAACGATTGGAAATAAAGTTAGATTGCAAATTTATCTATTTTATTCATCAGTTATATAAGCACAATTCAAATTTGATAAGCGCAATATACATTATTTTATTGTATTGCTAATAATGTAAACTTATAATTCACAAATTATTCAAACCCTTACATTACATAATATTATGTTTATGCTGAATTTGAATTTATTGATCAAAAAACAAATCTAAAAATAATTGTATGTATAACAGTTCAAACTAATTTACCTAAATTTTTGTGGACCCTTGTTTTTATTTGAAGACAAAAGTAGCCTCTTACGAAGTCTGCATTAGACAAAATGACTTAATATGTACTTATCCTTTAATAAATACTAGCATTCTTTCTACCACTAAAAAGCGATATACATATAAGTTTTTTTCTACTAAAACCTACATAACCATTCTACCTACAAACATCTAATTTCTCACCTCCGTCTCGTCATATCACCGCAAAATTCCGTCCAAATACCGGTGTCTTTATATCCGTTTCCCGTACACCCAGGACGGAGACAAACATTTTTGCGGACATCCCGGACATCCGGGCGAGGCGTGTTTGAACAGCCATCCGGATTTCTAACGACAAACTTACCCGGGTCTCCGGCAAAACGTTGAACTAACATTTTTTACAAGAAACATTCATTGTTTTAAAATGACACTTTTGATAGTGGCGCGGAAAGTGAAAGAGGCTGTAAGTTTTTCATTTGTAAGGTATAAGGCTTTGACGGGTCACAAAGTCAAACGTCAAAGAATCGGTGTTTTGGCCTGCGCCGGGACAAAGGCTGTTTCATAGTGGTTGTAATACCGGCTTATCTACGTATACCTATATATTGTATAATAGATTGTATATGTATGTGTGTACATAGCGATGATTATGATTCAAGTTAAATAATAACTGTAGCTGCTAATTGATGTATTTTTTTTTGTAAATCTTGCCTTTGTCTCCTTGACTAACGCAGACACAAACAACATACTACAAATACAAACAATATCTGGTTTAGAGAAATAGATGTGTTATTTACAAGTCTTTTAAAAAGGTTCTCTAGCTACAAAGAAAATACAATTACGTGACCCTTTAAGTCCTAAATTTCGCGAGAGCTAGTCAAACTAACCAAGGTCCAATTTTGGCAGCCACAAATAACCAAAAACTACAAAAAGGACGCGCGGCTTTGATTTAGAGGGACATTACCATCCAAACTCGATTTAAAAAAGCTATGTAAGTGGAATATGAAATAAAGTGTCTGTAAACACGGAGGTTTTGGTTAAACAAGTTGCCAGACAAGCCTTTGACCATAATTTACAGGATATGATTTGAAAGTGGAATATACCTGTACTAAATAAAACTACCAAAAGACACCGTGATTTGGTTGTAGTATGTTCCGTGATTTTAGTGATAGCCACCCACAAGGTTCAAAAATTGCTCTGACAACATAATAAATATTATGTTGTATTATTATCGGTTTTATTACTTTTCATCCATATATAATAATAAAAAAAATTGCAAAAGCAGATTGGTTAAACACTATTTTACTTTTTTACTATTTTCTACTTTATAATTTATTAGTATATTTTGGGGCTAGTGGGCGCTGTGTGCAATGACCCAGAGTATTTTTAGTATTTATTTATGTAGCCGGTAATAGTAAAGAATCGTCTGATTTTAATAAACATGGCTGTAGTTTGTACCATTGTGCACCGCCATGTTGAGAGCCAATTACTCTGCGTCTGATAGTTACAGCCCCACCGGCGCGGCCGCCCCAACAAATTGCGTTACCTCACATTTCTTACACATATACCTACTTGTGTGATGCGTATATTTCTCATAGTTAGACGCAGAACAAAATGTTGGAGAGTAAGTAAATTATATTTCAAAGAGGATCCTCTCTTTGTGTCGTTTTTCCTCATGACTGAGGGTCGTGACTCCCCCACAGAATCAATTCGTTAGGGGAATTCTCTTCGGCAGTTACATCGTGGTGGCCGCCCAGGTCCTTCCACCGAAGACACATGTCCTCGGATATTCCTTAAGGCCTCAAACATCTCGGTTTCTTCAAGATATTTCCCGTTATATCCACACATAGCTTGAAAAACAAGTCATTGGTGTAGGGGCCGGATAATTATGACTCGAAAAACATTGAAAAAGTATTCTCTTCTTGGGTTGCCAACATTAAACAGTGTTTACTGTTGAAGTTAAATTAGAGGTATGGCTGTTTTTCATATGTAGTACGGTAGTCGTTAAGCCATGTCAGAAGCCCTCAGAGTGGTTTGAAAACTCTGCCACCAGAGTTGGCCATTCTCTTACAAACTTACTTACTGTTTATTTCTTCTACTGTGTCCTGCATGTTTTTGTTGTTCATTGCCACATTATATCTTAGCAAGGCCATATGTTTTGTAGATGTCCCTTTTTGGACCAACACTTTGTCTCTGACCTATTAAATATAATAGTTTTTTTGAGCCTGGTGTTTTAATAAAGCACAAGAGTACTTATAAATATTTTTTTTGTCGTTCCATCATTGTTTCCCTCAACATGAGTCAAGGACATTTTCTGGCTGAACATTTGCTAAGGCGTAATGAGATTTTATGATCGGTTTATTAGAAACGTCACATGCAAAATTTGTACTTGTATATGAAAACTGATTGTAAATGTTGTGAATGAATGTGTTAGTAATAATGTCATGAAATGTATATTCTTTCTTTTTCCTGTTTTTTTTTTTCATTTTTTTACTTTCTTTATAAACTGTTTTTTTTTATTTATTTTTTTATATTTTTTTTATTAATTACACAATGTACATTTAACAATATAAGGTAAGTGAGACGAGGCATACATGCTCAGCATGTATTCTCGTTTTATACTTCCCTTGTTACAATTGTATTTTTAACGACTAATCTTATCATATATGACTAATGTATATTAGTCATATATGATAAGATTAGTATACATGATAGGTATACATATATATGTATTTGCTGTAATCTGAGTCTGTCCATGTATTTTTTATGTATTCTACAAAATACATAGTTTTCATATTCTAATTAGTTTTATGTACAATGTATTTATGTTTGTTTATATTCATATTTTTTTACATGGTTATGTACAATTTTGTGTGTAAGTACATTTAAAATATTTTATATGGAATGTTGTATTTACATTATTTATTTCGTCTGTTGCATATTCTGGTTACATTTGTACACAAGTCGGAATCGTTCCCTTCCTTCAGCATGCTGCAGCCACTCATCTAGATTATCACGTTTGATATCTTTACTAAATTCAATTTCTACCAATGTTCTCTTCAAAATGTTAGCAGGGCAGTCGACTATGGCGTGTATGCTGGTTTCTTCTTCTTCTGAGTCGCATATGCACCCAGCTGTTGGTTTCAGTTTGCGTGTATGCAAGAAGACGGCGAAGCCTCCATGACCATGATGTACGCGGCGAGCGTCTGGTACACAGCAGCATCAAAATCCAAATCAAGAAAAATCCTCAATTCTGTACAAGGACCGCAGGTATAACAAAACTTTTCTTTCCAGATGTACAAGCTGCTCACAAATTAATAAAAACCATGAAACTTACCCCAGAACTGGTGCACGCGTTCACGGAGTACTTATATTTTGCATAAATAATTGTGCAATATTATTATAAACTAGTTACCTGGAAGAGATCACTTTAGTGATAAGGTCGCCCAATGTCCCTGGTTACCTTCCACCTTTATGTTAGATATGTTCTTTTTATTTGGTGTACAATAAAGTATATTTGATTTGATTTGATTTGATGTTTAATTCCATAAAAAGTGTGTGTTGGTTTATTTCATTCGCTGTCAGGCAATCAAGAATCAATGGTTTATAAAAAATATAGAACGGTAGTAAGAGTAGTAAGTATTCTTATGATTAAATATATTAATAAAAAATATTCCGGTCCACAGCGCCATCTATCCAAATTAAACAATTAACTCAAACCATGATAAATCTGGTGAATAGTATAAAGTAACATTACCCGGATTGGCTGCAGGTGAATCCGTTGACACTCACAACCTGAAAATTAAAAAGGCAAACATAAATCTTACTTGTAATTTTTACTTAGTTTAATTTTCTATTGTGACTAAATAATTAATAACCTATAACCTAACGGATTCCGCCATTGTAAAAAACATACGTATAAGCCGTGGCAAAGAACAATACTTACTAATTGTACTTTCATGTATACATAAAGATGTATCATTGCCATAAGCATATGCACAACGCATATTTCGATATATATAGGTATATTAAAACAAGTACAAAATAAGCGTATTGTCTCTATACTTCACTTCTAGGTTCATATTGGCAGTAAGGATAATCATACTCTAATGTAAAAACAAGAGTAGTTTGGTTTTCGTTCAAAATTACTATTTAGTTTGAATATGAAAACAGTATTTTGTATTTTTGATAATGTCACCAAACACAAAAAAAAACTTATTCTATTTTGTGGAAGTAACAAAAATCACATAGAATTTAAAAAAGCGAATAATTGATTGTACCACTGAACAATAGATACTTTTTTCTATTCACTGTGTAAAAAGTACATGCACATGGAGTCATAGAATTAGTTTATGTTAGTATTTGTAAACTGTATCAAGGTGACAAGAAACGTTTCTTGTGTTATTATTTAACTGGTCTTGTGTTGTACAGCAACCATTGTTATATTTACGTCTGCTCTGAACGATATTGAGATGGAAGCGGATATTTTTATTGGACATTCCACTTTTATGAGTTTTCTTCGAACAATACGGTTTATAGAGCATATAAATATGAATATGTCACATAACTTTCACGAAGGAAGCGTGGATTTTAAGTGAAATATAAGATAAGATAAGATATTTCTTTAATGTACACCAAAAAATTACATAATGAAAGAAATTTATAAACTATTTTAATGCACATTGGGCGGCCTTATCGCCTTAGGCGATTTCTAAGTATATATAAGGGAAGGAAAATACTTTAAAAGATGAATTAAAACTTTATTGATTTGGTCTTAAATGTGATAAATTTCTGAGTATTTATAAGTGAAGGAAAATACTTTAAAAGATGAATTAAAACTTTATTGATTTGGTCTTAAATGTGATAAATTTCTATGAATATTGTTTTTTTGACTAATCAGTTATGTTAGTTGAAATGTCCAGTGTAAGAGTAGCTGTATATATGTATCTATCCAAAAATAACGGAAATATTGTAGGATAATAAATACTGTTACATCAAGTGCAATATTTGACGTATATCTTCTTTTGTTATCTGTTAGATAAATGTATCAAATTATTACCAGTTTTTTTAGGTACTACGAATTAATCTAGACAAAGAATAGCTGACTTTAACCAGACGAGATTTCAATCCAACTTCCAAAATAATCCTCAAACAAACCATTGTTTCAGCAGAAAGTAAGCATCTTTAGTATAGTATTGAATAGCGGAGCAAAAATAGCTTGAAGTGGAATCGATGGGTGTCCAAACATCACGCCTTCGAGCGGGCGAGGTGGGCTGTAGCTGTGCAGGTGTAACACTACCCTTACTTTACAGGGATACATTGAACACCAGCTTCATTATTTCACTTCAAATATAATACTGTACTTATTTACAGTACTTACTTTAAATCACAATCGTCAATCTGACTTAAATTCCTAGCTCACAATCTATTGAAAACACTCTTTCGAGCTCCAACGGCCGACTAACCCCGTCGCGGGTCTCTCTCCTGCCTTTATACGACTATAAATACCCCCACCTCATCGCCACACTCACCGTTTTGCTAGTCTTTGAGAATCAAATACACAACCATGTTCATGACACTTTAATATTATTGTGAGCGATGACTAAAGGTGCTGGTATTCGCAGCATGGCAGATAATTTCTAAAAAAACAATTACAGTATTGAAAAACTAGATCCATTTAAAAATAACCTTACACAGGTTTAGCCTGCGAATAGAATGAGTGGGCATGCAAGGTATGGCAGGCTAGTATCACATTTTTTAGTAATTTTTGCTCGATAGTTTAAAAATGTAAAATGCTTTCAATTGCTATATTTTGATAAATGCCACGGCTGTACCTTTGTTACTTTCAGGATCAAAAGTAACTTTTGTTAGTTTCAGAACCAAAGATGAAACTACCACTTAGTGTGACAGTTAAACAACCCAACACCTACATAAGACTTTATTTTACTGGTTTGAATACTTAAATAGGGAATAAAAATCTAGATCCTTAAATTTCTTCAAAGTAAATGTAAGACTAAAGTGATGCTTAAAATATCGAGCTGGTTCTCATTCCATAAACTCACACTCTACTACGTTTTTATAATACCTTAAAAACTAAATTAATATAATATTGAGCTAAAAACAACATGAAATTAATAAAAGACCCCGGATAAACACGTAGATGTGATCCCGCAGCGCCCATCAATAACGGCGGTTCATCTCGCCGGAAAAACGGCGGCGTTGCTTATCTACAAGTGATTCAAATGACACCGTGTGCCAGGGATTACCACCCAGGAATAGATTATACATTAGAGTCGTAATTTTCTAGATAATTTTTAAGATCTGCTTGGTTTGGACGTTTGAAGGTTCGCATTGTTAAATTTTTGAGTGATATTACCACCTCACCCTCACCACCCCAGACGCCCGCGCCCGCATTCCGGCAGGCCGCTCACGCGGCGGCGCACAGTCTGCGCGCTGCAGCGGTCCCAGAACGTAGTTTGATGATGACGTCTAATCGCGTAAACAACATACGCAAAATCACACGTTAGTTAAAACCGCAAAACTTACATATTGATAAGATTGTCTCAAGAAAGTTTTAATAATAAGATATTAGTTAGTTGGTTCTTATAATTGTTATCAACTTTGGTGTCAGAGTTTTCAAACCAAACTTAGAGCTTCTTAACAAATCGTGTTGAAAAAATATAAAATTGTCTGATGATAAGCAATAATTATTGTTGTAGTGTATATGGCGTGATTATTCACTTAACAAAAAGTAGTACCTAAGTAAAGATATCTATGTAAGATATTCCCCGGATTGTCCCTCGTTCGTTCCGGAGCCATTCATCACGCAGACCGATGTATTTACGAAAACTCGCGCAAATTAAGGGAAGTGCAGTAATCATGCAAATCGCAATCTTTGGCCGGAGTTGGGGCGGCCTTAAAAGATTATTACTGGGAAGATAATATTATACTGTCCTTTTTGTTTTAACTAAGGCAAAATTATGAGTTTTTTTTTGTTCTCGTACCCAAATACTATTCCTAAAACTCTACTGTCCATCTGTCTCTCAGTCATAAAGTTAGAGTTAAGAAGTGAAGCGCTCGTAGCTCAGCTAGCGGAGTTAAGCAAAGATCGACGCGGTCAGTCTTCGGATAGGTGACCGAAAAGTGGAATTCCATTCTTGGCACTTCCGTGGGTCGGATGACACGTTAAATTGTAGGTCCCGGCTGATTGTCTAGTACAGCAGTCATTAAGCCATGCCAGAGGCCATTAGGGTGGCTCGAAAAACTCTCGACACCAGAGTTGGCCACTCTCATTCGATAAGAAGAAGAAGTTAATAATATGTTTGTATGTACATATTATGTGCGATGTCATACTGAGAATATCAAGTTAATCTGTCAGTCTCATTTGGTAGGTCGCATTCTTGGTCAGTCACTCCTTAATAGAGCAACTGATCATAGTCATTCTTAGTGTGGTCGTAGTATATAATAGTCAGGGTCTTGAGAGATAAGTAATCCAATATTTTATACCAAAACAATCGGAGTTCAAAAAGCCGCTCACATCTACTTGTTTCAGCATTAAAAAATCATACAAAAATCGCAGCATTTGTATTTTTCTAACCTCCAAAATGCGACGTGAAATCCGTGAATCGAACAAAGGCCCGTCCAGTTGAAGCCCCTGAGATAAACGGAGCGACGCCAGCGCTCATTTACATCACAACTGATAAGGGGCTCAGCTAGCTCTAATCACGGGATGAAGAGAAAATGTAATAATTTAGAAAAAAATAATGTGGAAAGTTTTTTGCATGAGTTAGTAGTTGAAATGATACAAAATGTAAAAAACAGATATTTTTTAGGACGACAAATTACAAAAACATGTGCCGTCTGTGCAAAGACTTTCCAATCCATCACGATGTATTATTAGTCCGTGGGGTAGATCACAACTTTGGGTAAAATAAATACGCTAAAGGGGATGGAATGTGAGCCTAGAGATGTTTGAAATAAAAAGATAAATTTGAGTAGATTGAACAAATAATATTCTTAATAAAAACATTATTTTGGTTAAGACAACGCACTGTTACGTCTCAACTTCATCTTGATTTCAAGACCAGCTTGTAGCGCTATACGCCGCGTAGCCGTGTTCGTAGCACAGCTTCGCCTATCTCGTAGAACTGCTACGCCTTAGCTGCATAATATCGATACAAAGTGTTTTCCTTAACAGCTTCTTCCAAAGTTATCTATGATTTGAATAAACTGAAATGAACGTAATTTTTTTCTGTTAAATTTGGATTTTTAATTATGATACGTACGAGTATATGTGCCTCTAACACACTATGATAGCGACAGCGGTTATCATAATCACATCAAGTCGAACCCATTTTTTGTCTGTTTTCAGTGAACATAATTCAATTAAATGTCCCATGCCTCTCTCTAGTGTCACTTATAGCAGAATAAATCCTAGACAACAACTAGTGCCAATGCTTGTCGCAGACATTAACAGAACACGCGGCAATTCATCATAAGCTCCACATCCCCAGCAGGATGAATTGCCGCGTGTTCTGTTAACTAGTGTGGCTATTTAGAGATGACATCAATTTTTGCTAACGAATAAGCTAAGGTATCATCTGATTAGATAATCAGTTGATACCTTAGTTTATTCGTTAGATTTGGGGATATATTTTATGATAATAGAAAATTGTTGTGGTAAACTGTTTATGAAGAAACCCAACACAAATTGAGGATTTGTACAGTCGATTTCAATTTACTAGATATATAATACAATTATTAGGTACTAAAACATTAAAACCATTTACTTATGTCGGAGCGACCATCGGAGAGTCGCTCAATGACGACATCAGAATTAGGGCCTACTCTAGCTTAGTGAGCGTATTCTGGGTAAAATACTGGTTTAAAACACTGATAAGAAATGTTCACAAACGTTTATTAAGTACACTTTTCACAAACTTTACTTATAATACAAACTACGGTTAGCTAGCTTCAAACTTTAAAATGAGCAGTGGGTTTGAGGCTCCGACCTCGTCCCAGCACCATGACAACAGGGGTCCAACTCGACCACATCACATGAACAAATCAAGGGTCCAACTCGACCACATCTAACACTAACTTACAATTCTAACACTAACTCCAAAGCTCAACTTAGACTGCCTTTTCGAGCCACCATCTACATCGATTATATTGGCTTTACATCAAGATGGCGCCTCGACCCCACTCGAGACTCTGCTCTGCTCCAATTGGTTGTTACAAATAATATTCGTGACTTTTTACATTAGCAAATTCATAAACTTGTAAAAACAATTAGGATTAATCCAGTAAATTCTATTCTAATCCCTTTATGAACTTACGAATCATATTAGACAATAAACAATAACGTTAAGAATTAGTAATAAACTATGACCAAGCGACAGTCAACTCAACAACTTCCTCTGACATTTCCGTGCCGCTATGTGCTAGAATAAAATGTTATCATTATCATTACAATCATGTCAAAATAGTTTTGTAAATTCGCTAACTGGTTTATAATAACTATCTAGTTAGTAAAATTTCATTTTAGACATTGTTACAAATTATGACTAAGCAGCGATCGATACAACAGCTTCCTGGCTCCGACACATATATGTACATATAAGAGGTTAAATTACAGGAAAATACTTTTAATACATCAGTTATTCAAAATATAATTGCTCATAAATACCAAAGTCAAAAGTAAAGTCCCTGTCAATCTACTTTGTTAATGCCTAACTTTTTATTGTATTTTCAATCAATCTGACTGTAATGAATTCACAGTGTCCATATTACGTCCTAGTATCTATACATACGACGTGCCTGAGTCCTACATGGGGGCTACAGTGAGCAGTTACAAGCTTACATCCCTCAGTAGTGAGGCAGCCTCTGTCCGAGAAGGTTGTCTCCACCGGTGCCACCGCGACTCGAATTTTAAACTTCGACATACGTGTTCCAATTTCAAAAGTTTTCGTGCCAGTGCTTTGTTATTTTTTTGCCGTTGTTGTGGAGTTCTCTTTTTAATTACTTTTGGCAGACGATGTGCTTTTGTTTTTCGGATTAAAAGGTAAGTGAGAAAAGTTTGTTTTTAAGCTTTTTCTGAATAATAGGAAGGTTGATATTAGATTTCTATGTAGAGATTTACCTTAATGTGATAGATATATAATTATATTTCATTATGAAAATATATGATACGTGTCATCATAGAGTTAAACAATTTATTTTCATGTGTCAATGAAAAATTTAATGAGTTATAATTGACTTACTTGTAATATTTAGAACCTTTAGTAATACTTGTTTGTAGGTATAGTTAAATAAAAATAAAATCGTGTAGCAATTTACAAGTCGGGTTTTCAAATGACTGCTTTAGGCTCAATGTTATTTTATTATTATCTCAATCTTATTGAATTTATGCAATATAGCCAGTTTGGTCTTTTACTTCGTAATTTGAGTTTTTTTATAGATAAAACGAAGCATGCAGTATCATATTTTTTTATTAGATATAGTTACAAATATCCATATAGCCAACTTAGATCTAAAACTTGTAAGTGAAGAATGATTAGAAAATATTGACAACAATAGAAATATTTCATTTCTAGATAACTTCTAGGTCTCTCTAATAAACAATTTGATAACTATTTGTTACATATGTGGGTACTTTTGGAAAAAAAGCCATGACAAATGGTATATTTATTTACTGACCATTTTACCAATCATGAATCACGTTTTAAAATATGTGTTCCATTTTATTTCATTATATTTTTTAGAAGCAATCCTAACTTAGCTATTTTTTTTTTTTTTTATAAAAACCGTTTACCAAAACGAAGTTTTTCCTGGCGCGTAACAAATGGTACCCTAATTAGACAGCAGGCGGCTGATAACGGCTGCGATAACAGACTCGCAGACTAATGAGCTTTCTTTGCTGACTTTACGAAGTACTTGTATGGGAATTTCTAACTTTAGGCACAAATACGACCGCAAATAATAAAGTTTAGCCTGTAAAGTCTAAGACAGGGAGTATCGGCGTAAGAGGGAGGAGGCCTATACCCGGCAGTGGATCTTATTAGCTGATGATGATGATGATGAAGAAAATGAAAAAATCTTGGCCATTTGGAGCAGTATGGCAGTCGTTAAGCTATGTCAGAAGCTCTGAGGGTGGTTTGTAAACTCTGAAACCACTCGCACATATGAACTTACTTACTTAAATTGCCTGGCGTGTTTGAGTGATTTTTAGATATAGTTAAAATGAATATATGTGCTAAAGCAATGGTGCTTAGTTTAATATAGTAGTATATATATATATATATATATATATAATACGACTAGTAGTATAATATAATAATAATAATAATTCATTGATTCATCTATAGTGTTACAGCGTTATTATAATACGTATGTGATTTAATAATAAAGTGTTTCACTATGAGATAAGTCTTACATTTATAACCTTATTAACTTTTGAGTGACGATTTGATAAGTTATTGTAATTCATTACCTAGCTAATTAAGTAGGTATCTATTATAATTGATATTAATATGAGACAATTTAAAAAGAATAAATAAATTAAACATATGTTAAACATTATGTAGTTAGTTACTTACACAAATTTTCAGCTGTATAGGGGCTTCGTCAATAAATAATTATAAAATATAAATATAATAAATTATAAAATTACAATCTTCCTCAACTTATATTACCTATTACAACTATTTTATTGCAGTTTCATTAACCGATATTTTAAAATTACTATAGTCATTTTTCATAAATTCCGATACACTGTAAATAGTCTGAGATAGGAGTAGTTTTTTTACATTATTCTGAAAAATGCCCTCACTCTCAATTTGTTGTATTTGTACTGGTAGCTTGTTGTAAAGTTTTTGACCCATTACTCTAGGTAATTTTTCATACATTACTAATCTACAATGAATTGTTTCTAATAGTTGAACAGGTTTACAAGCTCTGGGTTTTGATGGGGGTTTTCTTTGATATTCATTTATTATAGACCTGGCATATCTAAGGATTTCAAAAATGTAAACGGAGACAGACGTCAATATGTTCAGGTTTCTGAACAGTTCCCTACATGAGTCTCTGTAACCAGATTTTGTAATGTCGTATGCTATTGTATGATTGAATTTTGTTTTTCAAATTAATTTCTATTTATTAATTATATTATTTTGCAATAAGTATTTTGTCATATACATGTAGAAGTGAATATGTTATAAAGGTTGATAAACATTATGAATGAATGAATAATTCTTTTTTTATATATGATTTAATATGACTTATTGGTTTATTTGTACAAACCACCACAATAAGCTATTTTTACACTATTTGTAGACAACGATATTTTCTCTATCCAGTAAAAATCTAATGAATACTATCTCAAGAAAAACTAGAACTGAAAAAAAAACTTTACACCAAAACTAAAGCACTACCACAGCAGCTAGACAGCAACCAGACAGTTAAATAATTTTAATTCTTTCATTTTTGTTGTTATAAATATTCTTATTAAATTATTGGTAGCTTTACTCTTACATAGCACGAATGTTGTCGTAGTGTCGTCTTATTCTATTCGAATGAGAGTTGCCAACTCTAGTGTCGAGAGTTTATCAAGTCGTAGTGTTAAATCATTCTGATATAAGATTAAAAACTCTTGTCACCACAATCTCTTATATCAATGTCTAACTTTAAAGTTTTATAATTTAACATCAGTTCGCTTACCTCATACGAAACTTACTAAATAGAAAGGTAATGATGATGAAAATTGAAAAACTTTATCAATCTGACTTCATTGTTAACGAAAATTGCGACAAAAGTAAGTTGATTAATTTTCTAAGAAAATTCCTTTCGTAGGTAGGTATTTGTTGTGTAAAAATTGACCGTGAACTTAGAGGTAGGTGAACATTGTATATTTTATATCATTAATATATATGGATCTATCAATCGAATCATTAATTTATTATAATAATAGGTACATAAAAATAAGAGAAGAGAAACTAAACATACTACTTCTAACTAGAACAAAAAGAACCCCGGACACATTGAAAATCTTTAGAAAAGCCTATTTAAGTGCTCCAGCCCACTGCCAGAGGGCAGCGTGCCCAGCATACTGGCTGCATTCCCACAATGGATGGCAATGCTGATACGTTGAGCCAGAAAAAGGCCGGCATTTTCGTCACACGTCACGTCAACCAAGCGCTCCGAGACACTGTCTGTGTGTGTCTGTGTGGGCTCCCGGATCAATCAATGAAGTTGTAATTAAGAAACGTAATGGATGAAACATACGATCTAAAATAAAGAGTAATAAAGATTTGGTTAACCAAAACATGTAAAAATGTCATTATGAATCTACATATGTTCAGTATGAAATAAATGCACAGCTGCATTTCCAGTACATATTATATGCTATTTTTATCCTGGATTAACTTTGGAAAGACTGCGTGAACTTATTAGTTCCAAGATCCTTTTTACTGAGATTTTCCTTTGATAAGACAATTTTGTCACTGAGATAAAAGTGAAACCAATTTTATGTAAGGAAACAAAATATTCTTCAAATTCAAATTCATTTATTTGCAAAGATGTAGTGAGAATCATGGTACAAAATCATTCATAGTGTCTTCATTCATCTTACCATTTCTGGTGTGCAAAAATCACATTTTGGTCACTAAGAATCTATTCATTAAAATGTTTCACTAGAAAGCAGTAAGCAGTATCAGAAATAGAATTATTTTAACACACCCACGCATATTTATCTAAGTTAAATAAAAACGATTTGTAAGATATATTTCGTAAAACTTCGTAATTAAATCAGAAAATAAAGCTTTTCATAAGCCGAGTATTTTGGTAATAAAACAAAATGTAAGAGATTTTTATTTAAATAGAGATAATAATGCTGATGTATATTTTGGCAGTCTTGTTTGAGAGCCAGTCTAATTCAATTTAAATCCTTGTAACGTCGACCATAGAGATGCCTGTGTAGGTATCGCTATCGTTTTAAGTGACGCGTCACGTTGCGATAAAAAAAATATAATATGTAATATGTCTCATAAAAGTATTGTCAGTATGAATATTTTGGTCAAATATTTTAAATTTTCTTAAATTCATCAAGATGTCTCTATAAATTTTCAGTTTTTACGAGAAAAGTGTATTTAATGGTTAAAATTGCTACAATATCCACTTATTAATAATAATTAAGTAACATGTAACAGGAGTTCTTCAGTAAATATGAGCATGAATAAACAACGTTTGTGTCAGCCAACTTGCTGAATAGTATTCTGTACAATTGAAATCATTATGCAATATATCAGTGTCTGCCAGATGATCAATATTAGTATTTCATTTATACAATAAAGGTTGCATTCATGCCTACATTGTGTCAACAAACTATGCTATTTTATCTGAAGTCTGAAACATAAGGATGTCCACATTTCTGAGTAAAATAACACAAAACTAACATAATGTTTAGAAGGCATATCTGATTTTTTTTCTGTTAAAACAGACAACAATTCAACAGACAACAAACAGGCAACAGAAAAAAATTCAACAGATTTTCTCTGATTGTAAAATAATTGAATTAATTTAAATATCTGAGCACTTATAAAGTTATAGAATAGTTAATAGATACTGAATTTGAAAATTTAAAAGAACTAACATAAGTCTCGAAGCCACTAACAAATAATTTCTTTAGGAAACACTACACAATTAAATCATTTGTAACGTTTTTAACTTCAAATCCTTTCTAAATTTTTATCATTTTATACCAATTTAGCACTTACAATTTTTTGAACTTTTATTTCGGAAATGAATTATGTTGTTGACCAGATTGTTTATATAATATGATGCATACTGCACTTAGCTAGGGTATTTATATGTATTCATTTTATGACATTAGTAAATATCTTTATCTCTTATCTTTAAAGCGTTAATTACGTATTTTCTCCATATCCATTTCTCCATATAATTAGATTCCTAACCCCCCGTTCCGCAGAAAATTCCTTACAAATACGGGAAATAACTGTCGCGTGTAATATCATTTTATACTCGTATCTCATTCATAATTCATCACTCTGTGTATGAAGTTAGCAGGAATTAGAGAATCTCATTCCGGCTGTGGATTCCAATTTTGATGCGCATTTTGTACAATATTATATATATTATAAATGTATTTAATATTAATAGAACAATTATTACAGTACAGTAATAATTGAAACTTTGGAGAAATATGTGTTTTTCCGTTGCGACCACTACATATTATCACTACATATTTCTCCAGAGTTTCATTTACTATGGATTTTCGCCAAGGAATGCCTGATTCAATATCTTATCTACAATACAATAGTTCAGTGACAAATTCTGTTTGGTAGGTACTTCTTTTTATAATACACGAAACTAAATAACATTGATGAAACTGGCAAGAAAGTACTAAAATCAATTTTGCGAACAAATCAAAAAAAGGTGGATTTAAAAAAAAGAAAAGCAAATTAAATGTTTCGATTTTCATTGTAAATGCATAAGAGGAACGCAAGAAAACTCTCTATCGTTTATTGGTACATGTTAACACAAATATGCAGTTAAAAGAAAGCCAACATACCCCAAATGACTGTATGTAAAACAGGAAACAAATCAAATGTGGCAAAGATTTAGACGCTAGGAGATTTAACACAAAGAAAACATGAATCCTTACATTAACTATGTACATAATTTTGCCTTACATAAGTTTGAGAAAATGTTTGACTGAGTTATGTACTATAACGAATAAATGAGTGGGCGAGATCTAAGTATGAAGACAAGCAGTGAGCACGAGTAACTCCTGATTAACTAATTATGTAATAAATGATTGAAGAGATTTGTTACCTTAATTGCCTGCCTTCTTATACCATATGTTTATTATAATAAATTGGATTAGGTAAGGAGTTAATTTTCTTTGATATAAGTAAACCCATTACGGTAAAAACTGGCTTATGTATTTAAGTACTTTAACGTTTAAGTAATATTTTTTTATTTCCTTTCCTGTATGTGTACATAATGTACATAAAAATTAAGAGATGAAGCAAATAAATTAATTGAAATTAAATATTTAGAGCTAAACTAAACAAAAACTATTAATGTATTATATAGAATTAGCAAAATGTATATTCTTATGCTAATAATTGATTACACGAAACCACCTTTCTATAGTAAACTAGCTATAATTAACATACATACTATATTATCTATATGGTTTTCACCATAATTAAATTACAGGAAACAACCGAACTGCAAACAGCATCAAAACGTTTCCATTTAATTTACTAATTAGTTTTAATCACTGCTACCAGTGTGGAGGACCTTGTTAACTCACTGAAATAATACCTTATACAGGGTTACAAGAAATAAACCTACCTATTATATAAAACGAATAGAAAAAAATACGTTAAAATGTTTTCTGTTATGTAACTAAGACGACATTTAAAACTAATTTAATTTAAAAATCCTAATATTTCAATTTACAAAACTTTCTATGTATGTTACTAGATAAAAACTTATCAGTTGTCACATAAAGTTTCATATCAGCAAGTGTCATTCAATATGAGCGCTTACGTGGTTGAATGAGACGTAAAATTACAGGTTTTTGTCATACAGTGGCACGCATCGAGACATTATTATCAGCCTCTAGGATTATTTGAATATCACACTTTAGTTGACCACCTTTATATAAAAAATCTTACATTAGTATCTACTAACTCTGTACGTCCTATAATGTGTTTGTATCATTATCAGCGGCACATTTGAGGTTCTGTATGTGACACGGCGCCTGCATTCGGAACCAAATTACCATAAAATAATACCTAATTTGCTACTGAGCGCAATGGGCCGGGTTTTGTATGGAGGCGTATTTGTGATGTTAGGGTAACTTTATTTAATTAAACTATATTTTATATAAGATATTACTTCAACAAGTATTTAAGTAAATTGACTCTCAAAATTGGTTATATTATAATTACTATTATCCGAAGCTATTTGTGGAATGTACCTATATACTCTCTGATTATGTATTTACTATGTGTACAAATTGACTATATAACGTAACATTATGAATAAATGATTTCGAACTCGGATTTTAATAACTTTTCTACACTATCAACAAAAAAAACAAAATACTGTAAAAATCGTTTATTTTAAGTTACCTTTCTAACTTACTACATAGTCTACATATAGATATTTAAAGTACAAATCAAAACTGGTCGAAGAACATCCTCATATCTATGGCGTAGGGAAATTTGGCACAATCTCGTCATATGGCGCCGAAATAACAACTGCAAGCGAAATTGTTAGTTCTCACAACACAAGGGTATATGCTTGCTAATTTAGACTAACGCACATGAAAGCTGTTATGTAGTTTAAATAGGTTGCCAGAAATATAAACAGTTTTTGAAGAAAAAAACCCAAAATGCCACCATTCTTGCCTATTCGTATTCGTATTTTTACGTATTCCTCATGGCTGAGGGTCAATACTCCCTCGCAGAATCAATTTGATATCTGATCTAAATAGGGGAGTTCTCTGAAATAATCGTAAAATTAATACTAAGATTCCCTTAATTGAATCAGTTTACGTAAAGGTTACATTTTATAAAATCTTTTGTTAATTACAAGAACCAATTTATACAAAAATCACGCGATATGCCTTTGAGTGAGCGCGTTGTTAATTAGCTTTCTGTGCGTCGAAATTAAATTAAATTCAATAATATTGAATACATTACATTTCTGTATGCACACCTACATAATATATATATGTAAGTATATACGAAGTATGCCTCTTAATTAATATGGGGATTGCTTGTTTGCGAAGCAAAATTAAAATTATAGTCATAGTCATAGTCATATCGTTTATTTGCAAATTGTAAAGAACACTTAACAATGACCCTGATAGGGTATGCAAATATGTACCTACATAATGTATATGTAAGTCTGAGTGAGAAGCGGCCCGATTCATATCTCAATTTAAAATTTATCTCAATTATTCAATTTCTCATTTAAAAATTCGTCGACGGAGTAATAGCATTTCGTAGTCAAATATATTTTTAAATCACGGGCAAAACGTTCTAAGTTTACAATACTTTTTAAGTTTTCTGGTAGTTTATTAAAAATTTTGATAGCCATTGATTTAGGGCCCATATTTAGCATTTGTAATCTAGCTTTATAAGTTTTTAATTTGTGGGGGAATCTGAGTGGGTATTTTCATTTTTAATTAGCAGGAATGTAGCGTACCCGTAATTGGATTTCTTTGTGAAATTGGAAAAAGATTGCTTAAAACAGGCTTTTGAATACGTCGCCGTGGGAAAATACGAATACTGTTTCTGTGTCTACAAGATGAAAGTAAAATAAGCAACAAATGTAAAAAATGGTAGTAAGAGAGCAGATTTTTTGTTTTTTTTTTATTGAGAGTTATATATTATGATTTTTTTGAAGACGTACAATAATCAATAATTTATTGTAACTGGTGGGGATGCCGAAGGTATCTTTACAAATTATGGATAATATTAAATCAACTTTATTATATCATGTAAAAAAAATGTAATATACATATAGTGTAAGTCTAGGCTATTAGTTTTTAGTTTGGCAGTTGTTGCGCTACACTATGTACAGTAAGCGGTTTAAAAAAACAATAAACAAAAGTAGTAAATTTTCTGGAATTTGGTAACCATAATAAAAAAAAACTAGGTTTCATTTTCTTAATGAATGGGTGGTTTATTCATTCACAAGCCTTACATTAATTCACTTAACTATACCTATTTCAACTCACCTCAAATTATCTAAAGCAGCACATAGAAGCCCCCGACAGATCTGCGGCAGTTCCCCCTCATATTTAATGAGAGAAACGGTCGCAACTTTGCCGAAAAGTTTCAACAAATTTATAATTCAAGTGGATGCTACCCTAGTTATGAAACCACCAAGTGTGCCACAAAAAGGACTTTCCCAGAGGATACGGACAAAGTTTGAAGTGTGTGTAGCTAACATAATCTGGGGTGCTTATTATAAGTACATACTTAGTCATGTGCTGTATGAGCTCAGTGCTATTGTTTTTTACCTGACGTCTTAAAAATAAAAATACGTTATATTAATAATATAAATACGAAACCGTTTGTGTAAAAACGCTTACATCTGGGTACATGTTTTTTTACTTTGAAAATAGAACTTACATTAACTTGTTTTTTGGAGTACCTGTGTGTGTTGTGCCATGCAGTAGGTCTCTAATAGCCTGTAGCGCGGAGTACGCTATATTTGTATTTGAGTTATAAGTACTTACTACAAAAAGATATAATAGTCTGATATTAAGCAGCCGGAATATTTGCCAGACAGGTGGTTTGACTGCTTTACAGTTTGTTCTGGCAGCTTGGTTTGAGAACCAGTTTAATACCAATATAAAAATACTAGAACTTTGACCACGGTATCGCTTCTGTGGCTGTTGCAAGGGAACAAATAGTCAAATATCTGTCATAATATCTAAAAAAAATAACGTGCTATAGATGTTAGTGGTATGCTCAAAATATAATATTGTCCGGCAAACGTACAGAATAATAATATAATCATTGTTTTAATAAGGTGTAGGTAATTTGGACTTTAACCTTTAATACAACGTAACATTTCACCGGAAAACGAGCGAATACCTTATTAGAGGTGTAATAACCAGGTTTCGGTAACTCTCTATATTTTTGTTAATCTGTCATGCGATCTGGGCATTAACGCCATATGGGACGGGGACTGGACGAAATTAGTTCCAATGAAAATAACATAGAGATTAGTAAGGCTTTATAAATATATTATATCTAAATGTGTAAATTTAAATATAGTTATATGGTAGGTATAGACACATGTACTCGTATTATATCTGTGTTTCAACCAATTAATGTCTGTCGTTGAGCTATGTTAGAGGCCCTTAGGGCGGCTTGATAAACTCCCGATACCAGAGTTGGCTACTCTTATCTGATAAGAAGAAGTTCCAATTAATGTTTCAAAGAATACATTTCGTTTCATAAAAATATCAAGGAACTTTCTAGAACCGATCAAAAAGCGAAAAACGGCAAAGCGCCTAAAGTTTGTAGGTCTCACGCCACCCATATATTTAAGTGCCTTCTTCCAACTGTCAAAGTTACTTTATTTCGCATGAAACTGACAAAGATTTCGCAATAAATCAAATACCTATGTAATTTGGAAGTTCCACTATTTGAGGACCGGCTGGCATGAATGTAACTAAAACTTTAACTCAAATTTACATGAACGAAGCAATTGCAAACATTAAATTTACAGTGCGACTTAAGTTTTGGAATTTTGTGACTTTAGTTCATGAACTTTTGGGACAATGTATGAGATAAAATTAGCGAAGTTTGTTTTATTAAGTTGTTCCAATTGAATATGCATGCAAGTTTTGCTTGTTCAGTGATAATGGAATAAGATAATCGAATGATCGCTCAGATAAATATTTAAATACGTAAATGCTTTATCTCTGTGTGTATAGCCAGACGAATAGACACGATTTTCAACTCTCAACGTTGTTAAGTTGGCTACTCGCCAATAAAAGAAGAAGATCATAAAAAACGTGAATCCCACCATCAATCTTGCATCTTTCTCGTTTCCTTTTTATTTAAAAAGAACCCCTTGATTACTATTTTCTTGCGCCTATGTATTGGTTCCTTCGTTCGAAGAAATTGTCAATTTGACAGAGAACGTTATTTCTCCGCGGATCAAATTGATTTGATTTACATAAATTTCTGCGTACTTTTATTAGCTTATTCTGTGTTTTATTGAGAAGGAATTATGTAAAGGTGCTTACGAAATTGTAAATATTTAAGTCAAAAATTTGCTACGCAAATAACAATTTTGTTTTTTTGGTAAAATCACATCTACTAGGCAGCAAATTATGATAAATTTTTTTAGCGTTGCGATACAATTTTTTTAAGTTATTACTTACCTAAGTAAATTACTGAAGACACATCCCATAGATGGCAATACTATAAATCACTTTCAACTTGTAACCAAAGAATATCCTAAAAGTAGTAAAAATAAAAACTGATCTCATTAATTTTATCACGTTTCAACTTGAAGAATACAAAAACGTCAAACATCTACCAGACGCATTCCGATGCTAAAAACACTCCGAATATTCGTCAAATATGAACATTTTAATGAGAATTTGGAATGGAAGAACGTGCAAAGTTGAAATTCAGGACAGATGGTGCTAGGTGTAAATTAGAATACCAGCTGCTATCAGCATTCCGAGATACTTGGGAAAATAAGATATGTACCCTTTAGGGTTCATTAGTTTGAATAAGTCTTCATTGAGAGTGAAGTAGTATTGTACAACTCAAAAAATATGAAAGATTGACTGCCGATTTCTGAGATTGATGGTTAGTTGGATCCTCACATCACATCATTTATGCACGCTGTGATTGGCTGATAATTTGAACTACTTCTTAACTATCATAAAAAGCAGATTCTTTTAAAAATACTCTTTAGTAAGACTCTTCGAAAGAACAAAAAAAGTGTAACAATTTTTTCTTCATGATTAAACTAGTAGCATGAACTGAAACATGGCTATTTGCAGTTTTTTTCCTACTAAAGTGATAAAAAAACATGTCATATTAAATTTAGACTTACAAAACAAAACACACGTCCACCAAAAAAAACAACATTCAATTTCCAACCCAACTATTTACCGGCAAGCTAAATAGCACGTCGTGTTCAAGTTTATGAAAACAGCAGTTTAAAAGGCGCTCCAGTGCCGAGCAGTATAAATACACGTCGCTTCTGAAGACGCCCGTGTCAATATTTGTACTCTGTCTGTTCCGACCTCGTGGCTTCAATGCGACTGTAAGGAACGTATCGTCAAGATTTTGTGTGCTTTGTGGTATAGTGTAGGTAAAGTTAAGTATTTTGCGGGTATAAAGCGTTTACTAATCTATCATCATCAGCATCATCAGCCGACAATCGTACACTTTTGGACCTCTCCTAAGACAAGCCTGTTAGAAATTAGGTTATCCTGTAGGTTAGCAATTAAAGGCACTTATACACTTCACTTGTTTATTTCAATGCACTTATTTTTACATGATTTTTAGCAAGACCACAGAGACGCGTCCAACCCGCGTTCTGTCGCAAACGGAAGAGAGCTTTGACAATGACATTTGAATTTAAGTGACAAAGACATTTGAATTTAAGTGACAATTTAGTATTGCCAATACTAAACAAAACCACTCAGCCCAATTTCGTACCTGTTCTAGGCTTAAAATTTCGAAATTCAGTGTGTCATTTTTCTAACTCTACTTATGTACTTATCTAAAAACAAACTTTTTCTTTTGGATAATCATTAAGCTATAAATAGAATAGTCGCAACATAATAAGACCATAAGATAAGGAAAGTAGGTATAAGAACGTAGGTAGACTTTCAATTTGAAGGTGGAAGCTAGCCAAGCGTTCTCTAAAGAAAGTTCCATAATATCAGAAACGAGTTGACTGGACTTACTTAGCTGGATTAAACTTAATATACTTGAGTGAGTGGACTTGATTAATTTGTTATTTGTCGTTTTCAGGTTTTAGCTCTGATATAAGGATTAGAAATTAAATCACGCTAAAAAATTTAGTTAAGATAATTTTTTTGTGAGCGAATCTCTTTTTCTTGTAACATTCATATGGCTTGTAAATTCATTTTAAAAATCGCAGTTTTCGTTTTGGGGCAGCGAAATAAAGCTCTTTAAATCTTTGAGGCATGTAAAAATATCCTGAAATTAACATGAAAATCATTTATTTTTGGTAATTAATGCTGTCTTACTTCTAGCCCAAGTCATCTATACATCAATATAAAATACTCTATATTATATTCTAGTACGTTATCTATCGTACTAATTGTGCGTCTCCATTACTCGATGTTTTTGCGACCATTTGCCTTTAATGTACGCTGCCTGGTCATTCATAATTGTCAGCAACACGCCCATGTCAATTTGTCTGTGTTTGAGGGTCTTATACAGGGTTATATCAAAGCAACCGTAGAAGGACTTGGGAAGTAAAGTCAGCTCGTTATTGCTAAGTAAAGTATATAAGTAAAGTAATAAGTATTCTTACAGTAAGATTCCATAAAATAAAAAACTCGTTATAATTACGCCTATAGAAAAAAAAGTGAGCAACCTGACAGAAAATGGAAGCAACAAATAGTAAGTACGGCCTTATTGTTACTTTATATGGTTAAAATTACCAACATTTTATTTTTATTTTACTGACTTTGTATAAATATGAATTCTCTAACAGATGTGGATTTAAATCTCTCTCTTTTTCTTTTGATGGTTTGTTCGCGCATACATTCATTAAAATTAAATAGGTAATTGAATTGTAAACGCTCATTCTTTTTTTAATGAAATTGGTTTTTAATGTTTAGACAATTGTTAGCTCTGTACATGTTAATCTATGTATGAGTGTATCTACAATGAACTGTCAGGCTAGTTTAGAGCTGAATAGCTTTGTCATTCATTACGTAATTATTCGTAGGAATGTGAAATATGTTCGCATTTTCAAATGATCCACTGAAAATGGTTTTTAGCAATACTGCAATATGATATTTTACTCTTATTTCAAATAGTTTTTATTTAAGCTACAGGATATTAACCATCTTTCTTATAACAAATGAACAAGTGACCAAACAAAAGAAAAAAAGGAAGAATTTTGACGCTATGTACGTAAGATCTTCAAAACTATCCCCAAAAAAAAATTATTATCGTATATCAAGCATGTTAGTACTATATGTAGATAAGTTGAGTTTCCAACAACTGGGACTTGAAATTATGAAAAACTAATAAATTGATAAAATTTAGAAACAAAGTTATAATTTATTTACAAAATTTCTAAGTATAATTTTCCTAACTATTACGCCTACAACCGTGGTCAGTTGTTTAAAATAGAACATACACGAATATTTTTATAGTAATATTCAACACCACTTTTATTGCTTTTATAATATTATGTGTGAGTGAATAGTGATGGATTAAAACAAGTTGAGAAACTGAATTACTACCCTCAATTTTTCAGTCACTACTTTTATGATGAACCTCTCATTCTATAGATCACCTTCTTCGTTACTAAGGGTCACAGCTATTATATATATAAATAGTGGTCAGAATATACATCGTGATGGGCATTGAAATCCTTTAACAAAAAGCATGAACTCCAAATCATTGATGAAAACCACTGAATAAATAAATACTCAACTATAAAATAAAATATCTAACAATAGAACAATAGTCCAAATAAAATATTAAAATGCCGCCAGTCAGCGAGCTAGCAAATTGACCTAGAATATTGTATACCTCGTCAGCGGCGGTTGTTTGCTATAAAAAAACAACACGAACCGAATTTATAGCTTAAACACAAGAGGGGTAAGTCGAGAATTTGAAAAGTTGTGTCAAATAAGTTGTCCTGAACTTTAGTAAGAAATTGTATAGTTGTTCATACACTTGAATTATGTGTTATTACATTAAGGTACTTCTTTATTATGGCACATTTGTATTCTAGATTAACTATTTATCAAATCGTTTTATTTATTTACTTAATTAAAACGGTAACAACCAATTAAATTAATTAAGAAATGAATTATTAATACACTTAAGTAGGTATCAAATCGGGTGCTTCTCTAAAAAAATTACAAATGAAAATATATATTTTGATGATTTACTTATAACTCGTACTAATCTATGTAATGCCACGCATACCTAGCTCCATGCGTCATACTGACAACACCCACGCAATCTAACTCAGGTTATTAATCAATCGGTCAAACAATCGACCCGTAATAAACTCATACATCGTAAACAAAGCATTGTAACCATCAGAATAGTATTTTTTTTATTCTATGCCGTCAATCTATGAAAAAAGGAAACTATACATACAAAAGAGTGTCAGTCCATCAAGCTTCACCAGCCAATATTGGTATAACGGTAGACATATTTTGAGTTTGTAATACTCGCTTTGGGACTACTGAACGATCAATTTGTGGTGCTTTCAGGGAGGTTTTTACGGCGCCAGTGGTGCACCTGAACGACTGAAAATGTGTGTTTGGAAAAATGCTAGATAGTGGTTAACTATTTTGTATTACTTTAAGCGAGTTGTTATTAATGTATGTAGTTTAAGAACTTAATCTTTTTTTCAACAATTTCACAGGTCTGTTAATAAAATTGATAGAACATGTCAGTAAAAGAAATATTTCAAACTACCTACAAACAAAAGATGAATGAAAAATTCTAGTGTCGACTGCTTTGGTTTGGATGGTGTTGTTAGTTTAGAACCAGTTATATGCAGTCTCACGTGAAACTCATTTTATTGTATTATATACTCGTAGGTCTAAAAGTTTCACCATTTCGAAAAATAATTAAACCATAATATATCATGTATGTAAGTTTGTCCAACCACCTAGTAAGCCGACGGCGCAGCATTTGATTTGCAATCAAAAATACGTAAAATTCATCCATTGTTATTCCTCTGGTCGAGTGCCTGTGACATGTATTGATTAACTTCGCCGACTGACAATATGGAATGACTTTTGTATTGCTTTTGGGACGCCTGCCTTTTACTAACATTTTATTTTTATAATGGAAATATGCAAGTTTTGACTTTTGCATTTTGTTTGGCTTAACATCAGTTTGAGTGTCAAATGTTTTAAATTAATATTTATCATTCGCGAGAAATAATCCATAAAAATCCCACCACATGAAAAATTTAAGCAAAGCCTGTCCCTCAAATGTAGCTTTAATTTTTTTTTCACACACAACAGATTTCAAAGCAAACAAAGTTATTTTCAGGCAATATTCCTCCGGCAGAGGAACCGCATTTTATTCCATCAGGAAAGATAAATAAGCTTATAAATGTATGCGTAAAAATGTAAATTTCAAGTGTATACGTATGTACTGAAATTCTGTGATCTTCATCAGAGCCTGATTTTCACGCAAATGTGGATGATTCATGAATATATTCTCGGGTATGAAACAGAAATATTTTTGGATGTTATTTTTAAAGCCTGTACGTGACGCAATCCGAAAAACATAAAAATTAATGAAATAATTATTGATGGAGTGCGGAATTTTTAGTGTCAACTCCAACTCAAAATCTTATAGATTGAGATGTATGTAGTATGTAAAAACGTATTCATTATAATAATAGTATCTACATGAAAGCAATTCTAACTAAATTATCGAAACAAGCATCCAATTACTTACTGTAACAATGAAACATCATACAGACCAAGACAAACATATTAGAATGTGTCAATATTTGTGATTAGACTGCGGTGGCCTGCACCTGCGCCATTTGCAGATGCTGGGAGCAAATAGACGTAATGACTACTATCGCAGATGTTTAGCTGTCTAACAGAATATTTGACGGATGTAATTGTTGCTCATCTCAGATGATATTCTCCATATGACCTCCATGCTGTCAAAAAAAAACAGTATACTGTTTGGTAAGCCCAGGTTTCTGATCCCAAGCTTCCCAATCATTACTGTCAAAGGTGACACGAATGATAATGACAGACATGACATGCCATTACTACGTCAATATTAACAAATTAATAAGAGCAATTACAATTACATCTGAGCTAAAGATTTTTTTCTTAACGTTTAAAAGTAACATTACGTACTTACAAATTCTTGGAATTCGTAGCAAACCTCTCTTGCTAAACAAATATATTTTTATACCATTATTCTTGGAAAATCTAAATAAGTAAATCAAGTGTCAATACGAGTACATTAAAATGTCAATAAAGAGTATCGTTTCATTCGTAACTTGACGCCTTTATGTATTGTCGAGAGGCAGCCGCCATTTGAACAAATACAACATGTGTTAAAATGACATGACATATTATATTTTTACATATTGTGTGTAAAGACTAGCTTTTTATTTTCTGTAGGAAATACTGCGAGCGCGTTGCAAGTCTAATGGCAGCTTTGATCTTACATATTTATATAATTTTACAGTTTTCCTTTTTTAAGTTTTTAAATAGTTATAAACTTCATAGATCTGCTTTTTGTCTTAACCTGTCTATTACTTTTATCGTTTACTTTAATATGATGGGATTTTTAAAATTATAAATTTTATTATCATTAGTTAGTTCGTAAATTTCTTCTTGTATTTATAAATATATAAAAAATGTCACAGCATATATTTCAAAGTTTACCATTTCAGGAGTAGCAAGTCTCTTCAACGTATTAGAAACAAGCTAACCAAAAACTCAACTTTTACAATTTAACATTTTACGCGTGTAAAAAATATTTACACTATGAAAACACCAGCGTTTGTATCACCAATTAATTTCAGTTTAAAAGTTTTGTTTACGCGCCGGACACTTCAAAAACACTCGGACTTTTTTCATTTCCGCTTTGAACTGCGCCCCACAAGGAAAATTCCTAAACGAAGGTAAACAACCTTGCGGGACTAAATGAAACTTCAGCACTTGGACGAGGACAGGCCACGTAAATACGTGATAATTTGCTTATTTTGCTTAGAATTAAGATGTGTACTGTTACTTATATTTGGAGTTATTTTGCCTGCGTATTTCTGATCACCAACCATAGCGCGGGTTTACCGCGCTATGGTTGGTGATCAGAAATACGCAGGTTTGAATCCTGCCAGTCGTGATTATTTTCACTCTTTTTCCATTAAAGTTTAAGTTATATATATATTTTGTTGTTGTAATTTTTCGTTAAGTTTAACTCGTAAATATTTCTGTAGTTTATATATAAAGTAGTTTTTTTTTGTAATCCACCAATTTTATTGTACTTTGATTGGGAACAACAAAGACTTTATGTTTAATGATTACCGAATTATGTATCTCATAATTCAACGCACTTCAAAACAACAATTCATAGGTTCTTTCCGGGTAAAGCGTGAATCACTTAAACGGTTTAAAAACAATAATATGAATTTGAAAAGTTTCTTATTTTTACGCTGCTTATTTACTATTTTTGTCCCCATATTCATATACCTAAATAAACTAAGAACTATTTCCTCATCGTATGACGCAGGTAGCCACATTCATCTTCATTCATCAGGTTTCTCCCTTTGCCTTCCAAACTAAAATAACTACCATGTTTTTCCTTTTATTACTCCAATACCTGAATAGTATAATGGTTAAAAAATACCTTATTTGTATTTCTAGATATTTGTTCCTGTGAGTTAATTGTGTAGTGGTAATTTTTTTAAGTACCAGTTTATTAGTCTCTTGGTATTTTTTTATATTTTAGTCGTTTCATGGTATCATTTTATTTACTCACGCAAAACGACAAAGCATTTATAATTTTTGTTGATCTGTTGTATTTCTCTTTCACACCGCAACGGAAATACGCACGCTACGGATCATAGTGATTTTTGGCATGATGGTAGTATATGGTCTCATAGGTATCACAAGCTACTTTTATTCCAAAATAGTGCAAAAAAAATATGCTCTGCCTCTGCCTGGAAGATATCGCTTTCAGCGATAAGGCCGCCGCTTGTGGCACTAGTTAAGATAATAATTTGTTTAATGTACTGTTCGTTTTTAATATGTGTCAACAATAAAGAATTTATCTATCTATCTCTGGACCAAAATAAAACATTCTTTAGCATTCCTTAAACCACTTTAAAATAACTTTATCCACGTAAAGTTCCGTAACAAGGAGCTTTTTAAATTATTCATTTAATCTCTCGGTAAATATGTTTATGTACACAAAAGTTGAAGAGGCCCCTTAAATTACCTTGCCAAGCTTTTTATGAATATTTTATTAAGAACCTACTTATTGTAATTTTGTTGTGAAACAACAGGGGGGGGGGGGGGGTCTTTAAAGTGGTATATTTTATTTATTTACAAGTATTTGATGATGGAGTAGGTATTAAACTATTTCTAGTGATCTACTACTTTTTGATACCTCGAAGTTTTAGTTAAAATAGTAGAGTACTAATGGATAACCTGCTTGGCTTCACCCACTACGTTTCCCGAAAAAAAGTAGCCTTTGACACTTTCAGTACAATACCACCGTACCAAGAATCCATTTCATCATCCGACATCCAGCTGCGCCATGAAAACAAAACTAACAGACCAACAAACCAAAATAAAATACTTGATTCTGATTTATTTATCAGAATCGTTTAATCATTTAGAGTTAAATTAAAGCACACACTATCTGTTATTAAGGTATGTAGGTATGGATCTGTTATTATCCTTTTAAAAGTAGATATGAGTGAGTATTAATGTATCTGGTGTAGACGTTGGTAATCTAACATGAAATATTACAACTACTTAACAAGTATCAACTTACCCCTACGTTTCTATATGAGTACACCTATTCAGAAATATCGTCTTTTCAGCAGAATGTGCTGACTCAGACACTTATCGTAACATGCAAACACTTAAACATCACTTCTTTCAGCGTGAATCCAATAGCTTCAGACACGTTATACCCTGTCCACATGATTGGCAAATAAACATCTGAAAGCCTCCAAACAATAAATAATATTAGAACAAGAGCCTCCCGTGGAAGAATCTGGGCGCGGACTACGAAGTACTCGCCAAAAAAAATCCCAATGAGTAATAATCTGCGGGGTGTCAATATAAGAGTAGACGGAGTATTTTTTTAATGACAGTTTTTACAAATGTAATATAGTCTAACGCTTGACTCCCTTGATGTAAGTACCGGTTTATCCTGATCTCTGCTGTTTAAAAGAAACCGGTAGATTAAGCTCTCCGCTCGAATACTGGTACAGTTATGGGTCAAAAGGAATAAAGAATGAAGTTAAGCCGTTTATTTGATTACCAAATTGTGTTTTTTTTTTACTGGATACTCGTATTGTGGTTTTCTTTTGAGTTTTAAACTTAAACTAAGTTTTTTGGCAGTTAAACTTAGCTTTTGTCCCATCCACTCTCTATTTAGCGATTGCTATCTGGCGTCAGTACTCTGAATGCCGAGCATGTAGACAGGGTATGAAGCGTCAAATACACGTTACAAGGAATCCATTAAGTACAGCATTCACTGATATGTCAGCCATTTTGGAAATGTAGTAAGATTGATGGTTGTGACGTCATGGTGTACGACGCCCGTATTGTATGGAATAAGTTTGAATGTACGGTAAGATTCGTTTAGGTAATTCTCATTTTCTATAGGATACAATATCATGGAAACGCAGTTTAAGGTAAAAGGTATTTTTTGTGAATTATATTATCAAAAGCTAAGTACAAGTACAAAAAATCATAGTTGTTGATTTTAATGTAACAAAACCATTCTGAAATGGTTTCGTGTTAGTAATCATCAATTTACTAAAAAATCTATGCATAGAAAGCTATTTCAGAAAACACGTTGTAGTGATTGAAAATGTGCGTGGTTGTGGTGACATAGTATTGATGTAGGACTGACAGAGAGGTGTGTAGGCGGCGGGGGCTGACTCATTGGTTATGGACAGGTATATGTCATGAGTTGTCAAGTTTTTAGTAACGTTTTACACTATATTGGCAGCGAAGTCTTCCCTTTCAGTAAATTTTGTAAAAAGTACACAAATAATATGACTTTAAAAACAGTAATGTTATATTACACTTAAACAAATACTACATTATTGATAGTAAAAGTTTGTGTGTGCGTAACGAATCTTTTCCTTTTCCTTTCCACTTTCAACGGTGGATCAGTTTTAGTCAAATAAAGAACTTGACTAAATAGATAAATATTCCTAAGCATGCCATTTTTATTACATAACAAAATAGCCTACAATTACAAACATAAAACACAAGCATTTTCCTTCCCATCGTTTATAGCCCAAAAACATAATAATAGCGAGGAAAATGCGTGTATTTCTTGCGTTTTTGGTGCGTTTCCGTGGAGCAACATAATTTGGTATTTTATGATGATGTTTGATATTTTATGGCCTTGGCAGGGTCATAAATCATCAATATAAACGCTTACCGATACGTCATAATGCTAAACCCGGCTGTAGCGAACAAACTAACTGCATTTTAGTGGCTTTTGCTTATACTTAAGTATTTCTAGTACGACAAGATGGATTTATTTCGTGCTTACGACTTTTAGACAATTTCCGCTTAGGACCAGATATATAAAAAAGACATTATACTACGTTGCACAAAATTGTCAAGCATAAAAATTCACGTAACACAAATCAGAAAGAAGAGAAAAAAGCCACTGTATTATATCCTTGTGAAATGTAAATTTAGATCATGCCAAAAGTTGGCTTTCAAATACTTTAAAACCTATCTTATAAACATAAAGCCTAACAAAATAAGACAGAACATTATTACATATTTTTCCGATTAAAACCTAAAACTAACCTTACTAAACTTATGAACTATCTTCCATGTATTAAATTACAATAAAATACAACAGCCTATCTTCTCCAATCGCTTAAAAACAACGGCATAAAACATGTATGGTTTCCTTGTGCATGTACTTCTGAAACATAAAGAAAGCGGCAATACCTCGGAAAGCACCTGCTGCCTTCAATATCGTCGTGTTCTTATGAGAAAAATGTTGACAAAACGCCCTTTGTTGGCCACAGTTGAGATTAAATATCAATTTTCACAGAAGAATAACTACAAAAAAATTTCAAAGGCATGAAACTCTTGAAAATTTACGCTCGAAGTTAAAAAAAACGCTACACTGTATTCTAAAATGCTACTTTGATCGTTTTGTGACTAGATTAAATATTAAAACTTAAGAAAATTGTTGAATTGTAGATGTGCCCAATTGTTACAGTATCGAAACAGCTGCTTCTTAAATCTTTATACTTACAGCAAGTTGATTTACAAAATCTTCACATAAAATTAAACAATTTTGATAGCTTCAGCTGAGAATTCATTCTTTTTGGGAACATTTTACAAGATAATTTTTTGATAGAATTAAAATATACTTAAATTACTTAGTGGGTTCTTGTGGCTGGGCTCGCATTTAGAAGTAAAACTTGCATCCATATTTCACACATTTAAAAGTGGCATTTCCAAAAATCTTTCCTTGCGGATGTTTACATGGTATCATCTACCTGCTCTGCATGTGAAATTTCATCAATCCGTCCAGTGGTTTGGGCTGTGCGTTGATAGAGCACATTGTCAGTCAGACAGTCGGTCACCTTTAAGTTTTATATATTTAGATTATCTTTCTTTACTGTGTGTTCCCCATTGTGCTCTTAGTTCCTCAGTCAATAGATTCCAGGAGCGGTCCCGATGTATGTTTATATGTATTTATTGGAAGGTGACTCTGTAATCCTCTGTATTGAACGACATATAATACAGCGAATAACACAAGTCATGCTACAAGGTTACTAAGTAAACTACGTTTATATATACATAGAGTGTTAATAGACTTTAATTTGCTAGCTCCAAAAATAGTAAGCTGTTTGAGCTTTGGTGTGTGCGGTTGGAAACATCGTTAGTGCTAATTGATTCATCTAATCGATTTAAATAACTCCGCTTAATTGATGTGTGGATACATTGCTAATCAAGAACATTATTGATGAGGATATCAGAAATAAAGAAAGACAGAAAGAGAGAGAGAGAGAGAAAGAGAGAGAGAGAATCCTTAAAAAATTTCAAGACCATATTGAAATAAACTTTCAATCACGCTCAACTTAGAGATTCGTCAAAGGTATAAATATGTATATATGTACATTGTACGTATGTATGTATGTTATCATCTAGAGATATTTAAGTTTATAATATAGTAGGATTATAATAATTTCAGCTTCAAATAAATTCACTAACAACTAACACTGTACAGACAGAATGTCTGTCATAATACAGTCTGTATAGTTGTATGTTGTTGAGATTCGAAGCACGTTCGCAATAGTAAGGGTGTGTGTGGACGAAATACCTATTTGCTGTCGTCTAATAGATTTACCTGAACACAATATAAGTAAGCTGGAAGAATTTTTATAAACAGCTAATAGATATATTTTAAAAAAAAACGCAAGTGATTTCTAAAGTATTTGGTAAATTATTTGTTTTTTTTTATGTTTTATAAGCTGTTTCAATTCAAAAAGTGGTTCAGTAGAAAAAATATTTTTGATTTCGCTTTAATCTCAGCCGACTACACAATTTCCTTTTTAGATAACATAATGTGAAAGTCAATATGTCTTAGGAACACAAAAGTCTCACAAGTTAAGTAGGTACCTAAATGTAATTGACAAAACTCAAACGACAATATAATAAATCTCTCTGCCGTTTGTTTTTTTTTATAATTATCCTCGTATGTGTTCTTCTTCTTGCCTAAAAATATAAATGATCATACAGTTGCTGAAATTGGGAAATATTTTCTTTTATTCCGTCATTCATAGTTTCGACAAAAAACTTAAGAAAGTATTTGAGCATTGATAATAAATAAAAATAAATAAAATAAATATTTCAGGACATATCACACAGCGCCATCTAGCCCATACTAAGCTTACGCTAAATAATTTACAACTAAGGCGCTATAAGTATAACAAAGCGCAATTCTTGAATACTTACGCTAAACGAATAACGGAACTTGTGGACTACTAATTCAGTAGAATAGCTCCAAATTCCGTCCGCCGGCCGAGGCAATGGCCGACGTAATTTAATAACAACTTCTCACCAACTTCCTAAGGTGCAAGAATTTTTGTTTTCATAAATTTACGCGGCCATGATAAATATTCCTTCATTATCAGCATTCCCTCAAAAGAATATTTGATATTGGATATTTTGAGTGTTATCTTTTTGTAGTAAACGAATGAAATGAAAAAATATAATTTTAGATCGCGAAATTGAATATGAATAATAAACGTGGCGATGTCAGCAGACATTTTTCAGTGCGTCAGACAAACTGTTTTGAATTGGAAATGTTTTTCTAGGCATTTTTATTTGAATCGATTTTAATACATATTTATGACATAAAGCGAAAGCTAATAGAGTATTTATTTAATAAAAACTTACAAAACAAATTTTACTAATTAAAAATAAAAACTTAACTAATTAATAACTAACTTATAAATTAAAACTTATAATAAACTTAAAACACCTATAAGCTAATTATTTCGTATACATTGATATTTCATTTAAATAACGTTAATGAGTCTTGTTCTTCTTGTTCTAGTGTGTCTGATTTTTTTTATGATTTGTCGAAGAATACGAGTACCAACCATCATTGGTGGTTCTGCTATATAGATATACTTTGTGTAGCAGCCAGCGAAATAACTTATAATGCTAACCCAAAATAAAAAACTGTTAGTTAGGTTTATCACACTAATGTTGTAACATTCTACTTATGTTTCCAATACTTGACTTATAATTACTACTGTTATAGCGCAGACAACAAAACACTCAATTTAAGCAATTTCACATGATGGTACAATATCCACATCGATATCGTAATAGCTCATTATAACATCGATAAATCGGTCGCGTTTTATTGATGCGCGCATAGCTGCGCTTTCATTGGTTAGATTTTAATGGCGGTAAAAGTTAAAAATGGATAGCGAATTAGTGAAGATAAAGTAGTGTATGCAACTGCATATAACACGGGTATTAAAACACTCGTTACTATTATGAAACTTGCTGCGCTCGTTTCATAAACTCACACTCGTGTTTTAATACCCTTCATTATATGACAGTTGCATAAACTACTATTAATGAACAAACATATATTGCATAAAATTTATTACAGTGGTCCCATAAACAACCCAAACATAAAAACTCATTTTCCTAGTTATTGATTGTTGGTTGGTTTTCAAATATTCTTTATTGAATTTCTTATTACAACTCCTAGTTATTTCGAAAGCCTCCAAAAACAATATTTCCCCCTATAATTCCAAGCCTGCCTAATACGCCGTGCTCGGTGACAGTGGAGTGCTGCATTCAACAATCCACTGGAAGTATGCGCTGCGCCATCCACAAATCTGCTCCAACTACTTTATTTGCAGCGACTACGTTGGAGCTACGTTTGTGCTATAGCTAGTGTATTTATGCTGTTTTTAGTTTTTTCTGCAATACGAAATGAAGTTTAATGAAATTATGTAATTTACAAAATATACGGGTGTGACAACGTTTGATTGGATGGTAAAAAGTCTGTTCTAAATACAATTCAAACTAAGGGTTATTTGACCCCATTTGGTTACATTTGGCTTTGACTATAATGTCCATAAGCTTATTACCTTACGAGTAGGAATTTAAAATTTTCAAATAGACCTTATCTGGGAATAAAAGCAACATGTTAGACAGTATTCGAAATCTACTTATTTAGTGAAGTTGTCTGTTTGTAAGAGTTTCGTGCTTCACGATTGCATTTTTTTGTTGCAGGTATGCACGGCAGCAACAATTTTCGATAACTAAAGTTTAAGGATTCTAATTTGAGTTCTTCACTGGGATATTTTGGTAAGTTTATGAGATAATGTAATTTTTTGGCTTTAAGAGTGCAAGGATTGACCAAGAAAAGTATTGCTACAACTTTATGCTAATGTTTTATTAACAACAGAAGTCACTTATATTACTATTGTTACACAATTTACTTCTAATGTGTGTAAAATTTTGTTTGAGGATAGCAAAAAAAAAATGCATAGTATTCGTAATTATATAAAAACGCACAAATAACTCGTGTATTGAACGTACAATTTTATGGAATTCTCAGCTACGGAGTTCTCAGCTACGTGATCCTTTTTATTTGTGAATTTTACACAATTAAATAACCATAAGTATGGAAAGATTACGGACATCAATATAGACCAGACCAACCAATCCTCCACAAAAAGTGCCATCACCGCTCGGCATAGTTTTGCTAATGCGTCCAGTAAACGATGATTGATGCGTAGTTTGATTGGCGCTGATTGGCCGCGCTGATTGGCGATTCATTTGTAACGGCATGTGAGGGCGCGACACGTCAAGGCTTGTGGAGTTTGCTTATTTATGGGGATTTGCGTTTTATTTCGACGTGGCCTTGCTTATAAGAAATTGGTGAGTCATTAATTATTTTTTTTTAAACAAATCTGTTCTACTCTTGACAAAAAATCAACAATTACAACATAATTTTGGAGTAACCAGAAAACAATAGGCAAGGGCAAAGGGAAATAAAATATAACATTTGCACTGTTACATTTCATTGATCATTTATTTTCTCAACACGGAAAATGGAAAAAAACTAACCACAGTTCAACTGATTTTTTGTAAACATAAAATATATAATCATGAGTGAATAAGAATTCAAGGATGAGTACATAAATATTATGTTAAACAAATCGCAAATCCATAACAATGTATATCAGCACCTTAGATTCGAACCAATTTCGTCCCACTACAGAACTCCCCATCTGACCACAGTGTCGTTTATGTGAATGTCGCTGAGTAAAGTCAGACCCTATTATCTGCTATACAGTGTCTTCACTCGGCTCCTGATTGGTTCGTTGCTTCATTCTCCGGTCAAACAGCTGGAAGCACGCGGCAGCGCTGCGATTGGTTTAATTAACTACCACCGGGCGGTGCCATGAGATAGTAATAGACGGATCTTGCTAGAGCATTTCAGGTAAAAATAATATGTCAACACAGTCAAACTGAGCTTGGTAGACACTGTGTTTTTTTTAAATTCACTATTAGCATATACAAAAACACTTATGTATTGTTTGTTAATATTTTATATGCTTTATAACATAATATTTTTGAAAACCATTTAAACAAATCGGTGTTACATTAAGTAAAGTTATGTCAGTGATGTGCAATTGACTGGTTGTGTATATAAATGGTTTTAAAATTTAAAAGATGTTCCTGTATTGCAGTATGTTTACTGTTCAAGGTAATCGGTATGACATCAAAATATTTTGCTTAGATTAGTTCCTTTCAGGTCAATGTCAATACTCCGAGGTACACATGACAAGGCACTAATGCAACCAATGAGAGTCTGTTCGAATAATTTTGAATCGATTATTCGAGTTGTATAGAGGTAGACTACTTTTGAATGTGTTCGATTCTGATTAGTTCACAGATTTGCGAGTCATGATTCGATTATTGTTAGCTTCCATAATGGGACTTAATTTATGTTCGAATTATCTAGCTTCTCATCATAAGCTGGCAAGCTAGCAATTTAAAATGATATATTTTGAAAGCAATTTTATACTGTTGATAAAATTGTGTGCACATAAATATGCTATGCCAATACAGCCAATTGCTTTTTATCTTCTAAGTCTTTCATAATTTATGAATATTCATATTTTTACACAATATTGTTTATCTCTATGTATATGTATTGTGTTCCATTTAAGAACTTCGCTTTTATTATAGAGCCATCACAACTATTTCTACCACTTTATTAGAATAAAAACTCCCTCACAACCCTATCCAATCCAGCTGTGAGTGCCGTGAAGCGCCTGACCCGTTATAATCCGCAAATGACGCTAGCTGCGACCAACTGAACGCATTGTGGACGCAATTACCGGCCTTAGTGGGCCCAGTGGGACGAGTAGGACGAGTGAAACGAGTAGGACGAGTGGAAGAGTGGGACGAGAGCTCCATCATCACGCTTAGAATGCACCCTGTATTGTATGCAGCTTGAAAGAAAGAATAGAACGTATATTTTGGTTCACAGGAATCGACTTATTTCAAAATTGGTGGTAGGTATTCAGAATATAGGAATTTAATACGATTTAAAATGTTGTCACACCTGGAAACGTGCAATTATGAGTAAAGAGTTGTACGAATAACGTTTCTTATATTCTGCTACAACAAATATATTTTAATTATTTTAAGTAAGTAATGGTGCAGCTGTGGCGTTTTTTTCTTGACTTAGCTATAAATTAGACAGATTCTTGTAATTTCTTGTACGGAAAACACCAACTCCTAAACTCTAAAACTAGCAAAAACAGTCACTCAACAACAAAAGTCTGTAAATGCCTGAAAAGCGCACCATTAATCAAATCGGGCGCAATAATTGAAACCATAAATACTTAACTGAACTTAATGTCTTGAGCGACCTATTAACTTGAGCTCTAAATTACGAAGAGCCCTTAGAGATGGTAACTGCGGCGGGGGTCAGGGGAGAGTGGTTAGCGAAACTCATTATACAATCATGGTTGTAGAGATGTGGTCGTTCCGGCAATAGTTGCTGTGACAAATAGCTACTTGTTATTATAACGGGAATTTAGATTACTTAAATAAATGAGCTTGTAATTATATGTGTGAAAATTTATTTGTCTCGTCAAATCGTAGGTCCTGGCTGTTTGTCTGGTAGTCGTTTAACCATGTCAGAGGCCCTTAGGGCGGCTTGATAACTCTCGACACCAGAGTTGGCCACTCTCATTCGATAAGACGATGAAGAATAATAAGTATTAATATTAAACTGTTTATCATTGGTTGCGTTAAGTTTTCTATTAGTCTGGTTATTCGTGAATTAAGCTTTTAAAAATAATTGTATTATTGTCGTTACCTGCTGAACACGAAATGAATCTGAACCACGCCATAAAATACAAAAACTTAATAAGCCTTGCTATTAAGTGACTAAAAATACTAAACCTTAAAATATAACACAAAATCTAACCTAACAACGTAATTTAAAACTTAAAAGACTACTAAAAGAAGGAAAATGTGTCCACAAAGTTTTACGCCCCAACTTTTATCCGGCCTGCCACTTTTCTCATCCCTAATCTTAAGTAATGAGTCTAGGTCCGCAATTTCTTTATTTTAATGCGTAAGGCAAAAATGGGACGCTGATGAGGCAGAAACTTAACTTTCAAGGAATAGGGTAAGGGATTAATATGATTAATTGTAACAGAAGTGACAGTCTACGTCTGAGACCTAGTGATTAGCGGATATTTTTTAAAGTACAATGAATTGCTTGAGTAAATGTCAGCTGAAGTCTGGTAGCTAGAACACATATATGTTTTTCCACTAATTATAAATTAATAATAAGTAAAATATTTACTGAAAAGTAAATTTATTTATGATGACAAAAGTTACAAATCTATTTCAAATCTATATACGTACTTTTTATTAAATTATATTTTTACCTTATTAATCATGTGTTTTCTCTGTATGCTCAGTTGTAACGCTTTCATTTGTTGGTGCTTTTGGTGGTATAATCTGTTCAAATAATCTATTTGTAACAACAAAATTTAAAAAATTTGGAAAATATTACCATCGTTGCGGATTGCATACACAATATTGTAAAAACCTCCCAAACACATTCCATACATCTTTGTTCTTCTAAAAAGAATTCCTTAACCTTAATCTTGTGAGTTCATAACTCATCATCCTTCACAAGCCACTCGGCCTCAAGTAATGTCGGCACATTGTTACACTCGCGTCATTGGGTCCAGCTATTATCACGACACCCTTCTACCAAAATATCCTGTCGTCAAATGATACATGGAGTAGATTTAATGCAAGGATCTTAAAAAAAACTCTGTTGTGAAATGTTTATTCTGATAATTTATTTCAATATACATAAATGACTAAATAGTTACTATCCAGTTTTTATTAAGTAAACTAATATTTCATGTCCATGTATTTCACATAGAATATCTAGAGATTTCTCATTAACAAAAATTTTAAGTCATAAATCGTCACATTAAAATATATCTATTTAAATCTTTGCAACGATTTTTTTACGACGATAAACGTGACAACGCCTAGAAAAGATCACAATAAACTACAAAGCTAGGTACTCTTTATTTTTCTACTCCCTCGATAATTTCTTATTGATATAAAATTAACTACTTGCAAGCCCTGAGTAAGGAAGTTTTATATTTCTCTATCCTCCTCTCTCTCTCTTTTTCTTCTTTAAACCACCAAATTACGTCAATCACGTGGCAATATCAGCCTCAACCTGTCTTCAAACTCAACAGTCGCCGGTTCACTTCCCTGAACTGATCAAGTAATGATTGATCTAATTTAGACAGGTATTTTCCTTACTTTTTGGGGAGATACATTGTTTGAATTGTATTGCCTTTTTGGCGCAACCTTTTTTGTTATTATTCGATACTCGTTTGCGTTGTTTTTATAAAAAATGTTGGTATATTCTAACCTATTTTTCAAAAGTTGAATAAACATGGAGAATTTAAATTCATGTTTTGAGTGTAGGGATTTTCAAGATCAAAATTTTATGACACACCGCTCGCCAGATGTAAAAAAATGCATTATAGTTTTTTTTAACTTAATAATTTTAATTAACGTCTATATATAATATATACGATTGATTTAAGTTACGTTTACACGTTATTTATAAAATATAAGCACATGAATAACAAAATAATCTCACATAAATAGACATCTTTCCAGCGTTTGCTTAGTGTGGGGCTAGATGGCGCTGTGTGCAATGTCCCGAAATATTTATTTATTTATTTATTTTACTTCCAACCACAATAATACTTCACTATCGTAAATAGAATCCACACAATAATATTTAGCGCTCGACCAGAGCTCCCTTGTAGGTATTCTCTCCGAGGAACGGAAGCTTCATTTTATATGATTTCTGAGTAAAATCGACTTGAGAAGGAAATATGAAGTACTAGTTACTTCAGTGAAGATATTTATAGTAGAATATTTGTTCAATGATAAATCTAGAGTACAATTTATTTGATTTTAATATTTTTGATATGACTCATGTACATATTTGTAAACTCATGCGTTGAATTCACGAATGAAATGTAGAGAAGAAAATATGAATTCCTATTTTTCTTACTATGAATCCTTATATTGTATGAATTCATATAGGTATATACTATACGCTATGAATCGCTTTATTACATACTATGAATTCATAGAGATTTTATTATATAATGCATACTGTGCTTACCTACGGTATTTTTATGTATGTATTCATTTTATGACATCAATATTATTGATTTTATTTCCTTATCATAATAATATTTTCCTCTCTACATTTCAAAAACAAAACAAGTATATCCCCATAGATGAGATATACAATGCTGCTTCCCGACGTCGCCGGCCAAGTAACGAGGGAGTTCAGTGGAGCGAACACCACGCACTCCCGAGCAATACTGTACGGACGGGATATTTGTAACTTTCTTTATTTCCTTATATCTATTAATTTTGTTGAAGTAAATGGCGCTGTGGATTGTTTTAAAATATATATTTATTTAACGTTAAATGAATAAGTAATTAACGCCTATGTAAACTAAAAACTTACTTATAAAGTAAAATAAAAATTATGAGATGGGTAATTTCCTGATGGAAAGATAAATTGAATTTTAATTTATATGTGTTTATACAATGCAGACCAGCTACTAAAAAAGTATATACATATGTACATTGATTACTATTTTGTACATTGCGTAAAAAGGATCAAACTAGGAAGTTAAAACAGTGTAACACTAATTTTCCTTTATTATTATGATATCAATATTTAATATATTTTATTCTTATTACTAAACAATACATCAGTTTGTATGACAACACACTCGGTCTGATTCAGTTTCTTATAATTGAAACTATTATCAGTAATCCTGTATATACTGAGTCTATATACCTATATAGTGCAGGATAATAATATAATAAGACAATTCTTGGGAAAATGGACCGTTGTTTTGTATGAACGTCATAAGTAAGGAGATTATACGAGAAGAACGTAGCGGTTTATTGTAGCGCAGACGTCTACGGAAAAACGTAGCAGTGCTACGAGTTTTCGTAGCTTAGTAAATATGACAGGTAGGTATGTTATTACAGAATAAATTCATAGAATCTACCGTTGAAGTATTTCTTATGATTCTTATATTTTTATAAACAACTTTTAAATACATATCTCGTATATATGTATGTTTGTATGTATTAGTGTGTTTTGATATATTGCGAATAATTTTGATTTAATTTATGTGACCGTTATAAAAATAATGCTATTTTTGCTGTAGGAGAAGTTTATGGCGGTGAAATTTCTTAATAGTTAACGCGCCGAATGGTTATTGGTACATAAAATAATATTTCTTTCATCTCATTTTATTTCAAGAAGTTTCTAGTTGCAACAATGGTGACACTAAAGTTATTATATATAAAAAACATGCACATAAAAGTGTTACTACTATTTTACAACTTTAGGACGACCTTTTTTACTGTCCTCCATAAACTGTAAACTGAAATCGGTATAAAAATCACAATCAGGAAATCACTAAACTCTACTATTACAGTTGTTTTCTTTCCTTCAATAATAGGGAGGTTATCATAAAGTATTATGGAAAAAATATTGTTGAGTATACTTTGAAAGAACACTGATTTGGTTCAAGAATATATGCTAAATAAATCAAATGAGCTAATGTATATAAGCAAAATGTTTTTGTTGGCATTGTGTAGTGTGTCTGATAAACCAAAACTGTCTTTATTTTGTTTCTACTTACAGAAACACGCATCAAATCCATAATAAATGCAATAAATAATGATAAAAATCCTCATGGTAACCCCTTGAACTGTAAAACACGAACTTTGTTACATAAAACATTTGATGTGATGTCCAAGTCAAATAAATTTCACGCCCTTACATAATACACTGTATTTTTATCACAAATTTGTTCAGCTTTCATCACGCTCTGAGAACGAAATAGGTATGAAATTAAAACATTTTTCGGGCAACGAAAATAAAAAATAACATCACTTTACATTTCACATCAAACAGAACCGACAAGCTCTCAACCGCCGTATAACATGAGCGATATCACGATTTATGAGGCATAATTTATTGGACAGCAGAATTAATGATATCATGACTATGATTTATCTCATAACTAACGAAACATCAAAAAAAAAATTAGATTGACCAATTCGTTTACATTTTATGGTGTTATTTTATTTTCAAATTGTAATGTATGTAAGTTAAGCCTAAATCACTAACTTTTGTACACAATACAAGTAACTGTGATTCTTCTTCTTTTTCAGCCACAATTTGTCTATTTCTGAACATAGGCCTCTCCTAGCTTTCGCCATGTCTCGCGATCTGCTGCACTAGCCATCCAGTTGTGACCCGCGTGCTTTCGGATGTCATCACAACGGTGGGCATAGGCAGACAGAAGACCATGACCCGGTCTCCTGTCTGCCTATGGTTTCTTTCACCACCACCAGTCATTGTGTCATCGGTGAAAGTCCATTCGAGCTGTATGTCCAGCCCATGTCTACTTTCTTCCCGTAATGACTTTTACTAAGTCTGTCAGTCGCGTTTCCCGCCGTATCCAATCATTTCTCCCTGTATCACACAAAGTAATTCCGAGCGTAGCTCTTTCCTTCGTACTTTTCGCGCCTATGAGCGGTGATTACTAAATGGATTAAACTTAAACTAGATAAGGCTGATCGTTATCAAACAAAATAAATTATGTAATTTAGATGATTAAGATAACCCAATTTATAATTCAAATCATAAATTAATAATTATCCTTAAAATGACAACGGCTGACGTGCTTTTAAAACAGCTGCCCAAAACACTCACATCACAATTTTAACAATTGCACATATGTATTCAAGGCTATAAAAACACCATTAGCAATTCAGAAACAGGGAACGGGTGTTTGGGAGTTTATTTACTCAGAGTGTATAAAATGTAAAAGTGTGTGAACGTTCTTTTCCCACACGATAATACGTAAGCGAGAGTTATTCGCTGGCACATTAGGGGGAGATAAGGTTATGTTTGGTACTTTAATGTTGACAGGGCGTATGTTTTGTGGGAACTGGGTTAGTGGTAACTAACGTATTACCTTTTTAAGGGGGGAAAAAGTACTTTAAACAAATTTAAGTACCTTACACGCAAAAGCTTTAATTTTTTGACTTTTCAATAGTGGTCAAACAATTCAAAAGTCCTATAAAATCTCGTAAAAAAAAAATGATAACCCATTTCTTTAAGCATTTCCTGAAGCCCTAGATAAAAAGTAGTTGAGTAGCTTTTGAGTTATTAAACTCATTCTTAACAGGTTATGGGTTTGTTATTAGTGACCCTGTTTGTGTATGTATAGATAACCAGGAAGGACTTAGTGACACGAGTATGGTGTGGTGTGATATGACGCTTTTAATAAAATGTAAGTTATTTTTTATATAGCATGATGAATCATGGCAGTGATGCATCTGCGCTACATTATGGGATCCTGTATTGGGATAATTAATTAATATTTTAAATAAATTATGTACTTGAATTCGTTTTGAAATTTGCTGTTGAGAAAGTTGTGATTATGGTCACATGTGTTTTTTTATTTATATTTACAAACTATTGATGGAAAATATTTTGCAACTTCTGTACTTTAGTTAGGCTATTTACGCCCATGTTTTATATTGGTTAGTACAGGTAGTTAATAAGTCTTTAATAATAAAAATAATATTGCACAAGATTAGCAGAAGCAGCCTTCTACAAATAACCAAAACAAAATTGCACCGAACAAGAACCCTGCTGTTGTCAACAATATTTAAAGAACACTTCCTTTCCACAACACAACCAACTCCAGCAAACAAAACAAACCTTACAATGTCTGTCTCAACCAAGCCCGTCAAAAACGCTAACCGACAGCAAAATAAACGATACGTGACATCTGCTACTTTAACCAACTATGACCATCTCTTTTATGCTTATGTTTGAACAATATTTCTATGTCTTTGTAACCAATGTTAAAGGTATATTCCTGTCCCTTTCCCTGCACGTCCGAAGACTGTTTACAGTGCCCTCGCTGAGTCAATGTTTGATATCGCTGTCAACTGTAGATATGTGTTAATGTTAGGGATGGGGCATATCCGGCTATTCTGACAGAAATGCAGTTCAGCGGTTATATTTTTATCATTTTAAAAACTAATATTAAGATTTTATTGGTGCTTCACGTAAGCCATGTTCATAATTAAACGTAAGTGTATTTTACGTTAAAATATTTTTTCTGTGAGTTAAATTCATGTTTCCAAACAATACAAGCTTTTATTAAATTAATAAGTAAATATAAAACGTTTTCAATTATTGATTGTGTGATTTTTAAAACATAGTTATGATATTGATAATTTATGATATAATATCTCTCTCTCTTTGCGTCGATACCCCAATGCTGGGGGTCGTGACCATTCATGTCATCATCTTTCCTTTTACGATGTTTCGCCACTTTCTTCTATTCCCAGCGACGTGAACTGCATCTGCTACACTTGTGTTGAGGGCAACTTTTATCTGATCAGACCATCGCGTCGGACTTCTCCCTCTAGGTCTTTTACCCTCCACTTTTCCAGTAACAATTAATTTCTGCAGATTGTCTACGGATTTACGTGCAATGTGTCCAAAAAATTCCAAAACTCTCCGCAGACAAATGGTTGATAATCGGGGGAGGTTATGAAGTCGGAGTTCCTTAAGAATAGATTGATTGGTTCTGAACGCAGTCCATGGTATACGCAATAATCTCCTCCAACACCACATCTCAAAGGCGTCTATTCGTTGGCGATCTTTAGATTTGAGCGTCCATGCCTCTACTCCATAGAAAAATATGGAGAACACTAAAGCATTAACAAGAGAGATCTTCGTTTTGTTACTAATACTACGGTCCTTCCATACTTTGTCGAGCTGCGACATGGCGTTTTTAGCCATTCCAATTCTTCTTCGGATTTCTTCCTCACATGATCCGTTGGCGCTAATGTTAGAGCCCAGGTAAATGAAATGGTCAACATACTCCAAATTTAGTGTACCACGGAGCTCCAACTTAGAAGCGCGATCCACAACCATCACCATGATATAATATAATTAGTGATAAAAACACCAACATGATATAATATAATTAGTGATAAAAACTATTTTCCGGACACATTTAAAAAAATCTATACAGTTTGTTAATTCACTTATCCGTAAAACCTTGAATACGTCATCTCTAATTTCCACGGACACAGCAATATCAGTGTTTATTTACCCACATCGGACACAAGTACACAATACATATTATAGTTAACAACAACTGGCTGTGACCTAGGAAATCTGCTCACTAAGGTCACCTAAACTAGGCTATAAGGCTAACGCTTAAACCCTGAATGCAACGACATTATTACCAGTAGAGATATCATTATTAAAATACAAAACTTATTGTGTAAGAAAATATTATCTTGGTTTGCGGACATGAATTTTATTAGTTGGCTGATGGAGGATTCTCTCAAGACATATTTTTGTCTATGAATGACACAGTTCGATGATAAAAGAGCTGATTAAGTCAAGTCTTATTATGATTAAGTAAAACTGGTTAACATTTTGATTTGCCATTTTTATTCTATAATGTTGTAATAAATACCGACTTTTTGAGAGAAATGATTTCATCAATAAACCAATAAAAAACTTTCATCGTTTATTGGACCAGCTAACTGTCACTGATCACGTTTTATTTGAAATACTATTGTGAGTCTCAGATTTACTTTGCCTATCCTGTCAAAGGACAAAAGGTGACCTCTAGATTCCTCTATTAAGTTCAATATAAAAGGATAGCGGTCAGAGTTATTTTTACAATGCCTCTTTATTCGGCCAAGTTTAAGGCCGAAAAGCCGAAGATATTGCTTCGGGTTAAGCTAGATTGCTGCATTGTGATTTAGGAGGTTGCTTTTATGATCATAGTGAGCCTTTTTGCAAATAATTTTTATTTGGTATTTGTATTTTCAAACTAGAGCCTCGTCATAATGCTGGGCTGGCTATATTTCTATTTTAATAAGTAAATTGAATGCTGAATTACATTATTTATTCTTTGATTTACAACTGAACTGTATCGTATAGTTTTGTTTATTTTTATCTCTTCCTTAATTAACATAACTGACAACAACTGGTACCACTTATTGTACAAAAACTCTAAAAATGAATGCAAGTCATCTAAAACTAAATCTACAAACCAACATTGAAAGATTCCCTGCGCTGACTCGATATTCATGAACCTTGGTGTTCGAGAAACTGAATTTTATCGCTTTCAATATTGCACATCATTCTTGGTATAGTGAATATGGTTTTATGTTCTTTTGTTTAGCTAAGTTTTTCTTAAAGTTTAGTATCTACCGAATATGAAGAATTTTTGTATAGCGTCTGCAAGAAGTGTTTATTTTGCAACTGAATTTAACAAATATAATGTAACATGCATACGAGTATGTATTCAATACCAAGTGATAAGTGATTTATTACTAATTTACTAAACCCAGATTTGATAAATTGTCATAGTATACTATACACTACCAACTAAGCACCAGCGTAACCAACTTTAATCATATAAAGTCACATTCTCTATAGTTTCCGAGTGTTAGCACATGAAAATAGCAGTTATTACAATAAAGCTATTATTCTAACCATTTGTAGCCACAATGCCATTATGGCCGCCACAGAACGATGTACCTTGAACTAGCATTTGGCACCATGTTCTCTAAAATGGCTATTTAGCTGGAGGCTTGGGTTGTTTGGGCAGCAAAATGTTTGGTTTAGGGAACAAAAAAAAAACTTTTATCAAAATTGTGGTTACAACACTACATAAACATGTAGATTACGTCCGTATTTTAGAGACAAACTAATTAAAACCTGAAGGACACAAAACCTAATTAATAAAATATAACTTTTTTTTTTTCTTGTAGGAAATGCATTTACGCGTCCCCGCACTCTCCCCGGGGCGGGGGCAGCGGGGTATGTCGGGCTCGGAGCTAATGGGACTCCACTATCGACTAAAACCTACCACGATGTCCCTTCACCTCGGCAAGGACGGGTTTCGCGGGCAAGCGAGCAATCTCCTCCGCAAATAATCAAAACTAGAAAATATAAAAAATGCTATAGTATTAGTAAGCTCTATTCTACCCAAACCTTTTGACAGCTGCCCATTTATCATTCTGATAATACTTCTCTCCAGCTGACCATTAATTACCACCTTGCAGCCTATTTAACCGCTAACACCTTTAGCAATTGAAAACAAAAACCTTGGGCGGCTGCAGCATAGTTTGGCAACCAGCCATCTAGTACCGTTAGCTGCGCTTTTAACTAGCGTTACTTTACTTAGTTTGTATGAGACTATGCTGGGTTATTATGATTACTTTAATATGTTTCAAATTAGTCTTTATTTATTTTATAAGAGTTTGACAATAAATAATTACGCATTAAGATTGGGATTTTAACAAAGAGTTATTTTTGAATGGGTCCTACAAACGTGACTATTTAGTTCATACATACAGGTTCATGTTTTACTGTTTTGTTTGCCTAAAAATGGAATTAAAAAAATATACGATCATTTGATGGAGGAAGATGTCTTGTTTTTATACAACGTCATCTTTTTTTGATAAAATATGTGAAAACATTCACTTGCATTAGACTAATCTGGCAAATATAAAAGCAAAGAAACAAATTAGTATATGAATACGTTCTCCAAAAATTTTGAAAAAATCTAATTTGTGTCGTCAACAGTACATCTATCTTAACTTACTATTATATACGTGGCGTTTTCACATAAAGATGTCGTATCAAAATAGGTTTTGTTATCTTATTATTTTATCAACACTTTGTATCTCAATTTATATCAAAATACATAAGCTTTGCTGTCGAGCTTTTGGCACAAGCTTTCCTACAGGGGCTCGTATTTAAGCTTTATTAGATAGCTTACGTTATTTAGGTCCCGGGTTCATATTTGTGTACAATCTTTGAAACTTATGACCTAAATTGCATTATATTAATTTATAGTTTTTGTAATACGACATAAGTAGATCTTGAATTGTTAAGGTACAAAGTTTGAAACGTTTCTTCTACAAAGATTTTAAGCAAAAAATTATTGTGTTTAAAACTAATGAAAATATTATGCTTACTAAGGGAGAATGTCAAATACTTTACCAGAAACATTCAAGGAACACATTTGAGATCATAGCAAGTAAGTTCTTCTTACCAAAGAGATAAAATTTATAAAAATTAGAAAAAAGCATAATGAAGCATCACTTTAACAAAATAATAACAAAAAAATTAAACACCACCACTCTTTACCCATCGCATGTTAAATTCCTCCTCATCGCAATCCCGTGACTTTACATCCTATCCCTAGCTAGGTTACCTAACAGCAGCCTGTGTAGTGCTTTCTAATCCTCAACACGCCTCGATAGTAGAGCCTGAAGTCTAGATACGCAGTACTTTGAAGAGAGCTTGAAGAGATTAGGAGCGAAATGCGGAGAGATAAAATTTAATTTAAAGTTTAAATTAGTTGAACAGCTCACAGACAATTTGGTAGGAAATCTTCTGGTGTTATGGCGTTTTTCTAGCAAAACGATTCTCTTTAGGTATTTTTTTGTTATTTGGTAACATAAACTTTCATCTGTTTTAAATACGTATAATATAATAAATACTAAAGTAAAGTTTTTCGCTGACTTTGTTATTAATAATAAAATCACGAAAAGGGATATGATACACTCACATAAATTGCTTTTCGTAAAATAAAATGGAATGAAATATCTTTAGTAAGAAGTAGGTACATACATACGAATGTCAATTCACTTTTTACACAATTCCAAACGCACAAATATACGCATTATTCTCGTATACTTTGTACAAAGTTAAAGAAGGAAAAACACTCTCTCATTTCCCTTGAACAAAATCCAGGCAATCTGTTGAGTTTGATCCCCGCGACAAACAAGCAAAGCCGATGAGCAGGCTTAGTACAATCGAGAATGAAGAAATACAAACATACAGGGTTAGTAGAACTAGGAACGCTTCTGTATGATATACTTATCTATGTATTTTTTTACATTTTACAGCCAAATAACAAGAAATAATCGTGTTGCATAATGCATAATATTTTTTTTGTGTATGATTTCAAAAGACATTTCTTTCTTCTTTCTTTCCAATATTGGCAATCAGATCGTAGAGATGATACTTGCACAAAATAAACCCTCGCAAGCTATATCTGTGTTTAAGTAACGTTGTCAAGAATCATAACTTTGCTGGAATGAAGTTGTGGAACTCCCTGTCTGACTTCCTGTTCCTCGCGAAATATAATCTTGCGATCTTCAAAGCGAGAGTGAATCGGTTCTTACTGGGTAAGCACGCATCTTAGACCATAATGATTGACCATCAGGCGAATTATGATCAAGTGCAAACCCATTAATTGTAATAAAATGGGTTTTACACTAGACTGCAGTGCTTATACACAAAGTGTTGTGTGCATGGCGGCAGATTTGAAGCTTTGTCTATTTTATAGCGGAACAAACTATGCCGTTAAAGTAAATTTAGGTACTTTCACAGAACGATTTATTTACGACGTTCAATATGCATAAAAACGTTTATTTTTTTTACGTGGGATAGGTTTACTTTTGACTGCAGCCTGCCTGATGTTAAGCATTGCTGCGGCCTAGGGTGTAACACGTTTACCTAGAAGATTTGGTAGTTTGAATTTTATGATCAAACCAACAAACGTTTATCAAGTTTTAGGATTTGAAGGTGAATAAAGTGATACGTTATTCATTATTTTACTAGTAAGAATTAAATTTTATTTATCAACTAAAAAAGCTAATTATATTTTTAAATAACAATGCCCATACCTTCCAAGACGATTTTAACAAATAAGCGTATGTATACCGATAATTTTCCATCAATCAAGTAAGCAAATTAGCTAGTAATACTAAAACACAATTTTCTTCTTTTTTTAAAAAACAATCCCACTTCAGCCCAAAACACAGACGACATAATCTCATCAAAACAAATACATGCTTAATCAGTAACACGTCTTAGCCTAATCCACAAGTCGCGAGCGACGTCGCGTGCGCGAGCTAGCTCTATAAACTGCGATATGCAGATTTACAGCCTCATAAAGCACTGGTGTGGGATTTCAGGCCGGATCGGAAGGTTTCTTTACATGATACGACGAAACAAAAACTTTTCAAAGTGTTTCACAGTATACAATAATATACTCGTATACTCATATGATATAAAGTAACAAGAACGTTACAACCGTATAATAGATGAATTCGTTTTATAGCTAGGATGAGCCCAAAGACGGTTTTAACCGTCAGGTTTTTACAGATGATTCCACTTATTTTTGAGATTCACTAATAAGTGATTACAATCAGTCCTTTTATTTTTTTACTTAATTGTTACAGTCTTGGCAGAGTGGTAACTGTTATCCACGTTAATTATTAACAACATTGTGTCTATGCAGTATTGGTTTATACTTTTTCTATCTAGATAATTAATATTAGAATTATAACATAAAAAAATATATTTAAAATGAACAAACAGAATGGTGGAAATTGCGCAAATAGAGCATACAAAAGCTTAAACCTAGTATATGGTTTATGATTAATGAATCATTATGTTTACTATCTGCGTGTTTTTCCATATTTAACAAAAGTTTTTAAGAATTTGTAAATCGTAGGCTCTAAAAGTCTCTGGAGTGAGAGTCGAGTGACAGCAGTTTATTGCATCAGAATGAGGTTTCCGTCCGCGCGAGATACGGCCCGATGTAGGCCCACGATGTACTTAGTAGAGGCACAGATACATTAACAATCTCCTTGTTTGCTTCTTTTCAAGGGAAGTATAAAGCAAGGTTTAGAATTAATTCAGTATTAAACAAAAAAAATAGTTTATGTATAGCTTCGGAATGAATGTCAATTGACAGCAGTTTATTGCATCGGAATGAGGTTTTCGTCCGCGTGAGATACGGCCTATTTAGTAGAGGCACTATCTCTTTGTCTACTTCTTTTTAAAAGACAATAATGTCTACTAATACTAGTGGATGTCCGCGGTTTCCTTCGCATTGCGTTGGTAAAAACCACATAGCAAAATGTTTCGGCATCCCTGTTTTACAGGGAATATCATATTATGCTAACTTTGGAAATTTCTTTAGTGTTAATTGGTTAAAGATACCAAAAACATTATTTTTATTATATTAAGCAAACTCTATGTTTAATAGCAGTTTAACTAGAGTTATGTTTCATGCTGTCAGATTGACTGTTAAACAAAAAAAACTTACTGTAATTTAAATTACGGATTTCTGCTGACTCCGTAACTTACAATTAAATTAACTCCAAATCAATGAGACCGTTTATGAACAAACTTTGGACGTAACTAGTAAATATCGGACCCTTGTTCCGATAAACTAACTAAATCTTAGTTTGTTAAAATTTATGATACTATTAGTTATTGAAAATTTGGGCAAACCGTAACTTAATCCGGTGCCCGTGGAAATAAAACGGAAATGTATGTGTATTATTTATGTTATACCAGTAATGCTACAGCCTCTTAATCTAGGATTAACAGTCCTCAGTATTATTGTAAGCCTATTTTAGGAATTCACAATTTGAGATTGGCCACAGGTTAACGTTTGGAATAACATAATAATATGTATCTATGTGTGTGGGTATAATTGACTAATAAATTGCTTATTAAAATACTATCTTACGTAAGACTTTTAATTTAAATATAACATGGTTGAGTATAGGGCGAGCTAATATTTACTAAAAGTTCATTCAAAACATCAAAACCTTCCAGCATTTTCGGCAACAAAATGAGAAAATTCCACACCCCTATTTTAAGGTGGGATTTAAAAACCTTATCCGCGCCATAAAAACGTAACGAAGGTAATCTCGGTAAGCTAATCAATTAGTATAATGTAGGTAATGAGTAATCTACGTCACACCCGCGGTACTTCATGGCGGGGCTTCGTGGCTCCACAATTATGTAGCTATCGGCACACAAATACAATGTTGGGTAGACATTTACAGAGATATTGGTAATAAGCAAAAAATATATACATATACGAGTATGTACATATGTTAGAGTCAAAGCTAGCTTTGCTTGATTAAGATTTAATTTAAAAAATAAAACAAATTATTAATTAAACCGTTTCACAAAATTAGTGATATGGTACTGTAAAGGAAAGTAAATAAATATATAATAGCATATGCTGATAAAAATATCAATACAAATAAATAAGCTGTATGTAACGACGAGTATCTAATGAAGCAAACATGTTTGTTTGTTTGTTATAGCCCAATTTATTAAAAAAATAAACGACACTTTGTACAAGTGATGACTGTTATATTATATCTATCTGCATATAATAATATGTACCAAAAGGCATGTCTCACAGTATAACTAAATATTTATTCTTAATTAGGTACTGTTAGTACAACTAAGAAAGTTTACTGTTACAAATACAAATACAAATACAAATTATTTATTCATAACTCCATAGTTACAAGTCAGAAGATACATGTACATGTATTGTTTACAATAGTAAACTTAATATAAATTGAAATGTATTGTATATAAAAATATTAATTAATTATTAGATAATGTCAAAATTCTAAATGTCAATAATATCAAATATATGTCAAAACAATATTTAGGTTCCTAACTTCGATCAACAATACCTACTAAGCTTATTCATATGTCCGTGCTGTAAGAATTATGTTTAGTTACTAATGTTACGTCAAGTTTGAGGTAATCGTCTAAGTCATAAAATAATTTCTCGAACAGCCACTTTTTCATCCTGGTTTTGAAGCATGCGGTGGAGGGTGCATCTCTCACGGTGGCGGGCAGCCGGTTATACACCGCGGGCCCGAGTATGTATACCATCCTCTCTGACTTCACTAGTCGATGTGACGGCGTTACAAGTAGGTCAGCTTTTACGTCGCTACGCAATCCCCATGTTCCCTGGACACCCCTGCGTTGGAAAATCTCCAGATGTTCGTGTGTGAACAGTGCAATCCGGTAGATTAATTCACAAGGTAGAGGCAATATCTGACTCTCTCGGAACATATCGACACACGACACGATATCTGACTTCCCAAAAATGGCTCTAACGGCTCGTTTTTGCAGGACAAAGACTCTGTCACGATCACCAGCTCGGCCCCACAGCTCCAGCCCGTACGTGATCACACTGTGTACAGTGGCAAAATAGCAGGAGCGCACCACGCTACGAGTAGCGGTGCTCGCTAGCCTCCGAAGGGCGTAACACGCGCTAGATAGCTTGCTGCACAGCTCTTCTATATGCGTCTCCCATGTCAATCCACTGTCAATGTGGAAACCTAGTAATTTCGTACAAGGGACCTGCTGGAGCGCAGTCTGGCCGATTAATACTGAATGCTTTTTTGTGGCATGGCCGTTTAGAGAGAACGCCATGAAGTTTGTTTTGTCCTTGTTCAGCGCCAACCCGTTCGACCTAAACCATCCGTCCAACTTGTTAGCTATCGAGTTGAGCTTCGTCTCGAGTAGAGCATGAGTCGGGGCGCTCACTACGCTCGCGACGTCATCTGCATACATGTAGATCTCGGCCCCCTCGATAGAGCTGGGCAGGTCGTTCAGAAGGAGGCTGAACAAGGTATTGGAGAGACAGGAGCCCTGGGGAACACCCATAACATTCTCTATTTCCGTAGATACGGCGCGACCTTTGTCACCCACGACAACCTGCGTTCGTTTCGACATGAAGGAGGTCAGGATGGATAGAGCCGGGCCACAGATACCGTAGAGTTCTAATTTATTAGCTATAAGGCTGTGGTCAGCTGTGTCGAACGCGCGGGAGAGGTCGCAGCAAAGTAGAGCCACCTGCTGCTTCGACTCACGCGCGCTTAATATTTGCCACAACACCTCACGCACCAAATCAGTGGTGGCGCGACCGGCTCTATACGCATACTGCCTTTCTGAGAGTATGTTGCGCTCTACCACAAAATTCAGGAGTCTCCGATTCAATCCAACTTCAAAAACCTTGCTGACAGCAGGGACTAATGAGATAGGGCGGTACGACTTGGGATCGGCTTTTTTGCCTTTCCCTTTGTACAGTGGACTTATCTTGACTTTTTTTAGAGCTGCAGGGTACACGTTTTCTCTCATGCAACAGTTGAACAGGTGAGCAATAACGTGCGCTACTGGTCCAATTGCTAACCTCAGCGAGCTTGCCGATAAGCCGTATATGTCGGTGCTCTTTTTCGCAGCAATTCGCTTGGTCCCTATTGTGAATACCTCGAATGGGGTAAAAGGTTCCAGTCTAAGAGAGACGTCGCTGGCCTGCATCCCATTACTAAGCACTGCCATCGCGGTAGCACTATTGGCGGTGGGCGCTCCACACTTGCTCGCAGCAGTCACAAACTCGTAGTTCAGGGCGTCCACAACTTCTTTCCTAGTGACGAATGGTTGACCGTTAGCATCTCGAACCAACTCTGTAAAGTCTAGCCTGTCGCGGGTACCGCGGCCGAGCTCACTGTTAATAACACTCCACATGCGTCGTGGGTTGTCTCGTATTATGTTCGAGTAATAGTCAACCCGCTTTTCTTTTAGCAGAGAGTGATACTTAACTGAGAGCTCGTCGCATCGCGTACACAGTGCGTCATCCGCGGGAAACGTTTTCCTCAGACGGAGGGCATCGTTGAGAAGATGCTTGAAGTCGTGGATGTCTGCGTCTACCCAATGTAAACTCCGACTTAACACTTTTCTCAAAGGGAAACATATGTTGAATGTATTGGCTATTATATTGGTTGTCATTTCAGCTAAGGACATACAACAGCCGTTTGTTTTGTTTATTATACTTTGCCAGTCCACAGATTCAAGTGTGTCAGCGAAATTCACCTTGTTTGCCTTAGAGAATGTCCTGCTCATGCGGTGGGCGGGCGCGGGCGCGGGCGCGACATGACTCGCCAGTACTAGGCGTTGCGCTTTGTGGTCGCTGAGCGGGCGCGTGTCTATATTTGCAACCTCAGTTACACGTTTCGCATGTACATTAGTATACACGTGGTCTAGTAACGATTTACGGCCACGTACATCGGTACGCGTGTGGTGATCTATGAGTTGCTTAAATCTAAAACTATCGAGCAAGTCTACTAGCTGCTTTTGTTCGTCAGAGATTGCCAGTAGATCGATATTAATGTCTCCCATTATTACGCAATCTATACCCTCAGCCGATATCTTGTCCAGAAGCAATTCGAATAAGACGAGATAGTCCTTGTGGCTCGTTGCATTCGAGTGATACACCCCTACAGCTAGAATGTTTTCCTCCAGTAAGTGCACCGCGCACACATCGAATATCTGTTCAACTGACAAGTCGCAATAATCTTGTCTGTTAACGGCTAACATACCAGACCGTACGAAGATGCAACTCCCGCCGTGTGCTATTTTATGTCTACAGCTATATGATAACAAATCAAAATTACAGAGAGTAACAGAAATCAACTCATGTTTGCGAAGCCAGTGTTCGGAAACCATTATCAAGTCGCAGGAAAGTTCCTTTGTCAATAATACCTCGAGTTGTTTCGTTTTATTGGTAATACAGCGAATGTTTTGGTGAGAAAATGTTAAACAAGGCTTCAATTTACTAATTATGTTACTAAGGCTTCCCAAAAAAAACTTGAAACCTTTTTAACTTTGTCTCCTTTAATGCGAAAAAACCATTATATTAACTGAGATTGATTTTATGTAGTAATTAAAGGTACCAAATACTAACCAAGATCATTAATAAATAAATATATCAAGATATATAACACAGCGCCATCTAGCTTCATACAAAAGTGAAGATATTTCTCTGCATAGTCAACTTATCATCAAAACTAGAGTTTACGTGTAAATTGGTAGGCGATAATTGAACTGTGGTTGCTGTACCGCAGATTGTATAGTTGCTATTGTATTATGTACAAGGTGATTTTTAAATCAATCCAGGGTTTATTTTATTGACAGCAATTAGGAATACACAAGTATTGATACTCTGGCTTCTAAAGTATATAAATCTGTTTTTCAGAAAGCAATTCCTCAGAAGTCTTTTGGGTATGTAATTTATTTCTTAAATAATAAGTATGAGGAAAAAAAAAATCTATCGTTTATTTCACGTGAGCACGAACCGGTCTACTCGTATTATCAATTACTAGCTGTTATACTTGTATAAGCACCAAGAGAGAAATATTATCATTAAACTATCGTGAGTGTTACACATCATTTTATTAACATTAAATAAGATAAAGTAGCGAACGAAATTGATTTGATTTTGATAATCTTTATAATGTAATCTTTTTTTACCAATGTGTTCTACCCGCAGTGACGTATGCTGCCGAAACATGGACGCTCACCAAGGAAACCATCGAAAAGATGAGAGTCGCACAAAGAGCAATGGAACGGTCCATGTTGGATATTTCGTTACGCGACAGGGTTCGTAATACTGAGATCCGAAAACGTACGAAGGTGGAAGACGTCGGGTCTCGTATTACGAAACTCAAGTGGCGATGGGCTGGACACTTGGCGAGACGTACTGACGGCAGATGGAGCAAAGCAAAAACTGAATGGTACCCACGGCTAGGTAAGCGAAGCGTGGGAAGATCTGTGCAACGGTGGCTGAATGATATTAGAAAGTTAGAAGGAAACATCTGGGCAAGAACAGCGCAAGACAGGGAGTATTGGAGTAAGAGGGAGGAGGCCTATACCCTGCAGTGGGTCTCATTAGGCTGATGATGATGAATCTTTATAAATCAAAAACTAAGGTTCTAATAAAAAAAAAATTGCTACAATTTACACTGGGATATAATGTACCTACCTGTTTTGTGGAGACCTCTACCTAATATATGTAATAAATACAAGAAAGAAACAAAAAAATCAATCTAGAAAGAAATTGAACAGAGCAATATTGCTTATGCCGGGAGTTTTCTATAAAAACAATGAGTTACATCCTATGTACAGGGTCTAAGCTGTCACTTACTTTAATTGCATATTTTTATAAATAATTAATTATTTTTTGTATTCCTAACTACGTTGTATAGCTGGTAGACCTCAGACGTTGACGCGAGCCGTCAGCGGCAGAACTTTGACCACAAGCAAAAGTCACAATACTTGCAGGTAGTTATGTTTCAGAGACCTTGAACACAGTGTCGCTTGTGCGGATGTCGGTTCAGATGATCTGGTGGTCAAATATGTGTTAGTCCAGTATTAAAAAAATCAGTGGCCAATTGGCGTTAAGATTTTCAAACCACCTTAAGGCCTCTGATATGACTTGAGTGCTTTAGAAATTAGCTTAGTATTCGTATTAGATATCAATGTTGTGTATGTGAGACAGTACAGATAAACCAGCCGCGTTTCTATATACGCGTCAATCTAGGATAATAATAAGCATGTTGTTAATACATGAGCTTACCTAAGTCTACCCGAAATTTAAATACAACATGTACTTACCATTATTTAAACGTAAAGAAGGACCAAACACACTCATACACTCACCTATTTTTTAATCTAAAACACTAACGTTATTTATAATGAGATTAATTTCTGCATCTCCGTCAAATACAAATACAAACAAATTTACATATGAAACAGACACCTTTAAGTTGGCAATAAAAGCCACCATAGTGGCATCCCTTAGCGGCGGAAATTCCATTAACATATGATAAAACGGGTAATGAGGAAAACGTGCTGCTTTGATCTTGCCGCGACTCAAATAAATAGCAGGTTCAAACACAAACCAACCGATTATTTTTTATTGCTTCCTGTCATTGCAATTACTGTTGAGTGTGTTTGTTCGCTCTCATCGTGTCTTTGAGATGTTAATTATTTTGCTGAATTCGTCTTCTTCTTTACTGTGATAAAATAATATGACTCTAACACTGTAGTGCTGACAGTTATCGAGCAATTCTATAGGCTTATAAAGGCTTTCAGACTGCCGTACTATAACAACCTTAAGCTAAATTAAAAGAAAAAGACAATATAGAAGAAAACTGTCGCTCTTACTCCTTTTAATCTTGTCCCTGTCTTGTTAGAGTAAGTACTCCTTGTAAAAAAAACAGCAAACATGCTCACAACATTTTTTGACCTTGTTATCAACTTTGTGGTGGATTTGTGGTTAACTTTTAAAGCACGAATGTGTCCTTTGTCTCAACAATGCGCATAAAATAAATAACACAAAATGAAAAAATCTTAGAGAGCTTTCAAATAAAGCAGTTGGTCATGACATCAGAAGTTAGCCGTGCATCACTTTCATCATGGAGACATCATAAACAGAGAGGCTTATTTCAGTCACGTAGTGCCTACATCGCAGCCTCCTCAGAGAGGACTTGTCGCCGATGTAGAATACCAGATGTATTTGTATCGCGTCTGTACATTTCTTGAATAACTACATCCGTGCCAAAGAAAACGCCAAAGAAAACGCCCACTTTTTTTATCAAATAACGAGCGACCTTTTTTATTTCGCGACGAAAATGTCCTCATGTTACTATGAATGTGTTCATTTCAGGAGTTTTCTTGTAAGTGTCTCATGTATCTGTGTTTTAATTTTGTTTTACTTTAACACTTAGGCTTCTCCTTGAAAATGTGACGTGAAATAAGAAGGCAACAAAGTATATTTACATATATTTATACATAGTTTCACAAATGTAGCGTCATCTATTTTTTCTCTTAAAATTAGAGATTAAGGAAAGAATCATAATCTGACATCTCTGTGATAACATATATGTTTAGATTTATGTGTATCTAATACAAAATATACGTTTGGTCAGCGCGAGAGTTTAATGACTATTTATGTCATACCTACACAAACAAATCATCAAAAATAATCGAAACCAGAGAATGGCACTCTCACAAGAACTAAATCTAAATTTACCATCAAAAAACAGAGAATGTCTAAATAAACTTACAAAAATATGCAGCAGTCTTAGAAAATCTAATATTGTTGTTGATAAAATAGAGCCAAGCAGCACTGGAACGAGACACATGATGAAGCATGGAGGAGGCCTTCACTCAACTTTGAGTGCCCTGACGTCACACACTGAAAACGTTAATATTAACACAGTTAAAGAAGAAGAAACGAAGTAGTTAGTAAAAATTTCGTGTTTTTTTTTATAATAAGTTTTATAGAGGGTTTCTTGTTTTATTTTAATATAAAATATTCAAATTGACTTCGGACTGTCATAATCTTATTCTCGTCGATATAATCAATTTTAATGTTTAGTTTTTTAACTTTATGAACTAAAATCATTAACCTTTTTTTTGTCCCAGGAAAACCTATTACAGGTATTACCACCCAACCCCGGGGAGGGCGGATGGTTATGTGGGAGTCTCCGCCCTACTCCAAAGAGTGGCATACCAACTAAAAACCTTGGGTGTTCCACCTCCGCATCATTGGTCCAGGGCCACGAGAGTGCAATGCATACGTCCGCAGCCCTGGTAATGCTGGCCCGGCAACGGGCCCCGCCTCGGGGAGCTTCAGCTCAACCCTCAATGGACGACGAGTCAGTGTAATATCATTAACCTGTAATATCTGAAGCCAACTCTAATCTGTATCATCAAAAATAAACAAACATGCTTTAGTTATTATAGTAATTTACATTTACAAAAACTGTATCCTTATTCATGTTTGAAGAGCCTGACGACGTGTTTCCAAAAACAAGTTGATCGAGTAATTCAGTGGTCGTTACCTTAAACAGGGGGGGGAGAAGGGGGTAGCAAGGATCTCCAATAAAACTCCCCAACTTCCCCATTCTTGGGGAGCTTTTCGCATGAAAATAGGCTCGAAAATAAATTATCGGTTGGCTAAATAAATGATCGCAATTTTTCTCCGTCCATCCGCGAGAAATAGATTTGTGAAGTTCCAATCGCGACAATTTTTCATCTGTTATTTTGCCTTCGAATTATACTTCTTACAAATTAAGGTGAGTTTGGTCGGAAGTTTCGAATAAGGATCGTTTATCAGTTTCTTCGATTCTGGGATTATATTATGATGGGTTTGGAAGTTGTGTTGTGCTCTTCCAATATAAAAATAGCAAAACACAAAGTTTTCAGGCGGAGAGTTAATTATTTTAAAATGTATTTCATATGGTTACTTTTTGTTAGTAGATTTAAATTAAAAGGGTAATTATACAGTTTTTTCATCCTAATAACGATATGGTATGATATTATCTGATAATGATCTATAACTCAAACAATCAAAAATTACATTATTACCAATATCGGTCAAATATGACCAAAACGCGTGGTTTTTCAGCCTGTTTTCGGATCATAAATATAATTTATTTGTTGTAAAAACGAAACGAAACACGTTCCGGCTATCATGTTTACAACTTCAGCAATATTGTAATTTGTTTTTATGTCGTTTGTAATCTGAAACGTTTTAACTAAAGCTCGTAACAGACAGGAATGCCTAGTAAAATATTTAAATTGGAAAGCGGTTTGATCAAACTGATGCTGTTGTTTTTTCACCCTAAAAGAACAATAAAACAAATATTAATACACACTACTTATGTATATAAAGTTCAGTTACTCCGTTAATGTCTAATGATCGATCAGTAAGTCAATACATACAATACTCATGTATTTTTTTATTAACTATGTTATTGTTTATCTAAAAAACACTTCATTAATACTTTAGTTGATCATTGTATCGTATGCCTATAAACATGACAACAAAGTTCTCTCGGTACCCATGTCCTAACCTCTAGAGTACCTGTGCCAGCTAATTCAGGCAGTTTCACAAGCAATAAACAGGCGTATCTCGGTGTCCGCCATGATGCTCTGAACACTCGAAAATGTAATAAACAAACATAAACTTAAGGTCATAAAACACGTTATTGGCTCCTAAAACCGACCAGGCGCGAGTACCGACCAGGCGCGAGTACCGACCAGGCGCGAGTACCGACCTGTGTCTGTAAGTACTTAAGATGGTGCCAATGGTATCAATTAGTTTTCGGATATAAACCTTTTTGAGTGTGTTTTAAATTAGTCTCGTTTAGAGACTAATTTTACATGCTTGTAAGCAAATTTTGTAATTATTGAAATCATATACATTACACTACAAAAATAGTACATTGTTACCCTAGGGGTGAAAGTAACTTATTTAGTCCCGAGACGGGGTTTGGGAGGGACTAAATAAGTCTTTAACCCGAGGTAAACACTGTGTTTTTCATTAGAAATACGAGGAAAGTAAAAATAAAAACATGAATTAGCTAAAGAAAATATGAGTAAATTTTATTTTACCACCCAAATCAAAACAAAGATACCTCAAATCGTATGATGATTTTCCACTACCGCTTTAGCCTCTTCTTTTATAAAATCAGGCGTTAAATTTATATTAAAATCAGATGAACTCATTTTATAGGTTCAAAATCTCTGTTATACGTATTGTGACGTAGAACCTCTTTGAATGTAGGTGTAAGAACTATTTGGTTAAATGTAGGTATAAGAACTCTTTTGTTGAATGTAGGTATAGGAACTCTCTTGTTTTTGTAAAGAAGTTAGTAGAAGTAGTTCAAGATAACTCTGCGCGCGGATAAAATTGGAACTAAAATGTTCTGATTGCAATTTGCATCAGAGGCCAATTCTTGGCTTAAGTGCTGCCGCCAGTCGCGCGCAGAGTTTTTACATGTTAATTTGACAGCTGTCAGTTGAAAGCGATTCTCCCTAGGGATGAAAAGTATTACTTTCAACCCGCTCCTCAGGCAACTTCAGACCTACTTTCAGAGTATGAGTAATGAAAAATATCATTATTCTATGTGTGACTACTATATAGGTGTCATTAAAAGCTACTCAACGATTGAAATTACTGCTATAAATACTAGTTATTCATATGACTCGCGGATCAGATAATGTTAGAGCATTTATTTATGTATTGATTTGTCTGCAAATACAGTTTTGAAATAACTTTATAAAAACGTTTAAGCGCATTTAGCATCTTGATGCAAGATCCCTGCCTATGTATACAAACATACTAAAACTTATCGCCACATAAATTAAGTAACCTACCAAATAAAATCCGTACTATCACCGGATTTCTTTTCCAAGTGATATCCGCGCTATCTGTAGCGGCCGAAAAAGGGTTTATTATGGCAAATTAGCATACCTATTTGAATACTGCCTCAAAGACATAAGGGTGGAAAACGTTAGATTGTGACCCATAAAGAGAGGGGAGGCAGTGCGTAGTCATCGTATTAAAGATGACATAGAACTGTAGGATCATGGCAATAATAATTACTTCGAATAGAATGTTATCATCTAAAAGAAAAACTAATGTTGATGTTCCTTTTAGCCAAGTTCCCAAATTCATGGGGTCGACTCCTGATCTACCTGATAAAATAAAAAGTCAATAGCACTCTGCATTTAAATACATTAAATCCTTAATTCAAAAATCCTGGATCTAGATGTTGTAGACGTAATTTGCGATTCTGGTGGTAAATTAAGCGACGTGGGTCAGGACAGGCTAAAAAAGTGAATGTTATTGCAAAAAGTCACTCACACATAAGAATATTTTTTAAATAAAACGAAGCATGCGCATTAGTTTGACACTCTTTCAGTATAATATTTGAAAACCGCATACTGAGAGCCGTCCATTCTAGTTCTGTGTCGATGATTAAAGGAGGACTTTTTACATTCATTTTACTGCTACTTTTTATAGCGTATTTTGTATGAATTCGTTTTTGCTTGTAATGTTGCGTGTTGGTGTTCTTTATTTAATTTTTTATTGGCCTTATCCGGGCTTCGCGTTATATAGCTGTATACTACGTATATATGTAGATAACGAGGTCTGTAAAAATGCTACTTCGTTAATAGGGTTGCAAGCATATAACGAGTGAATGTATCACCCGTTCATGACGTTTGCTTTTATTAAAAAATACATCCTGTTAATTTATATACATATGTATTACCTATATATTCTTCAGGTTCAAATCGATTGGGGTGACATTTTGTATGATTATTTAATGCAGTAAAGCCGCGGGGCACCACAAGCAATAAATAAATGAGTTATGTGTATAGATATTACTAATAACATAATAATTATCTGTTACAATTTATTAGAAATATTCCTAAAACAGAGGCAATAAAAACATAACAATATTTTGCCTCGATAAAATTTTTAAGCTGATCTTCTTTTTGCCAGATCTTGCACTTTCCGGCCGAATTAAACACAGTGCGCTGAAATAATCCTACGGCCAGACTTCTTGCCAAAATATCTCGCTAAAACGACTGCAGTTTTTAATTCATATTTCCTCAGCATAAGGTTGACTTTTCTTCAACTTTTCGTGGAAAATGTTTCTTGGAAAGGCCGCCAAAGAGCATTTTAATTTAATTTAGAGTTCCACTGCGCTCCTTCTATGCAAATACTTGAGATTAAATTCAAGGAGTAATATTGACTTTACAAATAGACGTCCGATGTAGATCTCAATCGCCTTGTTGTGCGGAGATTACTCTGACATGATTGGGGATAACTGTTCTAATAATACTTTCGTGATTAATGCTCTTACAAGAATTGATTTAAAATAAAATGTGTATGCATTATTTTTGTAACTTTATTTATGTACATAAAATATTCCTAGAATTTTCATTATTTTATGGTGTTAAGATACAAAGGATATTCAATAAATGTATCGACATCAGATTGAAAGATAAAACTAACACTCTCCTTTACGGACTCCAACAAGTTTTTTATTGGATCTTAATGTATCAGAAGCCAATAGAAATAGTCTCAACAAATAACAATAACGACAGTAGAATGTAGTCGAAAGGAAAGCACATTTGTAATTTGTAATAATATAAAACTGGTTCAAGTATAAATTTATCTTAACACATCATTATGAGCTTAGCGAGAGCTTCAATAACAATATGGCAAGTTTGTTATAGTAGCCCCTGGTGTCAATATTTGATTAAATCTTCAATATTTTCCTTTGTGTTTGAGTCCCGCGAGACACGTTCGATTATTTAAGTGATGTTGAAGTGCCAAGTTTCTTCTACATTGTTTATATTTTGAAAAAGAAATGAAGTTAGTGTTAACGCTGAGTATTTAAAGAAAAACATTTCACTGGAAATTTACTTTAGGTACTTTTTAACGAATATTTTAAAAAATCATGCTTATACTCGTATATGGATTTGTTTACGTGACTGACCATCGAATAATAACATGTATTTTAAAATTTAGTCATATCCTTTCATCCAATCTACAGTAGTAACATCATGATCATCCTGTATCAATTAACTTCCAGGCATAGGCCTCTCCCAAAGAATGGCGCACATATGAACATTCATTACGTAACATTTTAAAATCAATGTAAAACCTTAACCGAATTGATATCCTTTTCCGTTTTTTGAAGTCGGTTAAAAATAAAGTACCACTACTTTTCCATTTATTACTACTTACATCTCCTCATACCTAGTTACACCTATGATATCTCGAATTAGCATACAGTGCATAGTAGAGGTGTAATAGGAGTGTATAAGGAGCTATTATCAGCATAGGGCGCGGCGAACTAGGCCGCAGGGAGCGGTCGGCAATAGGCCTCGTTTGTGAATGGGGATTAGAAAGTAAAGTAGAATTAGTTATCCTAATGCTTGGGGTAGTATAAGTTGGTGATATTTTGTGTAGAAGGACCTGGGCGCTTACTACGATGTATTTGCTCAAGATAACTCTTGAAATGATTTAACTCTGCGAAGATTCTGCTGAAACTCATATAACTCGCCTAAATAAACCTAAATAACTCGGCTCATAATTTAAGTATGCGACCCTTGCTGTTAAGGAATGCGACTCAAAGAGGTGGCTTTTTAATGCGAATGAATCTGTGGGAAACGAACAAATATGAAATGTATATGTATTGGGCTCGAAGTAATGTTTGGTGTTATAGTTTGCGTATTCTAATTAGAAAAGCAGTGAACTCGGTATATTATATGCGTATATTGAAGTCTTGTGATAACACTAAGGCTATATTTTTCCATAATTAAAATAATTCTCAAATGAAGCTATCAAATCTAACCACATCAAAGCTAGAAATTAAATTTGGTTGTTTTTTTCCGACTAACTATAACTTCAACTACACTTTAGAAAGTTATGAATTTTAAATGTATTTTCTTGTATCCTCTATTGCAAAAAACGCAACAATTGCAATGTAAAAGTTTCTTGCGTAAAAATAAGTTTACTCTATACAATTGAAAAAACAAAGGTGCTTATAAAAAGTAATTTTCGTACATTAGTTACAAAACAAGTTTAACCAGCATTCTAGGTCGCTGGTTTCTTAGCTTGCTTTCTGCAATTTTAATTATTTCCCTGCGTGTAAAATAACTTTCAGATAGTATTTATTAACGTTAAACCTGGCAACACAATAAATATGCAAGTTTTCATTTGTTTTTATGTTAATTTAATGTTGATTTCAAAAACTGTTCAGTTTTTTAAACAAAAGTAATGTAAATGCTACTTATGCACAATTAATAAGCAGCAATAACATTATTTGTGCTAAAATATATTTATGTTTTACTAGTTGCAACAAAATACATTGAGACATTATTATTATGAAATTTAACGTTTCTTAACTAAATTTAGATATTATATTATCATTTTCAATGGTTAGTCCATATTGTGTTTTTCTAATACTGTAAATCGTTTACCAATTATTTAAGAAAAATATAATTTGGTGACAATATTGTAGGTGAAAGTTAAAGAAACCAATAAAGCAGTTTCAAAATCACCATACTTCACTGTATTTCCTATAAAAAATTGTAAAAATAACCTGTAACAAACATAGACAACAGCACTGGATGTGAGAAGCAAATTATTCCCACATCATTGGATATTCAACTTTAGACCGGCCTACTTTCTTTCCTGTTTTATTTACCGACCGTTTATTCCCTTATCAGGGTGAATTATCGAAACGTCAAAGTTTACGCTTGACGCCGTCGCCGCGTCCGAGGGAAATTACCTATTATAGCTTGCTAGGGTGACCAGTTGGAAGGATATTGTAAAAATATTCCCGATTGAAAAAGTAACTTTTTGTTACGGAATTAAACATATTTTGTAACGTTTCAGTAAAATGTTAAACTAAATGATTAATTGTCCACAAAATGCGAGATGATTTGTCACAATGTTCTTCAATAAACAAAATAATGAAATAGTCACTCCCAAAACGATTAGTTTTAATTTTGCTTTCTGTCTGAGATAAAAATAACAATTTAACTACTTGACATAATAAAACTTATCCCCAAAACCTCTTACTACCCCTACTCCAAGTCCCACCGAGGTGCGGACTAAGGCCGCCCATAATAAGGATATGTGGGACAGGAATGACATTCGGGACGATTAGTGACGTAACGCGCGAGATTAAAACTCATAAACATTGGGACACGATCTAGGAAGGAAGGCTGGTGGGGGAAACCTGGCTCAATTTGATGTTACATTTTTTTAACACAGCATGGGATTGCTCTCTTTGAGTCGTATTTCCTCATGACTAAGGGTCGTGACTCCCCCGCAGAATTAATTTGTAAGGGGAAGTTCTCTTGGGCTGATAAATCGTGGTGGTGCCCAGGTCCTTCCACGTTAGACACATGTCCACGGATATTGTGGTCCTCAAACATGTCGGTTTCCTAACGACGTTTCCTTCACCACTAAGCGAGTGCTAATCCAGATAAAACTTGAAAATAGAAGTCATTGGTGTAGGGCCGGATTCGAACTAGGGTGCGCCTGGATGGAAAGCAAACGCTTAAACCACCGAGCCACAGTCGCTCAGTGGGATTGAACTTGACCATAATTCGCGTGATGGTAAGTAATCATACCGATCTAGGATGAAGCGTTATAACTAAAATCGGAGTTTACCTCGAGTTTTAGAAGGTTCTTCTAGTCACGTTCCTCATCACTGAGGGTTATCATCCCTCATTTTTTCTTTCAGAGGATCGGCTCATTGGGGCAGTTTTAGTGTGAATTGTCTGGAGGTTTTTTTTGACGTGCTTATGTTTATTGAATTGAAATAATAATGGTAGTCAAATAAGACCTAAAATGAAAATAACGCTGTTTCATTAGACAATTTTGTATTGTTTTTCTATATATCGAAAATAAAATATTTTCTTCAAATAAATATTTCAAACAAACCACACCAAAACAATAAATCTCCCTCGCGTTCTATTTAACACACTCTTAGCATGAAAAGTTTAATTAAAATTTATTCTGTGCCTCGAATTAGCATATATAAGTAGCCACGCAAAGCCTTAGTACGTTTGAGTTAAAATCTAGCCTAAATACTGAGACCTAAAATCTAGCCTAGACGTAAGTGTTAGACTTTAATAGCGTCAAATAATAGAATTTCAAGGCTCTTGAATTGCTTTGTTTTACACTCAGACGACAATTACACAATCTCTTCTTATTGTGGTATATAAAGTATTAAATCTAGTGTTAATTACTAAGTTTTTCTTGAATTACGATTCTTAAATACCTTAGCAACAATTGTGCGTTATAGCTAACAAACAATTTGACATTTGCATTATTGATTATGATGGATAATTTTCGATTTTTTAATGGAAATCGTCTCCCTCTTGTTTCTTATACTTTTTGAGTTAGGGACTTTTTATATCGGATTAATTTCCCGACAACACATGGTGTTACTTTCTCAATACGTCAAGATCAGAGGGCTTAATAACATAACTCAAGATTAAATCCACTTTCAGAGTGCACAGATACCATATTCCTCCCAAAATTGTACCCAAAATGCGGTCCTATGTCGCAGTAGGTAAATTCCTATTACAATAAGTCGGCGCCGGGGTGATTCCACAGGCAATATATTCAGTGCTTAGTGGCAAGCCTCTAATAGCTCTGAGGAAGTGTTTTCCAGTGTACAGGGAGTTGGAATTACCCTGTTTATCAAAATTTTATCCATCGCGACTTTGTGCACAGGAATTTGTTGAGGTTTTAAAACAAAAAAGTATTTTGCGTGTTTTTTTTTGTAAAAAAAGGAGAGATAAATTGATTATTTTTTATATACGCCATATGAGAGTTTCGGAAGTTTTTAGATAACGGGTTATTTTTTCACTCAAAACAAAAAAGTCTGCTAACTCTGCTCTTGTGATGGTTTGAGATTGAGATTTCAGATTTTAAAAAACAATATTTCAGAAGTTTTACAATAGAAAGTTTTTGGCAGAATGTGTCTCACTTTATTTAACTTACATATCTCCATGATATTATTTTAATAAATTGCTTTAAAAAATAATTACTTAATACTATTGCTCACAAGAAATAGTATCGGTATTTATTATTAATGCATTTTTTTGACTGTGTTGCCTCGTTTATGTTGGTGTCCATGAAAATGTTCTTATCAACACATAATTAAATTGAAAACTTCAGACACTAGCGCCGTCCAGTTACCAAGATCTGTAAAAGGAATACCAAAGACAACAATTTAGAAACTCGCAATATTTGTTAAGTACCACTTTGGAGGGGCAAAGTTGTAAATTAATTTCGGGAAAGTTTCCGTAATTTTGTTCATTTTCGGACCAATAATATGAAAGGAAAAGTTTAGAAGTGAAAATTAAAACTAGCCGAATTGAACTCGCCAAGTTAGAGCGAAATTATGGTGAATTTTTAATATTGTTATTGAAGATAGATGTAGCATCTACTTTTAAGTCTACTTAACCAACTTAGAATAAAAAAAATGAAGTCTGTATAGTGAAACATTAAGGTTTTTATGATGTTGGTATATTTCGGTCACAATGGCCTGGTTGCAATTACACTGATGGAAACGTTACATTTTATTTATAGCTTCGCAATCAAACTCATTAAGAAATGGAGAGAAGTTTGGTTACAAACATTAGACCATGTTTGTATGTATGTGCATAACTGGGATTTTTCTGTGGAAAAGTGAAAACGTATTGTCATCCGGACACCTTTAGATTTTGAGAGTTTTTTCACCACCACTTTGGATTGTAATTACATAATTGAAGTCTGCTACAGGCACAGAAAAATAAATATACTAAATAACAATTAATGTCTCAAAATCATTGTAAATTCAAAGCCACTGACCCTATCATTGCCCCAAACTGGATGAAAACCGAAACAGCCCAACAACCAACAACCCCACCCGGGTTCGACCACAGAACACAGCTAGTCATATTTATTCAGGCGACGGCTGCATCGCACTGGTCAGTTGTTGTTTATCTTAGACTAGGGTCTAACTAGGGACTTAACTTCAGAGTAACTAAGGGACCCATGTGTTTGTATTGGGGACTATAGGGTAGTTTTGTATTGATCTTAATAGTTTATCGATGTGAGAAGGTAATGTTTTTGCTTAAAAACATAATTTTAATAGTAATTATAGTATCCGAATTGATAAGAATGTTTACAGCTAGTCATATTTATCCGCGGGCTGCAGACGTGTTCTGCGGACTGTGTGCACTGATATTAATAGTCAATCGATAAGGTATTTAATACATAGGGAAGGCATAAAAAAATACAGTTGATACTTTTAAATATATACACAAATGATAGTTGTCACTTTTATGTGTCATCGAGAATATAAATTTAGCAAACATCCTACTACAACAGTATTCAAAATAACTTCATTTGAAAGCGAATTTCTGTTTTCAAAATATCTTTATGAAATATTTCAACATTTTTGTGGACTAACTTGAAGAGTAAGAGTCATACCTAAACATAATCCTGACTGACCGATAGTTAATAAAATTAGTGTATTATTCTGTCAATTCTATCAAAGTGGGAAACAATCTCATTATAGATAGTTTTGAAAGCCAGAAAACGATGACAAACAAATTCACTCAAAGATCCTGTTTAAAACTTTTTATATAAGTACTTACATACATCTCCAACTCCCACAAGATAACTCGTAACGCAAAGCTTTGAGTGTGAAAGCGTTTATGATTATAGATGTAATAAAAGTCTGTCGGATCTCTGAAACAGCGCGGGAGTTACAAGTTGGTATTATGAAATCAGATATCACGAGTCCTATAATAAAGCTCTATTCATACAAGGTTAGAAATGACTGAGAAAGAAACTATTTATACATGACTGTTAAGACTGAGGAACAAGTAATACTGTAAATAGAAACTGAATAAGAGATTATTTTTACATTAAGCTGACAATTATTTGTGTAGCAAATTTAGAAAAAAATTGTACAAGCGAGGGTGTCGATAAAAATAAAAACATTTATGTATAGTGAATTGATTTCATATACAAACGCGGATATATATTAAGGATTTAAACGCTTAAACCACCGTTTTATAGTCATCAATCCTTTGAAATTGATGTTTAACATTCGTCTAATATGATTAAGAAAAAAATTGGTTCACCAAAAAATAATGTTAATATTATTATAATAAAAGTTTCAACAATGCCATATGTCAGCTAAAAGCCCTGTATAAAGTTTATTTGCAATCAGACATTTCAGTTCCCACCATAAAACCACCCATAATACGAGTACACCATGCCATGGGAAATACAAGGTGACTTATAAGTTTAATCCTATTGTTTAGGGGAAAACGATTTATGCATACTATAGCAGCGCCCTACGGTATTAATCTAGAATAAAAGTATGTAGCTTATGCGATTTGAGATATACCCAGACTTTATTAAGTCTTTATCCCAAATTTCTTCCTAAACGGTTCAACCATACAAACGTAAAAGTAAACAGAAACAAAAATATTAACGATATTTAAACACATACATACCCGAATAATGATATTTGCTGATGATTGCATCAGCAAACGTTATTGTAATTTTATATACTCGTAAATCCGATTAACACTACTTTTTTTATTTTACGTGTGTTTGTTACTGGCTTGGTGTTCGTTACTGCAGCTTTTAAATATCTAGTCTCTGATTGAAAAGTCACCCTGTATACAAAATACCTCGCATTCATCTTGTTTTATCACGCAGTAAAACCAATCCGTCGGCGAATCCAGAGATTTTATTACTTCCCTATTATTGAGAATTATTGTGCCATAAGTAGTCATTTATAGACATAGTATAATAAATATGTTATACTATACATTATCATGGCATGTATATACTGTTTATATTGATCCACAACCATCAATCTTTCATTACCATGGTCTGAGATGAATAAATCTTCTTATTTATTTAAAACCCATTTAATGGTCACAAATAACAAGTAACATGCGTTATTTTTTTTAATTGGTTTGTTGATACAGTAATAGATGTCATGTTTCTTATAGTTTACAAAACTGCGGTTCCAATGTTTTGGCGTAGGCATTTTTTTTTGTCTTTCCACCTTTGTTTTTGTCAACGTGAGTCAAGGACAATTTCTGGCTGAACATTTGCATAGGCGTAATGAGATTTTATGATCGATTTATTAGAAACTTTATCGGTTTATTAAAAATTGGCCTAGGCATTATCCTGTAGTCACAAGTCAATTTTCCCTATAAATTGAAGCAGTTAGGGCCTTCTACTGCCATTTATTCTGTGGTCATGGGTCAGCCCATTGAGATTATATTTTCCTATATTTTCTATTCTTGGACCCATAAATTGTTGAGGTAATGTTCTCGAGTTTACGTTAAGAGCCCAAGTTTTGATGGTATTTTTAAACGATGGTTTTCTTTTTGATTTGTTTTTTTTTTGAGGCTTATAAGGTTATTTTAATCGGGTTCCGAAGGAAAATAATGAATAAAGTTGTTATTTTCTTTTGCGAAAAATTTCCTTCTGCTATGCAAATTTCATAAATTTATGGAAAATATTAAATTTTACATACATAATGTTACATTGCAATGTACAGATTATTGTAAAATAAATATGGGGAAGTAATGTATAATATGTAGGTATACAACAAAGTCAGTTTTTTATGGCTTTATAAGTTAGCGATATAAATATCTCCATACTTTTCTCGAGTTATTGGACTTTTATATTGAACAGTAAATTTTAAGTGAATTTCATAAGTTCTTATAGCAAAAAATCTTGGTATTTTTGGCTCCTCCAATAAAAAAAATCGCAAAATTTATCAGAAACGCAGCATTACATTCACGTTTTCAATAAAGCATATTTGTTTCTAATCAAGTAAGTAGGTACCCAGTAATTACTGAAGACCACAGTAATCTGTTAATTTATCAAGAGTACTAATAGGAACAGAACACTCCTCCCTTAATATATCAAAATTAATTAACAATGCACACTAATTCAACGACATGAATGCTCGTTTAACATCAGATGTCGTCACTGTGGTCCTCGCTCATTCAACTGGAGAAGATACCTCAGTGGATTGATCATCAAACTGTGCTGTTTATATCTGGAACAATCTATAAGCTTCCTAATTAATTTTAATTAGGAAAGTTCGCAAAGACCTCTGGGACGACTCAAACATTTTTGAAGTAACAGTAAGTACCGTGTTTTATATTGGCAGTCTTAATCGAAACCCAATTTGATGACTGGCCTGTTAGCTTAGTTGGTAGTGGCTCTGCCTTCTAATCTATGGGTTGCGGGTTCGATTCCCGCCTGACACAAGTATTTATGCATTTTAAAAAAATGTATAACTTCTTGTGTTGAGTCTGGTTGTTTGTAAGTATAATAAGTATGTATTTACAAAAGAAAAGTATATAAGTATTATATCCGTTAACTAGTACCCACGACACAAGCGTTTGCTTAGTGTGGGGCTAGATGGCGCTGTGTGCAATGTCCCGAAATATTTATTATTATTTATTATTATTATTATTAATTCAATCTATATACCAGTATGCTTCATATTCAAACACAGAGTAAATTTACTTATGTCTCAATTAGGTGACCTCATCTGAGTCAAATGTTTGACTTGAAAATATGACTCATTAAAAATCTTATTTAAAAATTTACCTGAACTAAAATGATTAAAAAAAAAACATGCAGAAAATCTGTAATATTAATATTATTTATTAGAATCCTGTTAATTTAAGGAGCGATGACCACTTAATCAAGATATATGTTGCCAGTCTGTCTGCTCAAGCTGTCGTATATTCTGACACTCATCTGTCTTCAACTGTTGTGCGATGTGACGGATTACTCGTTAAACACCTTGTTATTAATATGCTCACTATATTGTATCAATAGTTAATCAGGATACTTACCTTACATTATTGGAATACCTGTAACACATAATAAATAATATGTACTTTGTTACAGCTCATTAAATAAAAATGGCTATGTTCAAGGCTTTTGTTATACTTCAAATAACTACGTGTGTCTTGTAGCAAAATGAGTTATCCTTCTTAATAATGAGTTATAATGAGCATAAACTAATTCTTTTCAATTGCATTTAACTCAAAATGTCATATTATTGGGCAAAATCAGACGACCAACAATAATAACAAAACTTTATATTACCTAAATAGTAATAAAGACCTTAGAAAACTTTGAAAACTATTGTAATTCCTTTAACTTAGACGTAACTGTGTCATATCTTTCTATTTTATATTCTTAAAAATACAAAACCTGAGAATTACGAAACTTTTTTATAAGCCTCCGTATTACCTGTGTTTAAAAATCAGATACCTTCAAGTACAATGAGCAACCACCCCATATCTTCATCGTTGGCTATCTTTTCTGTCCAGAAGGCGGTGCCATCTGCACAGTAATGGATTACTTACTTATTGTATGCACTGTAACCCCGCGGCGCTGTCTGTGGTTGGTTCTGGTAATCCCAGCCGTTTTCGGCTACGGCAATCGTTTTCTGCACATTCTCTACAACGTATATTGTCAGTAAAATCTGTTATTAGACCATGCTCTCGTATAGCTTACAAAGCAAATTTTGGCAATAAATGTCCGCATGCAATGCATACAAGTCAGGACGCCATTGTTTCTGTTACTAAGCGCAGAGGTTTTATCAAAATAATGATATTCAGATATGTGATATGCTGAGCTATGTTCAAAATATTTATCCTAGAAGAAGCTGGATCTGTGGGATCACGACTGGTTAATAAAACCAAAACTCATTAATGAAAAAAGTAGCCTCTGCCTACGATCCAAGGAATAAAGATTAAAAAAAAAGATACAAGGGCAACACTTCGTAACAGACAGATAGACCAAGTTTTTTTTTAATTAATAATATGCTAGTATATTTTTATATATACATTCATGATCTTATAGTTGTAATATAGTGTCCTATTTTTTTCAAGATTACTTGTAACTCTTATTTAACTTTTGGCAATAAATGTACAATGATAATTAAACAATACTAGATAAAAGTTGTTACTAATATCTTAATACGTTGGATTAGCATTTAAGACCTTTCCAACAAATGTTAAAAAGAGCTTAAATGGTGCTATTCTAAATTTATATTTAAATTCAACCCTATATTGAACAACAGAATTTAATCTAACTCCCTGAAAGTTTATTTAAATCATTCCCAATATTCAAGCTGTGATAGTAAACAACCCCAACAACTGTAAGCAATCCCGGAATGGACTTCATACAGGATATACCCAATCTGGAATATCCCAGACATGGAAAAAATAACCTAGACACTTCCAATTACCTATCTATATCACTTCACAATTTTTTTTTTTTCACAAAGGTAACATCAATATGATAAAGCGAAAGTTTGTGTATGTGTATGATGTCTGTTCCACCTTCCAAGAGTTTATCAAGCCGCCCTGAGGGCCTCTGACGTGGCTTAACGACTGGCGTACCAGACAAACAGACAGTATTACAATTAGTAGGTAATCTCTCGGTTGTATAGTCGTAGACTCCGGAACAATCTAGTCGAGTGCGGTTTCTAAACAAACGAGCCCAGGCTTCGGATATCATTTCACTAATATTAGAACATTTGGATACGAGAGAGTTGGCCTGTTGCTAATTTGTGGAAACTTCCGAATGAGAGGTTTTGGTTTCCTGGAAATTATACGTATAGTTTACATATTCGTTGGATTTGGTACCGAAATATCAGGTATCAGGTATGGTTTACGTTGAAAGAGTAAACTAATTGGGTTAAGTGATTCTAAATATCGGCTATCACTCACGTTGCCATTAACTTTAGTATGGGAACTAGGTAATTGGTTATATTATATTAACTACAAGTGAAACACAACATTATAACTTTTGAAGGTAGTATATGCTAGGTAAACAAAAAAAGAGAAAAATGAGCCATACAACATCAGAGGTGATTTATATTTAGCTTTATGAGGAATTTTCCTTACGTTTCCTTCTTAGAAATGTTTGTATAAAGAATTTGTGAGATATGTTTGATTTCAAGGAAATAATATCTTCACGAGAAACCAATTAGGATTTAGTAAAATACTAATTTAGTATACTAATGTTTTAGTACAAATAAATGATTTTTTATATTTTTATCTTTACCTTTTTATCTTAATGATTAACGTTACTTAAGATAAAATTATTAAAATATCATTAATAAGCTTTAAGTTACTTTATTAATAGTACAAGATCTTTTAGACTGTAAAATTTATTATTTTAATGTTAAAAAGAATGGATTCAGATACTGAAATATTTACTACAGGTAGTTATTCAATAATAATAAACAATATATACACTAAACTAAAAAAGAGTATGTACATTTAACCTTAATTTAAAATATCCACATGTGGTATGGAGCCAAGAACGCTGGCTGCATTCCCACGATGGATTGCTATAGAAATCCTTTGCGCAAGGAACCAGCCAGCGTTCTTGTCTCTTAGTGATGTCATTCAACCTTTTATTTAATTTTTTTATAAAAGACTTCGTGCTTTTACCCCACGGACCAAAAGTTTCGAAGCCAAGCGGTACGAAAATATAATCAGTCGATAAAGAAAAAGGTACCAACTTGGATACCCGTATTAGTTAAAAAAATATATGTATACATTTGGTCTGGGTTTATGTTTTAACTATAAAAAAGTTTAAGTTTCTGTTTTTCCAAACAAATCCTGAATTTTAGGGTTGCAAATTTAAATCCCCGTCCTAAACTCATCGCTTAGATAATTTGAAATCTCAGTTATCTGTACAATGTCATGATGCCACGGAACTGACTGGAATACAACGGGAAAAAAGGATTTTTTTCCCTCCCTTCGATATTCAGATTTTAATCTAGATCCCAAAGGAAACACCTTTGACTCGGATCACTGATTTGGAAATCCAATTCTTTGGAAATATAGACTGATATCCGCGGAAATATCTTCGCAGGAGTCTTGAATAAATATACCTATATATTTTTTATTTGTGTTGAGATTAGAAGGACGAATTAGTAGTTTGCAAATTCTACCAAAATTAAAATGAAAAATGCGAGAACTTAAATGAAAATGAATGTGATAGGTTTGGTACTGCTAAAGAGGAAAAAATTGTGATAAATAAATTTAGTATGATAGAAACGTATTTTCATAGTTTCTAATTCAAAATATTTAAATAAGAAATATGTATATCTATTTAAAATAAATAAAGCGTTAATTTAAACTACAATTTATTTGTTCAAGATTGTACTGATTACTTAAAACACTGAATCGCAGACTGCAACGTTTATTACCATCACAAATTTTTAGTCGAGTGTGGATAAAAAAATATTTAAACAATGCACAATTGGGAATGTCCATTTATTTTTATTTCATGTAATCTCAAAACTATTTCGAGGAATAAGGTTATTGATCACTACCTATAATTTAAAATTCCAAAATAATCACGGATTATTATTATTTCGGGCTTTTATTCAATGCCCTTCATATGACCTTAGATGACGTCACTATTGGCTAAAGAGACAATAATGCCTTAGCCTAAAAATTTAAAAATTCTAATGATTGTCATCAATCAATGTCAATTTTTTTTAAAACAAACTTGTAAACATGTCCTCTCACAAAAATGCAAAAATATATAAAATAAATATACTAAATCGCGCACGGAACAGAATAATTTTACACTAGTAGAGGCGCAGACAGACAAGAAGAACACAGGTTAAGTTTTAAAAGCTGTAGTCTGTGGTTTTAAATAAATTACGATGACATGACACATTGAGCTACAAAAGTGACATTGACAAAACAAAGCATGGAAACATGTTCTTTTTTTATTAGAGGCAACTAACAACTACAACTTATTGAGCTTATGATGACGTCATCATCCCAAATTAAACTAAAATTGTAATAAATTATTTTAAAGTATAATTACAAGAAAATGACAAAATCCTTGAAATAGGTTTTTTAAACTGCTCTATATTTTCGTAATATAAAATAAAAATGGAGATCAAGCTATTTTGGACACACCCAATTAGATTATATATTATGGATCACCACCAACAAGTTGGTGATATTCTACCAAATCTTTTACAAGTATGTAAATCTTATTAACACAAAAATCTTAGCTGTGCAAAGACTCTTTCTCTTACAATTAATTCTGATCTTCTTAATCCACATTTAAATATTCCAATGACTATAATTGCCTTCCCACACTAATTAGCAAGTTTTATTGAGACCAAGATAAATTCATCCCCTGATGCCAACTTAGCTTCCAAAAGTAATTTGAATAAAAAACCAAATTCGTGAAAGAGATCATTTAGATCTTCGCTTTAATAAAATTATGTATTCAGGTTTCTTTTTTGAAAATAAACTCAACCGATATTAACCTCGTTTATATAAAACCTATGATATTTGTTTGTACCAAAACAATAAAATGATAATATTACATACATACACAAAAAAACAACAACCAATCGTATTACGCACCTTCTTTCCACGAGGTCATTTAAAAATTACAATGCATGGACACAATTTCTAGTCTTATCCAGTCCCAGTAGGTTAAATCCTCATAAAGACTATTTCCTACTATTTTTTTTTTCTATTTTTACTTGCGACAATTTTGTATGGTTTTGACCACAAACTAGTCAAAATTCAGACAGATGCTATTGAGGTACATGTAAAGATAATATAAGTCTAAGTGTTGAATGGCTGACAGACATGCATTGCAGAACATTCGGTTTTGAAGACCTTTTTGTCACGCAACCTCTACAATTTGGCGTGCATTGTATTATGACATTATTTTGGTCTGACAAGTAATGTACCGCATTCAAAAATGTTTATGAAAATTTCAAGTATAATAGAGAGGTGACTGTTTTTTGTGGCACTCTGTCCGCATTGGACAGCGACTTAGGGCACATTTTAAATTATGCATTACCCAGTTTTAAGTTCACTGATGACATTTACTTAGGTTAAGTATTGGGTTTATTTTCTCTTTTCTTTTTAACGAGGAAGGTGTTCTGTATTTTATTGATTATGTATTATTAAATGGTTTTATATGAGGACACGCAGAAACCAATAATATTTACAAAGACTAAACCAGATGTCATTACAATTACATATTGTTTTTCTTTTGCGTATAGTTCCATGGTTTAAATACTATTTTACTTAAGAGACACAAGTCCAAGATAAATACGAGTACATAGTTTTACGCTCTGTAATGTAACTTAATCTGAGGTCTAAGCTTTTTCCTCATAGACCTCTAGGGGCCCGTTAAGTAAGGCGACCTTACTTGAAGTTACCTGTACCAATGTTGACCTTAGAGCCTTATATCGTTTGTTTCTTACCTTTGACTCCAAAATCCTAATCGTGGGCTTTATTTGAAGTGTAATTGTAGGTTTGGGAATTCTCTTACGTTTGTTTAAGAATAGAGGTTGTTGGTTGCTGGCCAAGTTTAATTTAAGACTCACAAAGGAAAAACGTTGGTAATTTTGAATGTTGTAACTTAAAATTGTTATCAAAAGATGACAATTGTGTTGTCGAAGAATTGTTTTTGTATGTAAATCATTGTATGTATATTCTTTGTATATTGGTACAAAAACTTTAAAACGTGACTAATACATAAAAGTAATTGTAACGTGAATTATTAAAATTGAATCATTATGCAATTATAACATGCAACGTTGAAACAAAGTTTTTATGCTTTCAGACTCTTTACAATTAAATATAATGTAGTTGCATAAAACTACTAAATTTGATTCCGTTTCTTGATTTCAATTTCATTGCAAACATGTTGCAAAAAAAAATTATCTTGCAAAATAGCATGAAAGCAAACTCTGCAAATAAACATTAAACTGTTCATTACAGTTGAGGTACAAAGTTAAAAAACTCCGCTCCAGTAAAGACAAGTTATAAGTGGATTGCAGCTTAGCTCGGCTTACACCGCTATCCTATCTAGGGGGCGTGCTATCTGTTCTGTATACAGGCATATAGGCTATCTGTATTAAACTCGTGGATGGGTAAATGCCTTAAAGTAAACCTGGAGTCTCTATCTCTCTCTCTATTTGAGTCGTATGTCGTCATGAAGATCGTGACTGCCCCGCAGAACTAATTCGTTCAGGGAGTTTTTTTGGACACATTGTGGTGGGTGCCTATCCTTCTACAGAAGACATGTTCTCGGATGCTTAAAGTATCTCAACAAAATAAAAGTAGGTAAATAATTTTGGAACCTGATATCTAAAGGCCAATCTGTGTGCTACGCGCTACGGGACTCTGCTACGACGGATTCCAGCTACGAGTTACTTTTGTCATTTTGCATATTTATAGTATATGTATACTCCGCATTTACGCCAAAGACCCTTTGCATCTGTGCGCAATGTCAAAATAATATTTTTTTATTGGTTTGTTATGTTAATTGATATAAAATATTTGAATCATTTCAATATAAAATATAATAATATTTGAAAAGTCTACTTCTGTTGCCAGTAAGTCTGTATAATCGTCGTATGAGAGTCTAGGTATTACGTAGTAAAGTTCTATACGTAAAGGGGAATTCATGACAAGTATCATCTGAGCATGGAGCATACATAATATAAGAGAGAACGAGGAAAACGTGCATAATTATAGTCATGCTTAAATTGTGGGGTAGTAAGACTAAATAATTTATGACAAAAATACTAATTAAATTATCTTTTATAGTTTTAATATTTTTACAGAGAAAACATGTTAAATTATTTTGCATATAAAATTAAGAAAGTTATGTTGCTGCAAAACAAAATACTCGTTTGGTTTCAGCACAAGAATAATCGACTTTCCAATAAGTACTGTTATAAAAAATAGTATCTGTGATTTAAATAAAACTTGTATAGCTTCAAAAAACGTGCCTGCCTGTTGAAACACAAGACTTTAAAACGTGGAATGAATTCCCCCCTCATTGCTGGGACCCAGATCACCCTGACAGCTTCAAGCCGCGCTGTCATCTCAATATCACTGACTTGAGACGCATCCCGTCTTCAACCGAGTAATTATACTTCCCAAGACGGTCGGGATTTTATCGAGTATCGCATCTCTATTAGATCAGTTGACCTTGATTGACCTTGTAGTAATGAGGTTTCATACATTTGGTAACTCGTCATTCAAATGCCAAATTTTGTGGCTCTATGGACGTTCAGAAAACTCACTACTTTCTCATACAACAAAAAAGGAGATCACAATCTTAAAGCTTCATATGACTCTGGAAATACTACTTTAAAAATAGCACGAAAATCTGGGGGGAAAAGACATACATAACACCATCGATTGACAAAGCCTTAGAGTGTAATATCTGTCATGGACAAGTACAACTTTTCCTTCAATCTAGCGGTTAAAGAAAATCTAGAACTAACAACAATAGACTAGTCTATAACAACAAATAAAAAATATGTCAGAACGTGTCCCTTTTGCAATATTACCACAATAACACGATGTGACAAATAAACTCGTCGCAGAATAAATAAGCGGTGCGAGGTCAGTCGCTGGAATTCAATAACGGAGCTTCTGTGTCACTGCTTCCGAAGACATATCATGGAGGCAGATGTAGTATGAAATAGATGTCACATTAAGAGGAAAAATACGACTTAAATACTAAAGTGTTCGCAGGGCTACCCATTTGTAGGTTGTTCAATCGCCAAGCAATGTGCTGTGAGAATGTGTTACGGCATTAATTGCAAAGTTTCTAGTGTAATTGTAAGACGTGAAGTAGAAAATTAGATAGCGACTTTTAGCAAGATATTTTTGCTATCTTACTGTATTTGCAAACAGGTTTTTAGCGTCAGCCTCGCCTATTGTTCGTAATTAACAGCGATAGAAAAAAATAGGACATACGATCGTGAAATTCATGGGCTAGGTAACAAAATTTTCATTAAAGTGATTAGTAACAGTTCTCAATGCTTATTGGTCGGCACTTTCTATCATGGTTGATGAAATTATGTGTATGGTGAAGTCTCTGAGTTATTTCCTCTATCTTCTTTAAGGTCAATATGTGAGAAATGTGCTGGAAATGCTGATATTCTTTGATTTGGTTTCGTTCATTGCTCTGAGATAATATTGCGTTTTTGTTTATAGACGACGTGAGCGGTTTTCTGTTTCAGAAATAATGTAAAGATAATAAATGCGAGTTGTAAAAAGATTGACAACTCTGTATAATTTATATCCTTCATTAATTACTAGCTGTGCTCGCGACTTCGTCCGCGTGGAATAGTTAGTTTGGGTATCATATTTATTTTTGCAAACAACCTCTTCAGCTTTATAAAATTATAGCTGTTACCCACGACTTTCTGAACCATTTTCGCAGCGCACGTAACGAAAGCCTTCACATATGAATATTTTCCCCCGGTTTTTCCACATTTTCCATTGTTTTTTCGCTCCTATTAGTTACAGTGTGATGTTATATAGCTTAAAGCCTTCTTCGATAAGTGATCTCTTCAACACAAAAAGATTTTTTGACTTCGAACCAGTAGTTCCTGAGATTAGCGCGTTCAAACAAACAAACAAACAAACAAACTCTTCAGCTTTATAATATTAGTATAGATATGAACTACGTTTTTTCATCACAAATATGATTTGTTTGCGTTTCAAAATAATTGGGACTATTTTTGCTCAGATATTGTTATCAAAAAGACAAAAAATATACATTGCTTAATCCCACGTGTTAACAATCAATCAACAAAACAATCACAAGTTGTTTAAAAGTGGAATTACCCTTTCCAGTTCCTTCACAAGGTAGCCCGTGCAGTGTAAGTATATTGGCGCGAGTCCCGCACGCTGGCATTGAACCCGCTGTTGAAATATGAACGCTGAACTGTTTACCGCAAAGATTTTGGAATGGATATATTATGTAGATGGAACTTATGAAATTGATTTCTTTTTGTGGACATCTGTGGTGCGGACAAAATTTGACCAATGTCATGTTACAAGAAAGACTAACGTTAATATGATTGGTTAGGAAGTAGGTACATTAAAGATAAATTCAACAGTGTTTTTTTTATTTCTGAGACGATTCTAAAAGACTAATCAGTCAGATTGCTGTCAGTGTTAGTATGTCCATTATCAAATTTCCATTCAAGGCTAATGTGGTTAAGTTTGGTGCTCAATATCACCGTTGATAAAATTCAATAAAAATTAACACAAATCCAATAGGCTGGCATTAACACCAGCTGTCAGCTACTGGTCATAATAGCCTCGCTCCTTTATACAAATAGTGGCTTACCTCTAACGTATTACAACCTCCCTGGTTCACCGCGATGCCTTCCTTATTGCTCAGTAATGTTTGGTTGCAACTTTCAAATCGAATTCAAATATGCTAGTTTGAATGTTTGAATTTCGAACAGGTGTGCCAGTTTCAACCGATTCAAACTTTTTGTTTTTCGAATTCGTGTTCTTAAACGGTTTTATATTGTTTGCTTTGTTTCTTGGTTTTAGTGTTATTTGTTGTGTTTTTATAAAGTTATTAATATAGATTGTTTATGTCATGACAGGAGCAAAACACACAAGCAGCTGCGAATTACGCTTTAAAGAATTTTCATTCCCATTATATGTAATGAAAAACAATTTTTTTACTTAAATCGCCACCCACACAGAACAACTAAAACCGTCCTTTATTCCCACTTCGACACTTCTATCGTCAAAGATCGTTACAAAGTTTTGACAGCTGTCATTGATGACATTTCCGCGGAGCACTTCACTTGACATCTGTCATTATGAGGGATGTTTGCAGCGGACGGACGCCCGGTTTCCTGTTGTTATTGTTCTAACAAAAGTTAATTAAAGTGCTTCAGGGAGCTCGGGCTTGTTTATTGATTTAGATTGTGGTGAGGTGTCGGTGGGGCATAGACTTGCTTTGTAGATACCGAACTTGAAACTTTAACAAAGAGAAATAGTAAATAAGACTTTTATAGTAACAAATTTTTATGTGCTTGTAACATATTACATAGATAAGTAACGTACCGAAACGACTTAATTTAAAAATATATATATCAGTGAAAAACTGATTAACTAAAAATCGTTTGACTTTTTGTAGTATTACTTAAGATTAAGAAAAATACTCATCTTTTTTTTAGTTACTCAATGAATCTTCAAAACTGAAAATCAGTGTTATTTAATTCATTTCAGTACAAATTATTTTTGTTACATTTAATTTTAGTGGTTTCCAAAAAATACATCATTATTTTTTTATTCATTATCTGTTACAATACACAATAATCTATGGCACAAGGTCGTTAAGTTGAAGAAACTGTTAAAAGTTTTAATTAATTACCGGTGCATTTACTTAAGAGTTTTACTTTTATAGACTGATATAAAGGAATAGTCGAACTTTAACTATTTAGCTGATATATTTACATTGAAAGTTAAACACAACTACTATGTTTTTGTAGCAGCAGGTTTTCTATTATAAAAAACCTATTGTACAGAAAAAGTTGTTTATTTTTATATAGTTTCGTAATGTCTGTATGCTTCGTGAAATGCTATGATTTGAAGATTTGATTTGATTCTCTTTGATTTACAATCGATATAAAAGTTTGTAAACTAGACCTACTCATAATTTTCAGTAACCTTGTATGTACATATATACTATTCAGCAATGTGGTTGTGCCAAGGTCGGTATATTTGGCACAAGCCCCGCGAGAACATTCACTTCACTTGATCGCAGCTGCGGCTGAAACGGTATAGCTTATTGTAATGAGGTAAAATATATACCTTATATATTTTATTAGAGGCATGCATGATATGTTATCGTTCGTCATATTGAATATATTGTAAGCTCCTATTGACTGCTGTGTTAACTTAGTTGGTAGTGGCTCTGCCTTCTAATCTAGGGGTACGATTCCGGCATAACACAAGTAATTATGAATTTGAAAAAAGTAATTACTTACCTATGTTATGCGGTCCGGGAAGTGGCATAGGCTACTTTTTATAATCAAATAAAGCGAGCGAAGCCGCGGGCGTCAACTAGTTTAAAAATATCTGTACAAAATGACACCACAAATACACGTCAGCTGCACAAATAAGCCCCGCACATATCAATATCCATCGCATTATCATAGAAACGGGCGCGGACCGGCGAGGTGACAATACTGGCTCAGATATACGCCGTAGAGGACAGAAATATTATGGAAAGGTAAATAAATTGCTTCTACACTACAAGCCTACAGCCTAAAGAAGCGGGAGTAAAGCGTTTGTTACTCATCACATGCTTTCTAGACTGTAATGGTCATGGAAGATCCTGCCTTCTACAACACAGTCAACACTACAGTAGAAGGCAGAGCTAACCTACATTGTATCACATTTACCTGTTTACAAATAAAAATCTTTTATCTTATAATATAATGACATATATTTTTTATATCTTAATGACGTTTACCACTACGTAAGTTTAGGTTAAGTTCATATCCATTTTGTTTAAAAACTTTGCATAATGGTGGTTTGTTAAACAATAGTCACAGATTTTTCAAGCAATATTTTGAATAAAATGAACAAAAACAATATTTTACATAAAACTAAGTCAAGTTTCGGCAACACGACATAATGTTGGTTTTGTGGAAGCAACCGTATTATTTCGACGTAACACATCAATTTACATTTAACTCAAACTTATGTACCTAGACTAAGCAATATGACATGTGTTTATTTTTCTATTTCTGCTGCTGTTTGTGCTATGATTCATTGTAGAGAATAATATAAGGATATATTTCTTCCTCCAGTGTAGAAAATATATAAATGTCTGAGCTATAACTCCTGAGGGTTTATAGAAATATGATAAAATGCCTGAAGCTGTATTGTGTAAAATAAGATTAAATGTTTACTTTTCTTTATATATACGTACGAAATAACTTTGTATATGCGTAAATCCCAGGATTTGATGAGTTTATCACGTTCTGTTTCTAATCATTATACATTCGTACGTATCTCAATACTTACCTTAACTCAAATCTATGCAAGGAATAACTTTTATTACTTAACAATTATTTGTTCAATTACAGGTAAACATTGCATCTGGGCTATTGCAGAAAGCAGCTTTAGAAATACTTTACGTGAGTAAATAACTTGCATATTATTTAAATCAATAAAACACTTTTAAACTCGTTCGGTAACTCGGTAAACTTGCTCGGTCACTCGGTAATGACAAGCAATTAACATATAATTTTGTAGTAAAATATTTTTGTTATAATTACTCTTGACATTGTGTCAGTACTGATTTAGTTTACCATATGATTTTAAAATATTATTATAAAACAAACTTGATTAATATTTCTTTCAAGTTTTCCAAGTGTAGATAAACAGTAAACGCAAACTCACTTTTATATCAAACCTTATTTGCTAGTCAATGTTATTCCAATTCCCTGCAAGCCCCTGTATCGCACTCGAAGCCTACAGTACAGGCGGCAGTAATCGGAGGTTATACTTATCTCGATTTATCCGAGACCCTCCAGCCTTCCAAACCAGTTTTATTGGTAGATGATTTGGTAAATGAACAATATATTTTTTTTTGGTTTTAACTAATAACGTAAGTAACTGTGTTTATTTTCAATGAAACGTGTTTGTCGATGAGTACTTGTTAAAAACTGACATTAATTTCTAATCATTTTTATGAGATCTACAATCTATTCGATAGACTTGTTTTAGTCTGCACATTAAATAGAAATTCACACTTCAACTCAAGTTAGTTGAAAGTCCAAATTTATGTGCCGAATTTCAACCAAATCTAACCATTGGTTTGGGAGTGAAAAACGGATTCCATTGTAACACACTTTTGCGTTATCGTATTCATAATCGTCGTGGTCATCAGCCTGTAGTCACTCATTGCCAAGTAGAGGATTCTCTTCTAGTACGCCTATCTATAAATGACCAGAATAAACATTATATAATTATAATCTTTATCCTTCCTACTGCTACGTACAATACTACCACTCTCGGCTTAGCTCGCGAGACCTAATCAACGGCGTCTTCCAATCCAACGCACTTAACACTTATACTTACTTCGCACTATATACTATAAGAGATCTCTCTCGTTGGAGTTTAAACATTGTACTTTGTACGTTTAAAAAGGAAAAATATCTTTAAACAATTGTATAAATACATAAATCTATACATATAATAAAGCTGTAACCGGTCGGTGTCTGTACATTGAAGATAATGGAAAAAAATATAGTTGAGGGGTCTTTATTGATGCAATAGAAAACAAAAATCATGTTTCAAATAAAAAATTCTGTTTGTCTGTCAGTATGTTTGTTCGTTATAGACTCAAACACGGTTTTCACTAATGTAATGGTGATTATTTCATTTCAATCGGTTCGTAAATTAAAAAGTTATGTTCATTTTAAACCTTTTTATATATTAATAATGCGAGCGAAGCCGCGGGCGTCCACTAGTAATAAATATGCTTTATTATTAAGAGAAAGAAAACTCTAAAATCTTGTTATACATTGGAAAATATCCTTATCTCTCTTACTGCTACTTACAATACCACTCTCGGCTTAGCTTGGGCCGAGACCTAATCAACGTCCGCTTCCAATTCAACGCACTTTACATATAATACAAGGAAACTCATTCTAGATGGAAGTTAAACCTTGTTACAACTATTATGTTTAAAAATGTAAGATGGAAGAAATTTAAATTTGGCTATTCAGCGGGGTAACGCCACCAGTAGATTATGCACCTTGCCTGTATGCGATTCCGATTCAGGTTTAGTTTATTATTTGTAACATTATATACTTTAAATCCTATACTTGTTATTTAAGTTGATATTGTTGTCCTGTTTCTAATGTTTTTTAACAATAAAATAATTGTGTCTGGAAAAGATATGTCACGTTAAAAGTGTTGCTTCCAAAGAAACACCATTTAATATTTAAGGACATGTCAATTTATTTATCAGGCGTTAAAATAATTGCGATACTATGAAATATATCTATGAGCGTAGAAAACAAAGTTTATAATGTTATGATTAGATGTGTTCAATATTACCCATAAAATACAGATTCAGATTCATTTATTGTCAGTTATGTGATATTTCATTACAAGTGGTTTACAAAATAGTAAATAGTTCATAACGACGCGTCAAATTGGTTATACATTTCACATATTCAATAATTAATAATTTTATACATTACTTAGTAATAATTTTAATAATAAAGCAGCTGTAAAGGGGCTTTGTCAAAAATAATTAATAACTAAATAAGAAACAATGTCGGCAATTATCAAACCTCGTCATAGAAAATATACTACGTATACTCGTAGAATCACTTTAAAGTCTCCATTTGAGTGAGTTCAGTACTTCGAATAACAGCACTTTTATTCTGTAAATACAGCCTTCCGTGTTTCAAATTAGCATGTTTAAAAATGAAAAATATACCCAGGTCAGTCATAAATCAAACAACGATTAAATATCACTAACAAAAACGCAAACAAACATTTTTAAATTGCTTTTTAATATGTGTAGCAAATAGGGAAATTCTTTAGCACACCTGCAATTATTTGATAATTGTGGAAAACGGCAGCTAGAATTTTACTTCGCATGTTTAGTTTGAATATAATTACCTACGTCATAAGTACTTATTGTATGCACGTGAAATGCATTTAGCAGAGAAAATAAATCACATTTTATAAGCGATTCAGGAGCTTTAATCAATAATTAGTACATTATAATACAAGTAAAAGTAAGAAAAAAGAGACACATGAAATTCATTTTGTGTAACTTACGAGATTGAAAACTTATTTCTTAAGAACACCATAGCCTAAAACAAAACTGGAAAAACACAAATACTTTGTAATACATTTAAAAACTAGTACTTAGAAACAATCTTCGACTAGACACCTAGTTTCACATAACAATAATTTATTAGCAGCGGAAAAACACTACACACATCTCCAGAGTTTCATTTACAATGGATTTCTGTAAAGTAACGCCTGATTATATATCTTAATAATTGATTCATTTATATACAATATGATTAATTCCTTCAATGTTATTCTAACGTAGCCACAGGCATCCACTAGCAAACTTCAATGCTTGTGTTCAGCAAACTTAACTCATAGCTGATAAGACAAGTCTTCTTGAACTGGCCCTAGTTGAAGTATACTTCAGTGTGTTAACTTATATGGATTGTGTACCAAGATGTTCACTTGATGTACTGGTGTAGAGGCGCAGATAAATTGAGTGCATACTCAACTCGTCATTATTGAAGAATTATATTATTTCTCTTTAGCCACGACATGTGAATCTTGGTGATTATTTGTTAGGAATAACTGTTTTTACACACATTTCTGAAAGGTTTAATATAAAACTTTGAGTATGATTGTATAATAATGTCTTTAGCCAACAATATCTAAACATTTTATGTATTCATAATAACTACTAAGTTGAAAATTAATCATAAAATAAACTAAATCTGAGGGTTAATAATTTAGCTCAGCAAAGCCAATAGAAACTAATTAGCTACCAACCCCCGTGTTCGATGTCTCACTACCTTTACATACACCGTACAGGTACTAATACACAACAACCTTTGAAACAAGACCGGGATTAAATGTTTTCATACTATGTACTATAATGTACATTATAATTTGAATAAATAAATGAAATAAAATAAATAATATATATTTATTTATTTTATAAAGCAAACACTTACAAAATCTCACCAGTGACTTTGGTAAAAAAACTAACTTAAAATGTATTTCCCGTGTATGTATGTATGTTTGCATATACAGTAGTATTAACCTCCGCAACATCAGTCGGCGTGTAGCGATGTAGCGGAAACGTGCGGAATGCTCTTTACGACATCACTGCCTACTTCACACTCATCAGAATTGAGAGAGTAAGTCTGTCTGTCACATTTACTAAATAAAATAGAAATTTCACGAAGAAACTTTATGATAGAAAGACACAAACCACTCATAGTCGGCTTCGACAAAACTCCCCTTTAAAATAATATAGATTAAAAAAAAGCTTTTTTTATAGCAAATATATTTTCGAGCACAGTGCTTTGCCTCTACGTTTATTGTACGAACGGCAAAGCTTTTGAACACTTTACTAACAGGTGTGTTTCCTGCGAACTACAATCCAGGGATCTTCAAATCTAGAGTTAATAGGTATCTTCTAGGTAAACATGTTACACCCTAGGCTGCAGCAATGCTTAACATCAGGCAGGCTGTAGTCAAACCTAAACCTATGCCATGTAAAAAAATAACATTTTCGAGTCAACTTTCGCTTGAAAGAATAGTTGTGATTTGCCCGATATCACATGGTATTAGTTTTATGTTATAACTTGTTCCTAGGCTTGCAGTCATACGCAGTAAATAAGTTATGAAATAGCGCGTATAACTACATATAAATATGTTAATTCTGTGTGTTTATTTTATGCATTCTGTAACGCCTGAATGAAATGACTTTATTTTTAAACTGATACCGAGTAAGTACGTAAGACACCACTAGTCTACAGGAAGCGAGCTGGAATGCTCTTTACGACATTATTCCTTACACTTCACATATAAATATAATATGTATACTTATTATACATACACCACGGAGGCCATTTTCTCTTCAACATTTGTTAAGATAAAGCTGTAAACAGAATTCCTGAGTAGCTCTAGAGACATGTAGCGAACGTAGGGATTTATTGAGTCCTAAAGGGCAACAAAACTAGAAAAATGTGCTAAGTTTAAGTGTCTGAATGCTACTTTGGGTCAAGGTCTTTTATTACAAATATTGTCATAAAAAATATGGAAAAATTGTTTAACAGATGCCTTCGTTGTTTTGATAAAAAAGTAGCATAATTACTCGCATAATTAGTCACACTACCCCCACATGAAAAAATCAAAATACAAGCAAACAAACAACCTTATGTTGTAAATCCAATGATAATCAAATGAGACAGTCATGCTTAAATGCTTACGTCTCATTGTACAACGCCCATCACGCAAAAACGGCTGATTTTGGGTATGTAGGTAGTACTAGGTTTTAGGAATGTCATAGAGTATTTTTTATCCCGAAATAATGCGAGAGAAGCCGCGAGCGTTCACTATTACATAAGGAATGTGCGAAGAAAAAATCTCCACCGATATACATTTTAAAATACTGTTCTAAAAAATTCATAAAATTCATTCACCAGTCCATTATAGCAACAAAGAAGCGCAAATAACTCAAGTATCCAGTAATTAAAGGACACCACAATAAATTAGCAACAAGAAAGCTGGCAACTTTGTACTCAGGCATCGCTCAGACCACCGCGAGTTTGTTGCTATCTAGTGGCCTTAATTACCAGTAATGCCTAGATCCCGGAACCTATACAAATAACTCGCAACATGGGATAAAATATGGAAAGGAAGATGGTAAACTAATATCTTCATTTTTTTATCTTAAAGTTACACCTAGTTATCCTTCTATGATTACCTTAATTATACTACGACGACGTTACATGCTCGAGATTTCTTTATTAACTATGTAGTCTCACTTCTGTATGTACTAGGCGTCACACTTTTTATAAAAAGACAAAACTTTTGAACTAATGTCACTGTCATTGTAGCGCATGTAGCGCCGTCCTCCTGTCAAACCTCATTCATTTCTTGTGTGCGGGCGTCGCAACATCATAAATTTCGTTGAATTTTACTATTTGAATTTTTCGTGGAAAAAAGTGTTTATTTAATGTGTTCAAGTGGTAAATTAGGAAAAGGAGCATAGGAATTTTAAAATAACGTCGAAAATTCGACGTTTGGTACAAAAACTAAGCAATTCATCAACCAGCTCAAAGGATAAAGGTTAGTGCAACTACTAACTTACCAAAGCAATCTTACTGCATTTATTCATGATCGATTTTAATTTTCTTGGTACAATCTTATATATTTTATAAAACTTTACCGAATAGATCGTAAACATAGTTTTTTTTTTCAACAAATGATATAACGTTCTTTTTTTGAAATACCCACATTTTTGTCATGTAGATCGGAAACAATGACATTTCTAGCAATGTTTCTGTAACGATCTTATTTCGATGTACCGACATATTTGTTGTTTTTGTAACAAATAATGTAACAAAATATGAATTTATTTGTTACCATTTTCTTACATACATTGTTCTACAGTTTATTCAATGTAAAAAGAACTAGATTTTCTGACCTATAAAGGTTATTTTGTTTGTGATTCATATTTATTTGAGCACGGTTAATAACAAACCCCGGCGACGTCGACGACGACGACGTCGTCTCGTATAATTATTATGGTCGAACTTCACTTAAGTAAGTTCGTTTAACCATTAATTATATCTGTAATATCTTTGATTTTGGATCGACGAGGGAGTGAATAGTTGGTCTGCTCGTAGATACTCAAGTACAATAATTAATTTCTGTGAGTGGGGTATCATAATCTTACGAATATGTGTTGTTTTTTTTGCAAACATATGTTTTGCTTTTTTTTTCTTTTTTTCCGGCACAATAAAGCGACGGATTAACAGAACTTTATATGGATAAAGTGGTAGTAAAAGGTCTTGAAAGTGATCTAGTTTATCGGAAACGCTGCGAGTGAAGCCGCGGGCATGAATGTAATTTTTAAACAATTAAACAACAATACTTCTGTCGTATGTAAATTTCGTAAATTACTATTCCACGTGACTATGTACAGGATCATTTATGAGAAAAAATGCAGTAAACCTATAAGCAATGAGCATTAAACAACCACACACGACATCCATAAAACTTATAAGAGCAAACTAGTGCAGTTTCCCATCTGTTATTATATTATTCTGTGCGCATCTGTGCGGGCAAACTGCAGAGTTTTCCAAAGTTAGATTAAAGTTAGTAAACGCCGGTGGGTTGTAAATAGGGTGTAAATACAAATACAGCGGGTAACTATGGACTTGGGCAGGTTGCGAGACAAGTTTCTTACTACTGCTTCTTTTTAGCCAGTTAAATATGTAGGTAGGAGATGGTTCAATTGGATTGATTGTGTTTTTTCGTATTATTTAAGCTAGCGGGATTTCTATAGAACGTTTTTTTTTCTGTAATAATATATTATTTATCACTATGATTTATTAGATAATCACTCAAGTTTTTTAAGTGGGCATAATCAGAACCTGGACCATAATTAAAAGTCATCTCTAGCTTCACATTAATAAAATGTATGAGAAATTATGTTTTTATAACGACATTCCAATCTTACTAGATATTTACCTAAACCTGTCTATCAAAAGATGTCTATAATAGATGTCTCTCTTTTCTCATGAAATATTCTTCTCACGAATGTTGGAATCGTTGTTATTATTGAAAATATGAACTTTGATAAATAAATGCAATATCATTATTAAGGATTCGTTATTTCTCTCGAAAATATTGCTTGTTGTTTGCGAAGGAAATAAATATCTAAGTTACTTATATATTTTACCATGTATGTACATACATACATTTCATTTCAATGCCGTCAAGTATCTAATGGCATGTTCAGGCAGCTTCGTTTAAGAGCCAGTCCCATTCCAGTACAGGTGTTACTCACTTTAGATAATAACCAGTGGATGCCCGTGGCTTCGCTCGCATTATTTTGAGATAAAAAACTCATACTACCTACATACCAAAAATCATGATGATTCAGCCATTTTTGTTTCATTAGAGTTTAAATAAACAAACAAACAGATAAAAAGAAAAACAAATGAAGATATAAACAGACAAACAGATAAACAGACAACAAATCTAAAAACTGCTGAAACGTGCTCTGTTATAAATTTAAAGTAGACCAAAATTTTTAAGACTCTCGGGAATATTTAAAGAAATATAAGAAGTCATTTAACAATTAACCAATTCGCACTTTTGGGTGCTTACATCTCTGAACTTTAAATAGTAGTTAGGATTGATGATTTTTTGTACAAGAACGAAAATTGTGCTAAACTCTGAGAGCTAAAAAATCTTAAACTATTATTGAATATATTGATATGAAAATAAAATATTGACAGATGTATGTGAACAGACTAGCTCAATTTCAATAAAGACTATCATACAAATTTAATTTTCTTTACTCATTTTCTTATAGCTTAGAACTTTTTCTACTTAACGTATTCTAAAAGATACATACCTACATTTTCAATGTTTTTATTTAGGTAAAATAAATAATTATTCAATTTTCTTTAAATCATTAAAATGAGATAGGAACACAACACAGAAAACCAAATCACAAATTCGCTTTAATCTACTGGAATAAGTTAGACTTTATTGATTAAACAACCGCTACACACGGTGGTGCTGGTGTTTCGACATAATATTCGACGTAACTAAATTAGCCGGTATAAAAACAATTAATACACATTCAAATATCAACTAAAGCAACAACTGTATGATCGAAAAAAAATATTTTATGAAATTCACATTTATCATCTAAATCCACACATCTTCATCTTCCTCAACACTTTCCTCAGAATGATATTCCTCTGACTCTTCATATTCATATTCTGCTGATATCGTAGGAATCGGTTCAGTAGATTTTGTTTCGTGTAGAGATAATGTAGTGCTCTCAGTAGCTGATTCTGAAGTGCTAGTATCTGCAGTGCTTGATGATGTACTCGACCTGTCTTCGTCTGTGGTCGAGCTGGTCTCTTCAGGTTTAGGTGAGCTGGACTCATTATCGCTGTATACGAATGTGAGGTTGAGTAACAGGATGCATATCTGGAACCAATTTATTTTTTCAGATATTTTTGACTAACAGCCATGTCTGCATAAATTATTTAATGTAATTTTTTTATCTCGTGCCCTAAAAATATTTATAATTTTTGAACATATTAAAATAACTTACATTATAAAAAATCGAAAAACTGCATTTACTGTACGAAACAAGCATCATTATTATTAAATGACTTTGCGAAGAAATAGCCTAATAAGAAATATGTTTAATAGATACTTAAATTAAACAGCTATATTTCTTAAATACAATTAGGATAAAGTGAAAATACTAATCGTATGAAATCCAAATGTAACCATCTAAAAATTTAATCATTTATAATATTTCAACCACTTACCAGTGTGATTTTCATATTTGCTATACTTACGACTATTGAAAATAATACTGGCCCAAGATCTCGCCAGGCTTAGATTATATAGCAAAACAAATTGTATACTCATTCACACAATTTTTACTTTACATTATGGCTATTCTATTATCACAAAACTCAAGCAAAACCGGGCTTTATTTTTAAACAGATAGAATGAACTTTGGTACATGAGGCTAAACTTATTACTTGATATGTTTACATTTTAAATTGGAAAAGATGAAGCTTATCTAATGATGTATTGTATTGCAAATCACTTTACTAAGAAGACGGTTCATAATGAATTTCCTGACATGACGTACGTATTACGTACTGCCACAGATGAAGTAATGGAATAGATGTAGCCTAGCCAAATAAATTGAAGCACCTCCAATTGAAAGACATTTACTAAATCTGAGAATGCGTCTAGTAGGTAATTAGGCATGAATTTTGAGGAACATTTTTTATAAGTTGGCAAGTTTTTTGTTGCTAAGCGAGTACAAAATCATAACATAAAAAACAAGTCATGGGTGTATGACTGCAATCGAACTTAAACCCGGTCAGAATGTTAATAATCCAGTCGGGGCAGACATTTAAATAGAAAAAAATCCGGGGAGCGATTTTTTTTTTAAACGTCAGGGGGTGTGGTTGGAAGTATAAATCTCGATTTTCTAACTAATCCCGGTAGAGCATTCGCCGCCATCTTGTTTTAAAGTTCAATTTTTTAGTTTTTTTTAAATAACTTGTTAATTTTCAACTTTAGAGATTTACTTAGATTAGACAACTTAGAGATACGATATCAAGAGTTACGCCCTATCTATGCATATTACATTATCTTTGCGTATTACGTATTGTTTTTATTTTGAGAAACATGTCAATAACCATTGTCATTTTTTATTGTTTAACTATTTACAATGAAGCAAGGATATTTAGACATGTGTCTGACAGCTGAACAAACGTTGTCGTTGGTAAAATTTTATTACAGCTGAAATTCAATAATAGTGCACATTTTGACATACAACAGCTTTGTCTCATAGTACCTACATATATCTACATAAGCCATTGTTTTGCTTTGCTATTTTAAAACCCTGACATTATCTTAATATTTTATGTATCAATTCAAGTAAACTATAATATAATGCTATGTTACCGTTTAAATAATGTAAGTTTGTTAGTCTGTTTCTATAACACGACGGTCCATTTTTATTTGAATGAAATATATGTAATACGAGTGTGTTAGGCTAGACTACTTTAATTCGACACATTGGAGGTGAAACCGCGGGCAATCACAAGTCATTAGTTAAAATATGATTGAACATGCGAGGACCCCGACATGCTAATAAGAAGAGGTCACGTGTCATCGTTGTGTTCTTTGTGAGTGAAATATGTATGACCATGAATTCATTGAGAACAATATTCTCAGACTTGGTTCTTGTGCTTTGGAGAACATGTCAAGCTATGAATCCACAAGATGGTTGAATACTTGTTGTTTTTTTCTAGCTTGCTATTTGTCGCCATATCTACTTAAAGCAGCGTTTAAACATTTCATCACATTGTGACATATTTTCTAAGCCGAAAGGTGTATTAAATTTGTTGAAGCACTCAAGAACTAAAATTCAACGAGTTATTCTAAGTTTGTTAATCGCCTACATGTGAACCTATCCATTCAAGGACTGGCCACACGTTTATTTTATCAATATATTTATTCCAGGCGAATAGCTCCGCAAACTGAATAACAGGCGCTTAACGTTTTCCCTGAATGACTGTGAACATTGTGAACAAGCAGAAACATTTATGTCCGCAACACCATCGAATATATTTTAAGTCGCATTTCCGCATAAATCGCGTTTCATACAAAAGGGGTCGCGTTACTTCGCCGCCGTGCAACCTAATAGCTATTTGGGCATTGTTTGAAGCGACTCCACGAGATATGGGGCTTGAGAATGCCTCTTCTATTATGAGAGGTGGTCTAGAGTTACGACTTTGGCCTGGTTGTATAAAAAATAAAATCTAAAAAACAAACAAATGTTATCTAAGGTTTTTTCTTTAATAATTTTGAAATAACTGACAATGTAATCAATTACCCAGCACTATTTCAACATTACAATAATACATTCTGTTAATTTTATAAAATAAACTAAGAAACATAGAACATCAACTCCAATTATACGAAATCGCTTTTGAACTCCAAATCAACTGTCAGTGACTTAGCATTAATCAAAACCGTTTATTTTATCAAACACTTAGTCTAAATTCATTAACAAATGAAATAAATAAACAAAAGTTAGTCACAAGTCATAATAAATGGTTCAATCTATTTCGGAAGTTACTGTAATTAATTTAACTTGATCTCTCGTAGCTGAATAAAGTGATGGATAGAATAATAAGATTCTCACTTAGTTTTGAATGATAAAGTAGAGAAATAAATGAATTATGCACAAAATAATCGAACTTAATTCGAATAATTTAATATTGAGGCAATGTAGTATTATTATTATATTATTAGTTGCGGTCGTATTGTGGTAGGGATTTTCAGGCTACTGCATTTGAAGAGTTGTCCTACTCTTAAAATTCGTAGCCGAATAACATCCTGATGCTAACTAAATATACTGAAACTAAATAAAAAGAATGATTAAGGTATCTAGATAAAATCTTGATAAAAAAAAAACAAAGAAGGAGATCTTTTAACTCTTTTCACAACGACTGAACCACCACAGGCGAAGAACAGGCTATCCGAGATGAGAAGAGGGAGACCTTTGCCCAGCAGTGGGATCCAATAGGCTAATAATAACAATAATATTGAATACTATGAAAATAAGAGTATTCTCTCTCTATGAGTCGTATTTTTCCTCATGACTGGGGGTCGTGGCCCCCCCCGCAGAATTAATTCGTTAGGTAAATTTTCTTGTGCAGATACATCGCGGTGGGCGCCCAGGTCCTTCCACGAAAGCCCCGTGTCCTCGGATAAGACACAGAGTATTAACCTTACCATATCTCATTAACTAGATAATTCTTGTCTTTTTACCGTCAAAGCTTCATTGAACGAAACAAGCTAATAATTTCCAAATCAAAGAGCTGTCATCATCACGTCATCAAACACTTGAGGCGGCCATCTTCAAAGTTCTAATTTCAAAAGCCAACAGTTTCCGTTTCCTGCTCAATTACGACAATAACGGAATAACGACGAGTAACGGGGGGTAACGTTCTATTACGATGGTCATCAATCAACATCAGACCGTTTTAGCTAATCACTGCTATAATAAGAAATTAACTTGTCTGTCTGTTACTTTAGTATCATGGGAATCACAACTGAACCATAATTAAGTGACTGCAGTATTCTACGACTATCAAAGATAAGCGACTGTCTTCGCGGTCAGTTCCTGGATGGATGACCAATACAAGTATCTCAATGTTTTTACTGCTTGTAATGACACTTCGAAGTATCAATTTAAAAAAAACATAAATTAATTCAAAACTGAGTGCAAACCAATAAAATGTAAAAGAAAACTAATCTAGCATGAAAATATCTTATTTATTAAACTAACCATGTTTGTTTAGGCCCTTAATACATAAGTGATTGTTATAAATGTATAATATGTAATTAATTTTGCAATTATCAATGTGAGAATATTTTTTTATTTCATAATACACGTAAAACCAAAAGCCTTAACTAGATATAATCACCCAATCCGTTGAGCGTGATTTAATTACTTAAAGTTATTTAATACCTGTTCAAGTGAAAGCTGTCGTTAAATTATGAAAGCTTTAACGATGTAATTTTAGCCAGAAGCTTAGTTTCAAGTAAAATTCTGTAAGTTTGATCACTATGATTATAATGGTAGCAAACTATTTTTGGTAAGTAATAAGAAAGTAAACAGAGTAACATTTTGGGAACCACGTACCCGATTCCATCCTCGCCGGCGAGGCGGTAGACCCCGACCCATCAGGTCAACTCGTCTATCTCCAAATAATCACTCAGACACAACCACTGATAGGGCCTTAGCTTACTCCCCTTCAGGGATGAACAGGGCAACCTGGTCTCCCCCTTCTGGCGACGGTCCAAGCCGAGGTTCGTGCCTCAGAGGCGCCCTTATGCCAGTCGTCCCTAACTAATACATAGGCCCGGGCACCATCAGTGCCCAGCCATCGTCCAGTGAAGCAGCAATGGTAGCACTTGGAAACCGGTTGCATAGTCCTTTCCAAAAAAAAAAAAATTGGGAAACCAGAGCAGATGTGTTCCAAAAATTGTCCCTGGCTTTTTATCATAACAACTGCAGTCTTTAGTCAGAGTAATAAAGAAAGATGGTTTGTTCTTAACGGTATAGTTCGTCATTCTTTTATGACAGGAAGAAAGTTGTGTTTCGATAACGATCTAATGAGAACTGAGTATTATTTGATAGTAGGCTAAACAAGTAAAAGGCCTACGCAATTATATTAACACTTGAAAACCATCAAAATATTTAAACTAGTAATAGTATAACTTAAACTTTTATTGGGTTCTGCAGGTTCGTATCCTGCCGGTTGTGATTATATTCGCTTCTTTTCCAATAAAAGTTTAAGTTAAACAACCGTAGTGCGGGTTTAGCACTTGACAAAAAAAACTCATAGTATTAAGTAGTATGTCTAAATGGGAGTGGTGAGTTCTGATGCTGATGAATTAATGTCGCATTCAAACAAGCTGTTGCTTTTGAGTTGGACAACGTGTACGCCCAATAAATAATTACATTAGAGAATAGAACGAAGAACATCATCATCATTATTATCATATTTTACAGCCTCACATAATCTAAAACTGTACCGATCAGTTAGTTACCGTATAGAATATTGCGTAAAAAACATTCATCGTAATCAATCTATATCGTATCATATTTATCTGACAGACTGACATAGTGATGTATCAACGTACAGCCGCACTGGACGGATTAGGCTGAAATTTGACATGTAGATAGATGTTACATATGAAGTAGGCATCCGCTAAGAAAGGATTTTTAAAAATGCCCCTTTTAAGGGGTGAAAGAGGTGATGTAAGTTTTACTTCTTAATGCGAGCGAAGCAGGCGAGCATTCACTAGTTAGGGAGTAAAATGTTAACCAGTCTACGCAGGATTGGCCAAAATCATGTTCCAAACCTCACACAGACATGACCTAAACAAGTTTACCACATTGCTAATACGACTTCGATACCGCCTACTATCTATTCTGAATCCGAACACACATGTCCTTTATATGGGGGCTATAATCATTTGTTAGAAATAATGGAATAGGTATTGTTTTAAACATGGTGTACGAGTGAGATACACTGATAGATAAATCATACTTAATTTCTGTTATGATAAAAAGATGTTTTTTTTGTTTAGATTAGATGTTATAGGACATGGTAACCAAGTTGTTGATAATTCTTGATGAACAGTACATGTACCGGGGCTCACATACTATTGTTTGATTGAATAGTATTCGTATGCGGTCTGTTGTTAGATGAGTCAGTAAGTGTAATTCCATTTCAATACACACACATTGAAATGGAATAAGTAACACTTTTTGACCCATCTAACACTTTGAATAAAAGCCTATATAGGTATGTACTCTTTAAATTGCATATCCATTTAAATTACTCATCATCGATCAGAGGTTGCTTGAGGCTGCTTTTGGACACTAGTTTAATATAATTTATTTTATGTAACGATAAAGAGTATATCTACTCTCATACAAGTTAAAGGAGCAGCTTTAAGCTTTAATAGTAACCCCCCAGCCGATAGAAGGTCGTCATTAAAGCGCTAGTCACGTCTCGACCCACACATTTGGCAAATCTTTACCCCTCCCCCCTCCTCTTACATCCCCCTTCCCCCACGGGAAACTTTTAGATTCACCTGAAATTTCAGGGAAAGTCATTTGACCGTCATCATCATCATAATTATCACATGGCGACCCTCGCTGAGAACTTCCAGTTTTGATTAATAACTATATTTTGTTAGTGAAAGTTTTTCAATGTTTTTCTGTTTATATTATTATCATAATCATCTTTATTCATAAAAAAGTATGACATTACGTTTTATACGAGTAAGTATTGGCTAGGGTTAGGGTTGAACCATTCATACGAATGCTTTAGTTTATTTTAGCCACGCATATAATTATTTATGAGCAAAAGTCTGACTAAAACTTTATATGGCTTTTTAATTTGCTTATTTACTCGATTTCAATTTTTACTGGAAATACATCAATGTTACAGAATCGATTCATTAGTGATGTTTGTTTTAGGCAATTATGTACATCGAAATTTTGAATTGAATATAATAATATTATAAAAAGATAAAACAATTCATTTCTAAGAATAATATTAATTTATGTTTGTTACCTGGAAGCAAACACGGTTTCTTCTAGGCAAGCGTGCTAGATCGTAGATTACAACGTTGCTTAACATCAGGCAAGTTGTAGTTAAGCGTGAGCCTATATCAAGTAAAAAAAAACAAATCCTTAAAGCTTGAAGAGGTTGAAGGCCGATTCTATTACGTGAGGCCTCCACAACTCTGTTACTGTAATCTAATGTAAACAACTTGTTCTGGAATCTTCCACAGGGGGCATACGTGACGCATTGTAAGCAGGATTGTTGAGATTTTGGATACATGGATAGAACATTGTTTTTGGGTCAGGAAACAATAATACAGTGACAAAGCTATAAGTAAAAAGACACTACAATTTTTTTCTTTCACAAGCTTGTACTAACACTAACATACAAACAAGCAGAAAGCAGTTGTTGAAAATCCTTCCAGATTGCATGTGAAAATATATTGTTAGAATCAGTGAAAAGTTCAAGAAAAATATCAAAGTTTTTCCTACTTACACACGTAAGAAAATAAACCTAAAACTAACAAAGTTAAAGTTTTATCATAAACAACTCTACACAATTATGAAAAGAAAATGTACGGGCGCTAATTTTTATATACCTACCTATTTTACACGCTTTTATTAGGTTACCTTGTAACTAATTTATGTTATGCTTCTACTTAAACTGTCAATGAAGATACTAGTTTAGATATTCAAAATATACAAAACATATCTATTAAACACAAAACGTCAAATGCATTTCGGCATGAAATTTCAAACACTAAATACTAACTTTACAATCCCTCCACGCTTGATAAGTACTAGTAAGTTAGTATAAAGGCAACTATAAGCCACTTAGCCAACTTAACTTCATACTTCTAGTTAGAAGGCAGAGTATCAGCAGAACTTATACCTGCATAATATGTGCAAGTCGTAGGTAAAAAGCTTACTTATATTATGTTTAGTTAAAAACATGATAAACTCTCGACACCAGAGTTGGCCACTCTCATTTGATAAGAAGAAGAAGTTAAAATCTTAACTTCATTCCTCTTTCTCGAGTCCTACAAGACCACTTATTATTATTAGCTTATTAAATGTAGGTATTTATTAATTGAACAATTTTTTTAATCCACCAAATTGAAACGAAGTTAGTTATTAGTATCAGTATCATTATTTTTGGTGCCTGAATAAAAATTTCCTTCGCATGTAATAACTATACAACAAATTCCTTCGTATTGATACAGGGTCAAATCCATCTCCATATAATATAAATTTACACAAATCAATTGACCAAATTGAGAGCGAAGAAGTAAATAACTACACATTTACATATAAAAAATAATAATAATGGCACCTACGCAAAGACGCCTTACCCAGCAGTGAGTCGACAAGGGCTGAAGATGATGAGGATGATGACATTTGCAAATCTTTGCCTTTACACTTATAATGCGATAACTTCATCATTCCGCTGCTGTTAAGTCGATAAAAGCCCTTAAAAACCTCGTGACCTTGGTCTCATTCAAGCCCCACATTATCTCTCTCCAATAAACTAGCCATTTCCCTTGCAGATGGAGCCACCTGGCTTCACGTGAGATTTATCTGTGAGCGCCTGCTTTACGCAATAAATATTGCAAGATCTGCGGAGCTGCGATCCGTCTTGATTTCGCGAACGTTGTCTTTATTCATGTGTCACTGATTATTTGGGGATAGATTCGACACTTTACTTGAAGCACTTTACTAGTTTGCCTGCGAACTACTATTGAGGAGTCTTCAAAAGTAGAGTAAATAGGAAGGTAGCATATAACATCCCAGATTGCACGATCGCTTAAGATCATCTGGCTGTAGGCAAACGCATACTTGTCTTATACAACATACTTAAATAAGTATCGCATGGTTTGGTTATGTTTGGTTATTTGAAAATCACTAATTGTGTCAGTTGTCTCAAATTGTTAAGACCATTACAGACGGCAAATTTTAATAAATAAGCTTTTTTCTATCGACCACACTACATAAATATATTTTCACGATATCTTCAGAAGAAATCTTTGTGAAATGATACAGATACTGCGTAAGGAATATTTAAGGCTGAAAGTTATGTATATAAGATTTCTACCACATGTCGCATGCCTAATCAGAAAGTCTACTCAAATTATATTACCTACGTCTGGAGAATATATATAATAATCTTTGTAGTAGGTAAATAAGTCACGTAATTTTTGTAAAAGAAGCTGTATTCTGAGATAAGAGGCGATGCCTTGTTTTGAGAATATTCGAACCTACCCCAGGGCACAGAATACATAATGTCTGTGATAAATCTGTTTCTTATTGTTCAAATACCACATATAAATGTATATCAACCATTGAATTGAATATTGGATTCAAACACAAAAGCACTTGTTCAGTTCGCATCTCTTAACATTATCGTATTAAAAATATTAATCAACTGGATTAATCCAAGCTAGTTTCATTACGTTTCCTTATTGACAAAATAATGTCTCAATCAAAAGTAATACTTATTATTTCCATTACAGAGTTAATTTTAGTTTAAATTTGTTTTCTCCTTTGCATAACTGACCGAAGCCACGCCACCGCTTTGGCACTGAATTTAATCACCAAGTTCCCATTCCTAATGTCTCGCTTACATTATTCCAGTTTAGGAGTCCAGTACAGCTGGAATGCTTCTGATGTAATGAAGTCCGGTACTAATAAAAAGAATAGACTAGAATAACATTTAATGTGACAGATTTACATCAGGACACACATTGAACACACACATACATATAAATCTACGACAGCGGTTTACTTTTGAATCTAGTAATGTCAATCTTGGCCGAATCGATAATGTAAATTGTTATGGTCAAACTAGTACCAATCCAGTGCAGGCGCAAAGATCGAATAGTGAACTTACTATTGCTATGTTGTTATTGTGTGATAAGATACTGAATCAGGCGTTAATTTGCGGAACTCATTGTAAATGAAACTCTGGAAAGAATAATTTAGTGTTTTTCTGCTGCGACTACTCCTTAACCGGCTTCAAACAGTAAACTTGGTGGTTTTTAGACTACAATGATGTAGACGATAACAAGCCCAATATTTCTTGAACTGGATTACTCGACTGGAATATTGTAAACCAGGCATAACTGTAAAGTTTCTTTATTCGCAAAGAAAAATACAAGTCGGAGGAAATAAAAATATGAGTCTTTGTTTGGAAGCAATATAAGGAGGTATTGTTGTGTTTAGTTTATGTAAGTCACTTGGTGTGGTTTGTATTGTGTAAGGAAAATAGCTTAATTATTGTTGTTGCCGGGATAAACTAATATTTTTTTACTACTACAATACCTAGACTTTCTAATACTGCATGATACTGCAGAATGTAATTAAGAGAATGTAAATTATATACTGACTTATATAAACATGTTGACACATTTTTACTCGTAGGAAAAAAATATAGATTAAAGAAATATTCTTAAATTTGTACGCTCACAAACTTATACTAGATTGGATAGGTGGCGCAAAATGATATTTAATTTGGGCGCTTCCGAAAGGTCACAACTGTTTTGTTTTTTGTTTTTCAAATTTCTTTATTTATAAGCACTTACAAAACATTTGTGGTAATAGTGTACATTATCCTATCACAACAATATCATAAGCTACAATTTGTTTAAGTGGTTAGTTACCTTTTAAAACTTTTCACTGCTGAGTATTATAAACAAGTACTTGAATATTACACATAATTTAAACTAAATTGAAAGTGAACTAGAACAATGTAAGTTTAGAAACAACAATACATTTTACGAATATGATTGAATAAAATAATTTATTAATACCAAAAGAGAGGGTACGTCTACAAATTTGTCAACAAATTTGTCATTATTACTACATATATATATGTTAAGGTTATAAAACTCTAGACACCAGGGTTGGCAACTATCATACAAACTCACTGTACTTTTGATGCAAATATACTATGTACATGATATACTCAGTCTCTCCATCTTAATCAATTAACCAAGTTTAATGGAGCTGCATGTTCCATATACATGCATGATCGATCTTCTAGTTCCTACATAAAATTAGTTGAACGATTAAATTTAACATGTTTATTAAGCTTATTTGTTAATGATCCGTGAAACAATGTAATATTAAATGCTACGGAATAGATATTGTTTAATACGCTTTGCTTTATACTATATATTTAATACAATAGTGTTAATTAAACTGAGTTATATATTTTTATAATCGCATGTAAATCGCTGGAGGGGGCATATACTCAACAGTGGGTACAACAATGTGGTGTATGATACATGTTTTATACTTATATTAACGTATATATATTTTTTATGTTGGTTGTAAAAACTGATCAACTATTAATAGAAACTTTTCTTGTACGACTTTAAAAATATCATGAAAGAAACGACTCCTTTGTTCAAACAATTGTCCTGAAGAATTTCATAATTTTTCAGGAACCTTGTAAATGTAAATGTACTCGTACAAACATATATGTGATAGGCAAACCTTTTGATCAAAATACTTTTTTAAATTTCCAAACTACGCTCAGTTTATACCCATTATAATTTTTTTTTACTGTAAATTTCGTAACCTCTGAAAAAGTGTAATTAATGAAGTAAATGAATATTCAGTGAGAAAAAACACGATAGGGTTGACCAAATACGCGAGCTTATTTGATTTCCCATACTTAATTTTAGGATAAAGCTTCATTAATGGGTAAAGGATGTTTAAACAGGAGTTTGGTTTGATTAAGTATAAATCAAGTACAGGCTCATTTCAAGTGAAACTGAAACATGACTTAGTTTAAACTTGTTATATAATCAAGAATTTTATTGCTCAAATCATTTTAATAGTCGATACCTTTCATAATAGTACATTAGCGCAGGTATTTAAAAAAATAGTAGCATGGCACGCACGTACCAGGCACACATCACAAAATACTTCAATCAATAGTAACATGTCTTATTTACTTATTTCAAACAACAAAAAACTCATTCTTTTGATATTCAAAGCCCGTAACAATTCTCCAAACGGAATTGTAACTTTTTAACAGTGAGAATAACTTTACAGGCAAATAAACTTGACTAATGAAACTCACTTAAATGTTTTTCAACGGATCTAAGTATTATTTGAGTATATCTTTTCCAGCATAAGATTTCATTCGATTGAAATCTGTGTACAGGGGAACAAAAGTTGATTTTGTATTTATTTTCTTTTCGCGACACAAAGTAATTTCTTATATTGTTCGCGCGGCGAAATTTTGCGAATTTACGTACAGTGAGAGGTTGTTTTTTTCGCGCACTGTAATATATTTTATAGTTATAAAATATAAATACAAACGGTTCAGATCTTATAAGATCTTGAAAACCGAGTGTGTGATAAAATGTTTAGAATCTGACGTATCCTAGTTTTATTCTAGCCATACACCCACTTTTCTAGTTGATCTTGAATGTCCAAGATAACATTGTAATGAAACCGATATAATGTTTTGATGATTAATAAACTTACTTACTAGTAAATCGTTAGGAATGTCTCGTGTATAGAAAACCTGAGTGCCCATATTTTATTTTATTTTTTAGTACAAAGCCGACCCGGAAGTAATAATACAAACTGTTTTAGTAGATTCCAATGGAAATATATTACAATTTGTAAAAAAAAATAAGAATAGCTTAATATCACGACCTGCCATCTCACAAGCCAGCAAGTGCAGTTCTTTTTCATTTCTTTCCTTTTCATTTGTCCGCGAGTCTGCGTAGAATGATTGCGGCGGGATCAGTCGGGTGAACACTTCTTGTACACCTAGCGATTATTCTGAAGAAGATAAGGTTTTTAATTTATTTATTCATTTATTTAATATATATATTTATATATTCTATTCGGAATGTTCATTTTAGAACTCGTTGTTTTGGATGTCCAGTTTTTGTCAAAACTTTTGAAGATAAATAAGAAAACAGCTATGATGATGTACAACATTCTTTGTGACAAAAAAACTTGTAACGTGCATGTTTTACTTTTCCATTATCGTTTTGTACAAAGACTAACAGTTTCATTCGTATATAGTAGTCGAACTGTGTAAATAACATACAATACAGTAATACACACACTTATACAGTTTCACACAATCTCTCTGTTCCCTTTTCTCGTTCCCCTTCTTATCATTAAAAACTTTCGTCTCAAAAACAAAGCAAAGTCCCTTGATTCAATATAATTGAAGATCGCAACAGTCTCTTGGGCAAAGTTTTAACAAGTCTCTCCTATTATAAGTCATCGGTGCGATTGGACATTTTAATCACGGTCGGGAACTTGATATGTGTTGTTCAGATGGTCAGAAGCTGGATGTTTAGGCTCAAGTGCTACAGTTAACTGACTCAAGTACTATTAGTTAATTGAAAAACTGGCTAAATACTAGTTGGACTTACGCACGAAGGTTTCTGTACCATTGTCTTTAAAAGAAAATCACGTTTGCCTCGCACCTTGCGATCGCGCAAACGCCGCGCAAACGCCAGCAAAAAAAATTGCTGATACGTGTTATTTTATCGATTTAAAGTACCAATATCGAACCCGCGACCCTAAGCACGCTGCCACTGCGCCACTGAGGTAGTCTAAACATAAATGTGGGTATCTGTTAAAATTATGTCAGGTGACAGCCAGTAAATTGTATATTAGGGTAGAAAAATATAATCAGTCTCTGCATCGTACACGGTTGCGCCAAATGTCGCTCCAAACAATTAATTAAATTAATATCGTTCAGTCGTATTTATTTGTGATTCTATGGCGGTTTCTTGATTCCACGTCAACTATCTCGTAGTATATTATAGTATCGTGTTAAAACTTCGCGGCTTAAGATCAATTTTCACCGATTAAAATGGAATCATTTTTACAATCACCGCTGGTGTTTTCATTTGAGAACGAATCAGTGAATATTACTGCTGAGAGCTTAAGTGATCAGTGGACAGGATGGAAGGAGCTATTTCTCATTTATGTGCTATAAGGTATGCCAGCTTAGTACTTAGAAAAAAAATATACTAGTGAATATTATTTTGATTATATATTACTGAAGTATCGTGATATGAAGATATTAACAGTTTGAGCTGGAGGCTCGGTGGAAAGTTTTTTAAGGAAATCATACATTTTAATAAATTGTAAGTAAACCGATAATATTTCAAAAGGTTGATCTACAGACACGTTTTTTTTACTTACTACTGAATATGTAATTCTTCTATGCATATATTATTAAAATAAATAAAATAAAATAAAATAAAAAAGCCTTTATTCATCTACACATTTGATATTTCATTAAATTGCACACTTTATTATTACATTATTATCACCACATTAATTCATTTCACTATTTCTTATTTTCTTGTTTTATAACCTGTCAATTACTTATGAATGTCAAAAATTAAGTCATAATTATTTTGGTATATATATGTTATTATGTCGTAGTGATGTCCATTTAAATGTTAGCTTTGTGTCATTGTATATTTTCTTTTTCGTGTGTAGTCGTCGCCTCATTGGCGTAGGCCTCCCCCAGTTTAGTCCACAATTTTCTCTCTTGGGCCAATCTTGTCCACGTCTGTCCATGTCTTTGCGTAAATACGTCTATCCATCTCCGGTGTGGTCGTCCTCTACTTCGTGTGTCGGCTCTGGGTGTCCATTCAATTATTTTCTTGGTCCATCTATTATCCGTCATTCTTGCTATATGTCCTGCCCAATTCCATTTGAGGGTACGTATTGTCTTTACGATGTCTCGAACTCTAGTTTGGCGTCGTATTGTGCGATTGTTGATCTTGTCAGATAATTTAACTCCTAACATGCTTCTTTCCATTTTTCGCTGGCAAATTGCTAACTTGTTTTCGTCTTCCACTCTCAATGCCCAAGTTTGGCAGCCGTATATAAGGCATGGTAGAATGGCAATGTCATACACTTTCTTCTTTAATTTTATGTCAATATCCTTGTTTTTCATTATTTCCTTTAGTCCCCAGTATTTCTTCCAGGCCAGAGTAATTCTTCTGTCAATTTCTTTTCCAGTTAAGTCGTCAAATGCAATAGATTGTCCAAGATATGTATATTCATCAACATATTCTATTTCTTCTTCATCCACCGTCACTTTTACTTTCTCTCCGTTGGTCAATATTTTTGTCTTCATGGCATTCATCGATAGACCTACTTTCTTGCTTTCATTTGAAATGTCTTGAATCATATTTTCCAATTTTCTTGCGTTTTCCGCGAAAACTACAATATCATCGGCGAATCTGAGATGACTTAGTAGTTCCCCATTTATGCAAATACCCTCACTTTCCCAGTTTATATTTCTAAATATCATTTCCAACACACAACAGAAAATTTTCGGAGAAATTGGGTCGCCTTGGCGAACTCCTCTCTTGATAGGAAACTCTTCGCCCTCACGATCCATTCTTATTTTGGCTGTATTTTTAGTGTATATTCCATGCAGAATCTTGGTGTATCCTTCTTCAATTCCTTGCTGTCGAAGTGCGTTCCAAATTGCTTCAAATTGTAAACTGTCAAATGCTTTGGTGTAATCAATAAATCCCATGTACAAGGTTTTATTATACTCTTTGCATTTACTTATCAGGGTTGATACGACTTGGATGTGGTCTACCGTGGAGAACTTCTTACGGAAGCCTGCCTGTTCGTATGGTTGGTTTTCATCAAGAGTCGGCGTGATTCTATTTAGAATTACTTTTGAGAAGACCTTGTATAAGTTGGACATCAGGCTGATTGGACGATAATTGCCGAGTTCGCTTTTATCCCCTTTTTTGTGTAAGAGTATTGTAGTTGATTTGCTCCAATCATCAGGGCTTTGTCCGTTGTTCAAAATATTATTGAACAGCTTTTGAAGCGGTGTGAGCAATGGTTCAAGTAGAGATTTTAGGAGCTCATTTGTGATACCGTCATCACCTGGAGCTTTCTCACTTTTCTGGGTGTTGATAGCATGGATGATTTCGCATTTCAGTATTGGTGGTAAGTCATTTTCAGATAGGATATATGCATTATCCGTACAAGAACCTTGGTCTGCTGAATACAGTTCTCTATAGAATTCGGTAGCTTCTGCCAATATATGTGGTCTTTTGTATACTGTTTTCTTCTGTCTTGTCTTTAAGTTCGCAGTCCATTCTTTCTTGTTATTTAGCTCTTTATAAGCCTTCTTTACAGCTCCAGATTTCTGTATTGCAACTTCCAATATCTTCTGTCTTCGAAGTTTTTTATCCTTCTTTATATGTCTATTTATTTCTTTACTAATTTTTGTTATTTGTGACTTTATTTCTTTCGTACGTTTTTGTGCGTATAGTGATTGTCTTTTTTCAAATAATGATTTCGTTTCTTTACTAATTTCGTCTCTTTTTCTTATACTTGTCTGTGTTATTGTTTTCTGAAAGGTTTCGATTTGATCTTCTAGTTTCTTGTACTGCTTTTGTATATCTGATTCCGTATCAATTGTAAGGAATTTAGATTTCCATTCTTCTTTTTCTGCTTCCGATAATTCTGGTATGTTTCGTAAGCATGGCGTTTTTGTCAGTATAAATTGTCTTGCAAGTTTTGTTGTGATCGTGCATCTAACCATTCGATGGTCAGTTTTAAAGTTTGGTGCAACTACGTCAAAGTTTTTAATTTGTTTGGATTGGTTAGTCAAAATAAAGTCAATTTCATTTTTGTGTTTTCCATCAGGTGTTTTCCATGTCCATTGTCTGTTCTTTTTCCTCTTGAATATGGTGTTCACAATTTTGAAATTATTTTCTTGTGCAAATTCTATGAGTTTCTGTCCATGGTTACTTCTTTTTCCATGTCCGAAAGGCCCAAATACGGTTTCTTCTCCAGGTCTCATTGTTCCTACTTGGGCGTTCCAATCTCCCATGACAATAATGTTGCGTGTTTCCGCATATATTATTATTATTTATTTATTATATTCAATCTAAGTGTTCCAATCGTGGAATGAATTGAGTTGATATAAAAGTTTTTTTCGGACAAAATTAATCCGCATATCTACAACATATCATCTACTCTTACTTTACCAAGTTAAATGTACATTGGCAAACATTGGCCTATAAAGCTAATTAAAAACACCTACATTCAACCACCATTGTGATATTATTACCGTTTCATATGTAAATGACATGAACAAGCGCACTGAGCTCCATAATGCTCGGAATTTACTAAGCCCGGTGACAAATGCTCGCGGTCTGTTTGCTAAATAAATTTAACTACAGCGGCTATTTTCGGCTTTATATTAGCAGGTTGCAAACCATTGTTTCAAATTAAATTTAGGACAATGGATGACGTTGTACAATATTCCATTTTTATACCTAGTTCATGTAAGTTTTAGAGTACGTCGTATAGAAGCGACATGTAATCTCAATATATAAAACTCAAAGGTATACTAACTTGATGTCAGTTCTGACTGTGCGTTGATAGATCACTACATAGTGACTAATCACTACATAGTGACTAATCACTACATAGTGACTAATCACTATGCAGTGATCTATCAACGCACAGCCCAAATCACTGGACGGATTGGGCTGAAATTTGGCATGCAGATAGATGTTATGACGTTGGCATCCGCTAAGAACGGATTTTTGGGAATGCCACTTTTAAAGGGGTGAAATAGGTAATGCAAGTTTTACTTCTTAATGCGAGCGAAGTCGCAAGCATCCACTAGTATACTATAAACTCATAAACAAACTAAACACTACACACAAGTATCTAGATTAGAAAAAAAATACTAACCATTCTAGAGGGTTAGAAAAAAAAATAACAAGCTAACTAAATTTAAAAGCTTATCCGTTTGACTAAAGCCTCTCTCATTAATAAATGTAATTTAAAGCACCTCTGCTTTTATACTTTGAAGAATCTTGGTGAATAGATACTTCTTGAAACCTTCTCATACATAAAATAGCTACAATCAAGTGGTAGTTAAGAATTTATTAAACCAAAATCCTCGGTATTACAGAATTTAGCTTATACTCATCTTATATTGTTATTTTTATAATTTTTGCGTTAATATCTTTATCCAGACTTTTAAATTGTAAAGTTGTAAGCTTGAAATAAATAAAATAAATAAATAAATATTTCAGGACATTATCACACAGCGCCATCTAGCCCCATACTAAGCTTACGCTTGTATCATGGGTACTAGACAACGGATATAATACATATATACAAATATATATATATAAATAAATGTAATATATATAAATGTAAGCACTTGTTCGATAGCAAATTCATCACATATTTAATCCAGCCGCTTTAGAATACAATCTAAATTAGAAACCGCTTACAACCTCACAAAGCCCTGGATATTGTTTCACCACAGACTATGTAACTCAAGAACACCTCTCTATTGAATCTCTTAAGACTGTGTATTTTTACGATTATAAGCAACTACTGTGAGCTCTTAAAGCAAGCTAAAAATTGGGAGTAATAACGCTGCCAGGCTATATTTATGCCTTAACATACATAGGTACATATGTTAAGCCTGGGTAAGCACGTTCCATCCTAGACCGTAATAATTGCTTACCATCAGGCGAATTACGGTTAAGTGCAAACCCATTCCTTGTTAAAAAAAAGCCATCTCATTCACAATCTTTATATAATAGATTGTTAATTATTACTTAAATACATGATTGTTTCTCTTAGTAATTATAACCCATCCTCTTAAAGTTCTTGCATGGCTCCGATAACATGTTAAATTGTTGGTCTTCGCTATTTGTTATAGTATAGCGATAGTTGAAACATGATGCCTCTCAGACGGTTTGAAAATTATTAACACCTTAATATGACACTCATACGAACTTGTTAGTTACACCACCTTTAAATTTTGTATGGCAATCCAGTGGCTTGTATACAAAAATCAATACCTACCAAAACATACCACGCGGATATTTTTTTGGTTCGCGTCAACCAGCATGTACCTTAATCGCGTATGTGACTGATCTATAACGTAAAATTGTATGGATAAGGTTAAACTTTTCTTTCTACAATGAGGCGTCTCTTAACCGCGAAGTCGTTGTTTTCAGAGCTCTGATATTGTTTCAGATTTATAATTCAAAGGAGCGTATTAACAAAGCTTGCAGCATGTCAGCGCTTGAATGGCAGCTGTATCGGTGTAACGTAAACCGCTGAACAAAAGCGCTGAGAGAGCTGCGAGGGGATACTGCAAGCACTGGAAATCATTTGTTTACCTTATTTTTAAACGGTTTTACTTAGCTTATATTATGAGTATTTCAGTTAATAAAATAACATTCGCTTTGAAGAAATGAACAGATTATCTTAAATATTACATGATTTTTCATTATCCTGGTTGGATATCGGTCTGACTTTAGACATGACTTTTAAAGTTTTATGTTTTTGCATTTTACAAGTGCAAATTTTATGTCAAATGTTAACATCAGGTGGGCTGTCTAACTTAATCGCTAACGAATACCTCAGAAAAAAAATAACAATCTTAAGTCCAGATTAGTCAGAAGTATCCCCCGAATGTTAATTTAGAACACGATCAAAGCCCCGCGACAGCAGGACAATGGCGCGCTGATCAATATTTAACCAGCGACTAGGCTCTGCTTACACCAATATTATTTATTATCCTACATTTTCCATGACGTCCTCTAAATGTGATTTAACTTAAATGTAAATTTATTTAATGTCTTATCAAAGTCTTAGGTATTGGCCCACATAATTGCATTTAATGACAAAATTACCAAATAAAATAACAAAAGTGTTCTAAAGTCGCTGTGAAGCTAGTAGGTTTTAGTGTGCAAGTGACCAATTCAAGCATCCCGAGTTTTCAAGGCCTTTGAAGTGCCTAACTAAAGTGATACACAAAAACCTTTTCAAAACCCGCACAGCCAAAAACATCACAATACATATTCCACGTACCCAAGTCTCTTATTCCATAAATCCCAATTAAACTGAACTGTGAACTTTGAAAAACATCCTTCTGTATTCAGTAATCATCACTCTCACGCGACTGCAAGGTGCGCCAAAAAACCCCGGGAGATGGCGCCGACGTGAAATTGACGCATCTCCATTTGTGCTCGTAATGACTGTACTAGAAAACTTTTGGTGCGCGATAGGGGTGGTGGAATGGAGAGATTGTGATGGGACAAGCATATCTTGAAGATATATTGACCTCAGGATTCAGTAGCCTGTGTAGTGATTATACAATATACATATGTATACATATGTATGCACTTTCATAAAGTCAAACTAAGTACTTAAGCTAATAATTGATCAATTTATCATACCTCAAATTTGAGTTGACTTAACCAAAAATGCACGTACGGTTTTGGATTTTATTCGTGTTTTTTGGCATGAAAACCATATTAACTGATGACCCTCTAAAATTACAAAATATCGACATTCGCGTATTTCATGAAGTAGGTACTTCACGTGTCGTAGTGATTGAGAAAATAGTTATGGAGTAAGATTTGGTTATTTCTAAAAAAAATGCAAACTAAACGAACGAACTTGAACCAAAATACTTCGACAAATTCATATTAAATACGTATTGTAACATTTGATTACTATTTTGTCAGTATTAATATTTAAAATGCATACTTGATAGCCCTGTCACCGCCGCAGTCGAAAAATACGGGAAAATGTTGTTGAAAATTATTGTTACGTTCCGCGGCGTGGTGTGAGGGAGCCACCATCGCGATTTTTTCTTGAAATGGACCGTGATTAATTACTGACGGGCCATGAGAGTTAGTGTTTGAAAGGAAGGATTCTGTATGTTATTTTATCAACAATGGTAACATAATTTGGAGCTAATGACGTTTATTGTCGTGTTGGTTGCTTTATTCCCCTTTTACGAAACAAACTTTAGTTTTTTAGGTGGTTTATTATCCCAACTAAACGTGAACGAAGCCGCGGGCATCGATTTATTAACTGACCTTAAAATAGACTAAGACGTTAAACTTGAAATTAATCTACCCCACAAGATTAATCCTGTTCTTCCCATTTATTTAGACAACAAAACAACAAAATAGGTAGCTTGATAAAATTAGCTAAATAAAATGACCGTAATACCCTCTGTAGAAATAATTAAATTAAGTCGGGGTTCCGATGTGGTCGGCTCGCGCGGAACCCTAAGTCGAGTGAAATCCGCGGTTTTTGCCCTGAACAAATGTTTTCCTCGGAGAGTTCCCGTTTTTCGGTAATTAATGCTGTAGATAATAAAGAATTCATATCTAATGGTATAAATGCATTAGAATGGCGAATTTTAATTGATGACATGTTTGATATAGAATAACGGTGAATTGTTGTTTTTTATTTTGTGACTTTACGTAATTGCAACTGTAAAGATCTAAGTACCTATAGTGTTAATAGTGATAGCCTCTTTTGATAAAGTCTTTAAAAAATATGAAACTGTAGGTACGTTTCTAGAAGAAGTATAGAATTAAACACGTACTTATATAAATTTATGTTTAAACTACTAACAAGGAACTTTAGTTCTTATCGGGTAAACACGCTCCATCTTAGGCCACAGTGTTTGCTTACCATCAGGCAAACTATGGTCAAGTTCAAAACCCGTTTTAGTTTAAAAAAACACAATATTGTAAATTATTTCATTGATTCACATTTGCATTACATGAACGCTACTTTCATATTGTACTACTTATGTACATACATGCAATGTAATTTATATTATTTTTTTAAAAGAATGGATCCCTAAAACATCAAATTATCACGGCTTGATGTGATTTAGCACATAAATCTTCCAAATACAGACAGACAAAAGCATTTTTATCTTTGGCTGCAAACCGTGAAACGTTAAGCTTTTGTTTTATTTTTGGCAAAACGAACTGGGATATATGAATAGCCATGGCGGTTCATTATATTTCTAGTGTTTTAATGACTGAACTGAATTGTTCCTATTAGTAATATTATCGATTATTTACAACTGATATACAAAGTATCATCTAACATTTAATTGCGAAGCAAAGAAAATTTCAATTAAACGAGCGTACAATGTAACAATCTGCGTTAGATCAAAAAAACATATAATTTTTTATTTGAACTTATCAATAGATTCTTAACTATCATATGCTAGTTGCATAGTTTAACACTCTCACATAAACTAATCTGTAACGTAATTCAATCAATTAGCACCTAAAAACCTCTCCGCGTAACAATCTCTTTAGATCGTAACTTAAATAAGTAACCACCATTACATTATCAATTCTAAACTCGGTGGTTTTACTTAACTACCTAATCATTTAACTAAACAACTTGGAGCGAGCTGGTTAGTTAGTGTCCTCGATTACCTCCTATTCTTATAGATTCTACAAGTTGTTAGCCCCTTAAGTGGCAAGACTCCGCGAGCAAAATGGCGGTGTTTTACGGGGGTTAGGTTTGCGATTGACTATAGCCCGCCTGATTACTAGTATGTTACATGATTACCCAGAAGGTTATTAAAAAAATTATAACCTCTAGATTTAGAAACCCCGGGATTGTTGTTCGCAGGAAAGACAGCTTCCGGTAAAAATGTGCTTTTTTTTTCTTTATCCGTTCACTCTAGCAGAATGGTCGTGACTACAGATTGACATGACTGTGTAACGCCGAAACAACTAGCAAAGCATATTTTTGTAAATCTACTTTGTTCCTCACTTTCTTCTGCTGCACGTGTAGCGATGTATCTTGATTAGTTTTGTATATTCTGCTGTTAACCCTCGATGCAATATTGCAGACTTTACTTCTACTTTTACAGCTAAGCATAGTTGTGTATAGTAAACATTTCATTATTTTGGAATACAATTTCTCATAATAGTTTGTCCCCCTGAAGTGGTATACTATTGGAGACGGCTTCTTAAATAGTTAGATGTTTGACGAACCATAAATTGGTTAATGCCTTATCTATAACAGCGTATTCCGTATTTCCTGCGGATTCACTCGCAGTTAATTAGGTTTGTGAACTAACACTGTGATTTGAATTTCTCGGCAGCTGAAGTACGACTTACCAGGAATTAGCACTTTGGACAAAAGTTATCGGCATTTCAGAGAATTCATTTTGTACCTCTAGTTGTACTTTAGTAAGTGCCTTTATGCTAATTTAGCTTAGGATGAATGATACTTAAATGTCACAAAAATTACGTACAGAAACTAAACTCCTTATTCTTATGAGAGTGGCCAATATATTCGAATAAGAGTGGCCAATTCTGGTGTTGAGAGTTAATCAAGCCGCCCTGAGGCCTCTGACATGGCTTAACATCTGCAAACCTAGAAACTAAACTGAAACTGACTGAATAAGAGTAACGTACACATTTATCGTCACACAAAGTTGAGTATCAAACGCATTTATAGTAACCATTTAGTGTCAAATATTTTAGATATTCATCTTTGTTTTAAATTAAAGTTAATTACGTAAACAAATCAACACGCCTAGTCAAGTCACACAAATGAAAGAAAGAAACTCAAATCAAACAAATATATACCTGATGAGTTTCAATAAAAATTATACCACACTTTTGTTTTTAATCACCACGTGTCGAAGGCGGCATTTGATCAAATATAAAAGCCGAGAGGAGCTGCTTTTAGAGAAAATCTTTGCAATTTGATTCAATGTAATGTTTTCAGCTTCAGTAAACCGATCAAAGCGTTTTGTTTCCAATTATCTCGACGTCCAATATTCTTTTTCATTCAGACATAAAAAATCATTTTTACAAAAACAAGATCAATTTAGAATCAATGGGCTTATTTATGTTAGCATTTATCGGCCTTTAATAGCTTTGTGATATTTCGCAGCTCTTTCACCGTGTTTGAGTTATACACATATTATTTAGATAAATAGACTGATATTTACTCAATATTTTTTTTTTATTAAATGACAGTTGTACTAGTGATACTGTCAGCATAAGAAGCATGTTTGTAGAATTTATTCATTAATTCATCGTCAGCCTAATGACCCACTGCAAGCAGGGTATAGGATCCTCCCTATTACGCCAATATGTTTGTTTCTAACTTTCTAATAATATCATCCAGCCACCGTTGCACAGGTCTTCATACACTTACCAAGACGCGGATACCATTACGTTATTGTGTTACTCTATGTGCCGTCAGTACGTCTCACCAAGTGCCCATCGCCACTTTCGTAATACGAGACCTTACGTCTTCCACCTTCGTTCGTTTTCGGATCTCAGTATCACGAGCCCTGTCGTGAATCGTAATGCCCTTGTAGAATAATACTTTATAATAGAACTGCAATGAAATAGTGAACTGAAAAAATCCTGTTTTTCAAGTCACATGAAAATGACACTAATATTATAATCAAAAAGTTAGCGACCAACTCAAGGTTTTTTTTTTAATAATTTTAATTCTAACTCAATTCTAAGGTTGTTTGTTCCGTCTTTACGGACAAACGAATTGAATCACAGATTTAGAAAATTTCCTCCATTTAACTTTTAAAACATTTTTTATTTGACTCTTCAGTAAATACGATGGGGATTGTCAAATTCAGGATAAAAAAAAATTATCAACTGATACTGAAATTTGCTAAAATGTTTCTACCTAGTAAGAGAGCTGTACCACTGCTCAAATATCCTTAATTGCCTCAAATGAAAAGGCAAACGAACTTGAAAGGCTATTTCATTGGAACCTGGCCCTGATTTGTTTACAGTTTGTTTTCAAATTAAATCGCTTGTTTGCCACCTTATTTTATTGAAATAGCTCAAAAATTTCGTCGTGAAATTTATGTTTTATGGATCTTTATGAGTATTTGTTGCTCCGATTCGATATTCAGATTTTTGGACACGATAAAGAAAAAGGGAACTCTAATTATAAGTTAGAATTAATTTGTTGGCTTTTAACATAATATGAATTTATCACCAAATGATTTTACTAAGTTTTCCATAGAACCTACTCAATTTCAATTTCAAAAAGTCTTTATTTCACATAAGTAATATACAATTAAAATATGCTAGTGTACATTAGATATAGTTATGAACTAGTTTCCTAACATGTTTTGACATGGAAGTCGGAGCGTTTTCGAGTTGGAATACCACTCATATAAAACTTTTAGCGATGAGAATACTGATAATTAAACATTGAGAGGTTGTATTTAACACAAATATCGTGATACATACGTCTTTACATTATGCAAGCTTTAGCACAGCATTACATTTTGACAACATTGGATATAGGATGAAACAAAAGAAGGCTAATTATAATTAACCAGCCAAGAAGTGGGTAGAAACTAACTAGCTGGAAGCGTAGGTAACATTCACAGCAAGCAACAGGGGCCGTCGTGTAGGTACTCACGCACACAAGCACGGCCGCCCGGCCAGCGCACTGCGACCCGATACCGCAGGTAACAGGGGCGAGATTGCCGTGTACGCGGCTCGCGCTCGCTCGACTCGACCGAGCTCGCGGCGCTCGAGTGACGTCAACGCGCGGTCTATTCATCGCGGATTAGTATGAAATGGTGGTGAGGTAAACGATACGTTTTGTACGTATCGATAAACTTGAGATCTTTCATTCGAGTTTTACATAGGTTTTGTATTAATTTATTTTTGTTAATAGGGTTTGTTAATAATTAAAACTTTTCTGATAATTTGTACATATACACATCTAAGGTAGGATAGTGTATTTGTAAATGTAGTTTAGTTAAGTTAGTTCGGAATGGGGTATTAAAAGCAATTTTTAGTGCTTTATTTTGAACAATCTGTAATTTATTTAAGTTAGTACGGCAAGTACTGCTCCATACCGGACATAGAACCTACTGGTTTGTTTCGGTAGACTTGATTAAGAGCATAATGTCATTACTGTAATAGTATTTATCAGTCTTTGAGTAGACTGTTAACCGCTTTCCTCTAAGCAAGCGCGCTAGATCGTAGGCTACAAGGATGCTTAACTTAATGTAGTAGTTAAGCGCGAGCCTATCTTATTATATAAAACTCAAAGGTGACTGACTGACATAGCGATCTATCAACGCACACTGGACGGATCGGGCTAAAATTTGGCATGCAGGTAGATGTTATGACGTAGTCGTCCACAAAGAAAAGGTTTTTGGATTATGTTACTTTTAAAGGGGTTTAATAAAGGGTGCAAGTTTTACTTATTAATACGAGCGAAGCAGCGAGCACTAACTAGTCTGGTAGTCAAATCTGACTGTTCAGTGTAAAAAACATATCTATCGAATTAATAAAAAAATACAAATTAAGTACTCAATATTTAACTTGTTCGTACAAATTCACTTAAGGTCACAGTTGAATGAACTGATAGGCTTAATTTTAATCGTAAGAAGCTTACGATTTCAGCCGTGAACGGCAAGCACCTGCCTGCTATGTGTGTTTACTGAACCCAGCAATAATACAACGAGACTGGGTGAAAATAGCTGATAAAATATTGTGAGTTAATTATTTTTCATTAATAATAAACCGACTTTCATACATATTATTTTAATTTTATGTATACTCTGGTTGGAAATAGTGAGTAATTCAAGTAATGTGATATTACTTTTTTTGTAGGTTTTGCAGCTAATTTTTATGTATTTTTTTTATGAAAACTTAAAGAAGTCAATTAGTATGCAAAGATTTTATCGATATTACTATGAATATTTATAGCTATTGATTAGTGTGGCAGTTAGATAAAGTTCAAAGTTCATTTATTCATATAACTTAATAATACACATATATATATATATAGATAGTAGTGGTAGATAGTTTAGGTATTGTGACAAGATAGTGTGGCTGAAAGTAGTAAGGAGTATCGTGATAGATTTCCCGTAATTCTTACCTTTATCAAATTGATTCTGAAATTAGGCGAACGAAGCTATTCACTAGTTGCGTATAAACAAGGTAACCTCCGTGATATTATTCAATTCTGTATCTTATAAGCACAGCCGTCTGTTCCATCGATATTAATAAATATCAGTATTGCTGAGATTTCCTTTATTTTTCCGGCATCAAATAACCTATTATAAGGTGATCCCTGTGCTCCCGTTATCTAAAATTGATTTACAAATGAGACAAGCTATTTCCGACCCAATTCCTTCGGTGCAAGATTGGTTTTTGAAAGGCCAGAGGTTAATTTTATCCTGTCATATCAAATTTAGTACACGGTGATGTAGGGCAGAGGTGATACAGGTTCGCTACGGTTTTATACATGACGATCAAATCTGGGGCCAATCGGAACCGATTATGTTTTCTGAGAAGAACGGTATTGCTTGGGAACAAGCCGACATTAAATATTTACTGGCTTCTAGCCTAGCGCTTGTGAGATCTAAGTGCCAAGGTGATTTTGTTTTTTTCTTCGTAGTTTTTTTTTTTATCGAATGATTCCATTTATTTAAATATTAAAACTTTCGTGAGACCATTTATCAATATATTAACTACTAAACGGTTTTCACTCACGTGTAAATCGCGTAAGTTGTTTACGCGTTTCGCTGGGACCGCGTGTTCTGGGACCGCGGCAGCACGCAGACTCAGCAGCAGCAGCAGCAGCAGCAGCAGCAGGTCTGCGTGCTGCCGCGGTCCCAGAACATACGTTCTGAAGATGGATGTCATAACATCCGAAACGCGTAAACAACTTACGCGATATACACGTGAGTGAAAACCGTTTAGTTAATATATTGATTAGCAGATAGCAGATTTTGGTACTATTCTGTTCAAATTTAAGATGTTTGGAGGAAAATTTGATAACAAACGAGATTTATTATCAAATTTCCTCCTAATAGTGAGGACTTAAAAAAAATTAAATCGATGAAATGTTATTATTATTTTGACTGTTTATGTTGACTTCATTTTTTGTTCATTTTACATTAATTAATCCTCTCTGTTGTTCCAGTATAAGATGAGCCCCGTGCAGCTAACATGGCGCGTGCAGATGGCATGAGAGCGAGGGACCATGCGTCGCTGGTGGGCCGCGCTGCTGCTCGCCGCTTGCCTGCAGCGCACTGAGATGACGCGCCCCGACACCTTCGACGCAGACTACAGGCGGCCTAAACATCATCATAGGTGGGAATACTGATAGATAGACGGATAGTGATCAGTGATTGGTGTAATAGTGTTTTCTTATTATTCGATGTCGAAGATCAAGATAAACCATTTATTGGTAATACATGGGTACATATTACAAGTCAAATTATAAGATAATAAGATGGTCGACCAGGTAGCTGAACTCATTGGTGCCAAAACACATATTGTATTTGTTTTGGCACCAATGAGTTCAGCTAAACGCGAAACCAGCGATCGTGATAAATGGCGTTTAATAGTCCACAACAATGGTCGGGGTTATCACGATGCTCAGCATTGAGCTATCGCCTAAAGCAGGAGGAAGGAGGAGGATTTTATTAGATCACGGTGTAGTTTGTGAAAGTCGTAGATGATGATGATTAGTTACGAGACCAGGGATGTAAGACAATGGTCTGCATGTTGCGTAATATAGGGTCCAATTAGATACTAACACCCAGAGTTTTGAATTTCAAAACGTGCTCGTGCCTATTTTTAGGTTAGAAAAATACCAGCCTATTCATTTATACTCGTAAGTAGAAATAAAACTTATATCACACATCTATAACCTCGGGTTCAACCCTCATAACGTATGATATAATTTATTCTAATGATATTCTAAGCGTCACTCGTGAAAGCTCTGAAGAAAGTTTTTACTACGACCCCAGAATAACTAATATTGCCAACTTACGGCCTATATCGCCTACTTTGTGAAGCTAGGCGATGAAAATCACTTACCTAGGCACTTATAAAACTCTATTTCTTCTATCTCCTCTTTATGCCTCTATGAGTGAAACACTGATCAACAAATTACTTTTCGAATAAATCTAAATTATGTGCAAATCACGTTACTTTCGTACCTGTTGTCAAGAAAAATCATGCTAGCTTCTAATGGCAACTAAAAATACCACCTGATATTATCTAGCATTACTTTATCTAAGAATCTGTATTCTTTGGTCTAATCTACCGTAGATCTAGATCGTAGATTATAACGTTGCTTAACATTAGGCAAGTTGTAGTCAAGCGTGCTTAGGCTTGACTACAACTGCCTATATCATGAAAAAAAAAACTACACTTTCTTAACTTTGGTAATCCTGCGTGAATTCTAAAGTTTCCGAGCCAAGAGCAATTTTCTTCCACTAAACATATCGCATGTCTCCCTACACTAGCTCCAACTAAAATCCCAGCGAACAATTCCCCACCCTCCCATTAGATCACGTATGCAAATAAAACGATTTTACAAGCAAACCTTAATCTATTTTGTCAGATTTTATTGCTGTCATAAAATTTTATTTACGCTCATGAACAAAGATATCGGTGTCACGTGCTTCAGTGATCGCTTCGACTTCGACCCTCTTTTCATAGGTGATTTAATTAAGTATTTAATAATAACTTAACGCGGGGTGCTATGTGAAATCAACATTTTATAAAAATCAAATAAAATAGAAGTACCTATATAAATTTTTCAGTTTATATAATTTTGATTCAGTGTAAAAAACAATAAAAACGCCAAAACACGATTACGTGTACTTCGCACGATAGTTTTATTTTTTGAAAAATAGTTGTTTTGAAATATTTTTCACCTTTTTATTTACTTTTGATGTTTCAGCAATTTATTAGAATATAATAATGTCATAAGTTATGAATGTCTGATACCCATATGAAGTCTTAGAAAGTTTATGCTTGACAAAGACTTGAATAGAATCTATCGGTTCACAAAGCGAAGCTTTATCTTTTCTTTCTGAGTGAGCACGGTTCTTTTGTAAACTGCATTGTATTTATCAAAATATAATATAATACGTAAAGGATAAGAATAAGATGTTGTTCACAAATGTTAAATTATTATCAATTAAATTTTGGTGACTATCTACCAACTTAATTTTTGGGATACTCAGACATTTTTGATACATTCCCAAGGTACAAATTGCAGGCACAGTTAAAAGTAGTCTAAACATTAGCAATAAACTCGTTATAATTCCACTACATAAATAACAATTATCATTTCTCCACAGACACAAGCACAAAGACATAGACGTCGCTTACTTCGCGGACCGTCCGCCTGATTTCGCCCCCCACTTCGTTGACTTCGACCTACCCCCTCTCAAGGACCGGGGTGAGGAGTGGATGATGTCCAACGACCAGGTCGGAGAACTCAAGGACAAGAAGCACCAGCACTGGCCGATTAAAAGGGAAGCTACTATTGATGGAGATTTGGTTATTGGAGGTAAGTATACCTTATATAGCATACTGATATTTAATTTGTGTGTGAGTAAGTAAGTTCTTATACGGCTGAACCAATTTAGAGAGATTTTGGCATTGGATATTGAGTGCTGCTACACGTAAAATTCAAGAAGTTGGGGTCAAGCGAAGGCTCGGATACCTAAATTAGTCTATTTAGGTATCCGAGCCTTCGCTATACTTAACCAATGTTATATTCACGACCTCCAAGCTATAAGAAACAATATGATTCCTTCTTCCAGGTCTGATGATGGTGCATGAGAGGTCGGACAACATGACGTGTGGCCCCGTCATGCCTCAAGGCGGCATACAGGCGCTCGAGACCATGCTGTATACACTCGACTATATCAACAATGAAATGAGGTGAGATAAACATCTATTTATCGTGTTACCATTCCTCTCTCTCTCTCTCTTTCTCTCTCTCTCTCTGTTTAAGTCGTACTTCCTCATGTACCTATCCCCCCACAAAATTATTTCGTTAAGGAAGGTTCTCTTGGGCAGATATATTATGTACATCGTGGTAGGCGCACAAGTTCTTTCAAGGAAGACACATATCTTCGGAATAATTTTACGTATATAATAGTCAAAAGAGATGTCATGACCCACAGTAATATGAAAAGTGATTCAAGGAGGATCTTGTTGGTAATAAAATGTTGGTTTGTTCCACAGACTGATCCCCGGGGTGACAATCGGAGCGCACATCCTAGACGACTGCGATAAAGACACCTACGGACTAGAGATGGCGGTGGACTTTATCAAAGGTAAGTTGGTTTGGATTAAGAAGTTTGTATTTGACTTGGGATGAGGTAAACGTCAAGCTATAAAATTACTTATTTTACTCTTATTTACATCTATATATATACCTACTCATACATTCTCACTCACTTGAACAAACATTTATCTTATCAATAAATACCTATAATAAATATATAACATATTTTTTTACTACCTAATATTATTTATATAAACAAACACTATCTATATGTACCCTAGTAATCAATTATATTAATACCAGCTTTCAAATAATAATGTTTATAATGTTAGTAATTAAGTACATGTCATGATAATACATACAGAAGTTTATACTCACAAATTTACTCAATTTCTGAAGTAGGCACTTACAATAACAGCCTTCTGGCAACATTTAACTTGTCATCTTAATTCGCTCACTTTTTTATGTAAGTACCGACAAAACTTGTAACCTTATAAGAAATGAATGTGTTGTTTTTATGTTTTTCACTAAAATTAGTCATGTAAATAGTTACTTACTAAAAACTATGCCTGTGTCCTTGCTAAGCATTATATTAGTTTGTGTTGCCGAAGGATCACATGTAAAACTAAGGCATCAGGCCAAACCAAACCTTGTTTTGCTAAAACTTGTTTGTGATTGAACAAATAACAACTGTAACTATAGTGTTTACTGGATTGAAATCAAGGCACTACAGGTAGGTACTTAGTTTTAAGCACACAATCATTCTTTAGTTTATAAAGTTTTCGTTTGGGAAGATTGTTGCTGTGTTGTGCAAAGTTTGCTCAATGTAAAACCACACTAACTCATAACTTTCCTCCTTAATATAACAACTAGCTTTGTTGTTGTTTATTAGAAATAACTGGACATCATCACACAAGTGATGACCTACTTTGATGTCCAGGGTTCACCAACTATTGTATAGTCTTAAGCCATATCTCATAGTAAAATTTTTAAATGTTCACTACTGCTATACTTACCTGTTTCTTTCTAATAAGGTCCAATAATCGTTTTTATTATTATTATTATTACTCTATATGGAGAATCATCTTGTAACTAGATGACCTGAGCAATAAACCGAACAAACAAGCGCTGTGACCGAGGTAAAACATGCCTATGCATTAAACTGGCTCTCAATCAAGGCTGCCGAAACACACCGCTTGGCGAAAAATTTTACTTTTGAGGATAGTGACTAGCCGATAGATATGTGTCAGTAGTTTTTAAACCACTCCAGGGGCCTCAGCCTTGAGGAAACGGCTGTTACATAATGACAAAATCTATAAAAGGTAAACTAAACCGCTAATATTATTTCTCATATAATAGAATCATACCAGACACACACATAGTAAAGTTATAAACTAAGGCGTGAGAATATAACGTATCTGATACAAAGTGAACAAACAAGTTCAGAGTCGGGCAATAAATTACCGACTTTACTGTTATCTCAGTGGAAACGAACCGAGGGTACTTTACCAACTTTTTCAAAATTACAATAACGGGGAATGGTCGAACAAGTTCTGTTCTTAAAGTACGAGTAAAAATCGAAAAGAAGATAATATGATGATTGGGTTGTACCTATAATATAAATTAGATATACTAACAAAAGAAATTCCAAACATACATAAATTTGAAACTAGAATTAGAGACCGACAATTCAATGTTTGTACGACTCAAAAAAACTCCCAGATGTAAACAGAATTTGTTCTTTATGGGTATTCGTGTCGCGATCACCCATCCAAAGACTGGGCTGCGGTAGCAAGTGCTGAGTATTGATAATCGAGAACATTTAAATTATTGCAAAAGTTTATATAAATAAAATTATTTATTTTATAAATTAACTACTTCCGCTGCATCAAGAGTACAAATCTTAAAAATGTATCGGTTGCCAAGTATAAAATGAAAAAGATCGTTGAGTACATTTTTCTCGTTACCAGTTAATATTACAGAAAGGCTTGCGAAAGCCCAGATGGTATTAAATTTTCCGTTTAAGTGAGCAAATAAAATTTTCTTGCTCTTTATTAAGATCATAAAATGTATTAGGAAAGGCTTGCATTTTGCTTATTAATTTTATGCGAGTAAAACAGAAAATGCAATGCAATTTCTTAGAAAATTTGTAATGTATTTAAAAAAATGTAACTGAGCGTAGATTAGCTTACTATTTACAATAGAACAATGCTGACATTTTACAAATAATAAAATCTTTATCACTAAATTTATTTGCTAACTTTTAATAATCCTTGATTAGACGTTGAGAAAGCCGCGCGAGTGACATCATTGCATTTTTCCGTTGGCGGTCGGCCGGTGCCTACATACTTTAATCACAACTTATTTGAACTTCAACTGATTTTAACGATTGCTGTGATTAGAACTGTGTTTAACCTTATGCAGGCATAGACCACGAAAACCCACAATAGATTAGGTCTAAAATGATGATCTAAAACTAATCAACCCAGCATGGCTACGGCAACAACGGTTTTATCCACTATTTTTGTCTCTATTTCGATAAATTTTGCTATCGACCTATTTTATCGTATTTTGTATTGTTTTGTTTGTGCCTCGCTGTCAACACTTGCTCGCTACTTGGATATACAAAACGTTGCGCGCGACAGATATGTAACTTTCATAACACTTGTAACTTGCTGCGGGGGCTGATATGATATATCTATAATCGTATTATCCTCAGGCTCGATCAGTAACATCGACGACGCGGAGTACGCGTGCAACGCGACTGCGATGCGCAAGGTGATCTCCGGCGTGGTGGGGGCCGCCTCCTCCGTCACCTCCGTCCAGGTCGCCAACCTGCTGCGCCTGTTCCGCATCCCTCAGGTGCGCCCCGCCCCGCCCCAGCCCCGCGCCCCGTGACCCCGCACTGATCCCTCTGTCGGCCGCAGGTGTCGTTCTTCTCAACGTCCCCGGAGCTGTCGAACAAGGCGCGGTTCGAGTACTTCACGCGCACCATCCCCTCCGACCTGCATCAGGTGCGCGCCATGGTGGAAATCGTGCGCAAGCTCGGCTGGCGGTACGTCTCCATCATATACGAGGAGTCCAGTTACGGGATCAAGGTTGGTATCATTAGAACTGTTCTACCTTGATTTTATTATGTTTTTTTTCGTCAAAATAAAACGTTCGTCTGCCTCTGCCTCTGTTATTTTATCACTGTTCCGTTATTTTATCAACTTTACGTACATGTATAATTGACGTAGTATTTCGTAAAATTAGAAATATTTTTGCCTGTTTGCATATAACTTTAAGTTGTAATTCTAGAGATATTTATAATATATGTAAAAAATTGTGACTATATATACTTAGGTTTGTACATTGTATCATAAGGGCTCCCAAACAAAGGTTAACGAAACCCGATTAACGAAAAATAACAGTCGTTACTCAGTATTGCATTTTTATTATATTCATTTAATTAGTGCTATAAAAGGTATAATGTTGCTGAGTTACCTATTAATTTACATACGTACCTACAGCTCCATATTTTAATCACGCATCTGATACAAAACTCAATTTCACTACCCATTACGTACATCCGAAGCTCATCAACCTGGCTATTGGCAAAACGCCCAAATATGGCCAAAATGCTCACAATTAAAACCTTTAATTCTGTATAATTTCAATTACAGCAAACAGTTGCGACCTGTCGTATATTAAATAAACGTCCGCCGCAACCATCCAGGAAACTATTTCCAATTTCAGTGGATCGAAACCGGCAATTATAGAGGTCACGTCAAAACAATACGTAGCCGATACTGGCTTAATAATACTGACAATTAAAAAGTTTAACTCACTTTCATATTTTCATATTGGTACTAAATTGATTTGCTATTGCTATCCTTTTGATGAAACTTGGTCTGCTAATCCATGTTTGCTCAGACAAACGAAAAGGCAGTTTTTGATAGCGTCATCAAAAACCCATATATAATAATAGTAAAAATATATATTATAATTTTGAATATGTTAGTTAAATTAATAATCTTTAAAATCACGGAAAAACATAGCTTCATGTATAATTCCACGCATAGATTAACAAAAAAAATATGGATACGCGTTTTATAGCCTAAATAATCAAATTTTCAATCCAAAGTAGTATTAACAAAATACTGATCGAATTTATAACCTTAATTTTGTTTGAAATCGGTTAAAAATAAATTGGCGCAGCTGCTGCCATGAATACGAATACGCATTTAGATCAAGTGTAACGTGTGTTGTATTCAGAGGTACAATATATTATAAACCATTGGTGGGTTAACTGTTTTATTGCCGACTAGAAATAGACCATATCTAAAGTATTTTGCACTCACTTTTTTGGTGAGACGACCGGCGGTGCTGGGCGCGCACGCTTTCATCAATAAACTTTTTGTAAGACTATCCGCAGGCCTAATAAAACTCTTTTCTAGACCATTATTTGCCCGTCACTGCGATAAAGATATTGAGTATATACGATCATAGTCCATAATCCCTTAGATTTAGAGCTAGAATCACTCGACAAATCTGCCAGCATGATGCTCGATGCACATTTATCTAGTACACAGTACAACTCACCTGTGACCTAAACTCATATATCGTTTGATTTAGAATCATAGTAGTATAAAATGTGAAAGTAAGTTTGTTAGTTTGTAAATATATGTTTCTGCTTTACGCTGCAGCGGAAATATAGGTTTCTTTGTGTTTTTGTAACGATATATTGCTATCATCATCGGATAATATTGTTGATACCAAACCGTAATTTAAAAATGGGAATTTATTGGTGAATGTCGTTAGTCAAGAAATGGCTGAAGCCCTTAGGGTGTTTCGAAAACTCTCGAGACAAGAGCTGCCTACTTTTATACGAATTCACTTATTTTATATTCCAATCTATTTTATGTGTATAAAGTATTTCAAAGTATATATGTAAAGGATCCTAAAATTATAGGCCCCATTTTACCAACATAGTGCAAGCAAAACCACTGGCACACACTAGTTGCTAATAAATATGACGTTTTCATATCCCTGCTAATTATTCACGCACAAATCACCGGCCGAATATTAATTCTCCTTAAATTAGCTGTATTGTTTAATTTTAATTAGGCACCGTAATACTTGCTTCTGTAATATTTTGCGCGTTTCTTTTGGGCAACTTTCAAAGAAGTTTCATTGAGGAATATTGTCTTGATATTTTTATACACTTTACAGTCAGGTGTATATATTAACCACACAAGTACGTGTGAGCTTAGTTAGTAGTAGCTCTACCTGCTAATCTAGGGTTGCCGGTTCGATTCCCGCATAAGACTAATAAATAATATAATAGATTTACATACTTTTGTGATTACTTGTGTTGAGTCTGGTCGTTTCTATGTACAAAAATATAAATTTACAAAAAAAAGTATAAGTATTATATCCGTTATCTAGTACCCACGACACAAGCGACGCTTATTTATTTATTTGAAAGTAGCTATCCAGGCGGGTATCAGAAGATACCCTACCTTACCTACCTTTACCTACCGTATACCTTTTTTAAAATTGTGTAATTCGTTACTTTTGTAAATACTTCTTTACAAATAGTCGCGTGTCGGTAAGTAACTGTGGCGTATTTAGGTAAATTCCTGAATTAATACGAAACAAATTTCCTCATTGTTCGCGACATTTTCGTAAAGAAGAGAATTAGCTGAGGGAAGTGCTTTGTTACGTTTGAATGTGATGACGAACAATACCACTTGAAATTAAATACATATTTGTTAGAACGGGTACAATACGCTTATGCTAGTGGTTGCCTATGGTTTCTTCCGCATTGATTCAGGATTTAAAATAAGAAACTCAATTATATGTTATGTCATTTTTATTGACACACTGAATAGATCATTATAATATAATGTCATCAGAATATTAGGTTCCTGTTATTTTTAATTAATTTAAAAACCATATAAGATGTTAATTAATAAAATATATTTTTTATCTGCTTTTAATATGGGCTATACGACACAAGTAAACCAAGTGTACGGCCCGGTGAACACATTCACTGAAATTGTTTAAATGTACCTTAAATTTCACCCAAATTTATAGGAAAAATAAACAAATTATTAATATCTAATTATTAAATTCCAGGCGTTTGAAGAGCTGGAAGCGCTGCTGGCTCGCAACGGGATCTGCATCGCTGTAAAGGAGAAGCTGGTGAAAGACTCCGGAGTGGCGGATGAGAGGGCTTATGATGAGATCGTACAGAAACTGCTGACCAAGCCCAGGGCTAGAGGTATGTGCGAAAACCAAAGTTTAAAGAAAATAAAATAAAATAAATAAATATTTCGGGACATTGCACACAACGCCATCTAGCCCCACACTAAGCAAACGCTTGTGTCGTCTAATCAAAAAATCTAAATCTAAATCTTTTAAAAGACTTTTATGAGGCTGAAGCGGGTTAATATGGGTCAATATTAAACAACGATATCGTCAACTTGACCAATTTATTCGAGTTGACGTAAACCACACGCTCCATCTTAGACCACTGCTATTGCATACCAGCATAGACCATTACTATTTTTATCACTAGGCAAACTGTACCAACAAAAGAACTGTGGTCAAGTTCAAGCCCCATGTAGATGAAAATTTAGGGAGTATTTGCCTTTTATATGCTGTTGTACTTGTTTGCGAGTTATGAGCTTAATAATAGTGTTAACTAAAAAAGTAATTCTGAGATCTAAAAGGGCATACCTGTACTGGAATAGGACGTGGGAGAAACTAAATTTAAATTTCATTATGTAAATATTAACTAATCGACCTTCACCTTTATAATATTAGTATGGTATAAGATAACAATGAAATTGATTGATTAATTTAATAAAAAAGTGTAGGTAGGCTGTAGATACCGACCGACCGACCGAGCCTACCTAGCCGTCACATTTTAATATTGTCAATATTGTACCAAAATTCCTGAAGATTTTCAATAATAACATATTCTTAGAAAATATGTATTCGATTGGCTGTTAGAGAATCCACGTGATATTTAGTATGGTAATAAAAATGATCATTTGAAGCATATTTCATATCATTTCTAATTTAATTGAAGGATAGATTTATCAGCTTGATTTGATTTAGATAACCTACCCTCGACCCCATAAATCATGCAACTAAAATGTTAATAAGTCATTAATACGTCAATTAGATTCTGCTATAAATCACTGCGACCGTTCATTACAGTAAGCCATAAACTGATAACATGATCAACTAATCTGCAACCACTAGGTTTACTGTGACTTTAATCGAATTTCAACAATGGTTCTTATAGGTTGATTTATTATACAGGGCTTAAAGTTTGTTAGTTTTAGTGGTCGTTTCTATGTATAATAAGTATGTATTTACAAAAGAAATGTATATATGTATTTTATCCGTTATCTAGTACCCATGATACAAGCGTAAGCTTAGTATAAGGCTAGATGGCGCTGTGTGATTATGTTCAGTTTTTTTTTTATTTATTCATTAATTAGATAAAAAATGATGTATGTGTAAATGGTTTTCAGAGTGATACCTTGAGTCAAAGGTTTACAGACAGTTTCAGGGACTTACTGACTTATTTTAATTCCTGTTTTACCTACTATGATGGTGAACGGATATTTAAGTTTTATTACATTATCCGATCAATACGATGGTATCAAAAATGGTACCGTAAAAATCTTCAGATTTCAATTAACAAATAAATAAACTCCAGTTTCACTCACAAAAAGCTCTGTATAGCAGACGACGCAGCCTTAACCATTTTAATCCAACATAATTTCATCCTTAAATTAGATTATCAGACATTCTCGTGAACCCTAACTACCTATCACGGATCAAATTGAAAAAGCCTCCATTGAAAATCGAAAAATACGTTGACTTGTTTATAGCTATTTTCAATACCTATTAAAATTTACGAAGCTCACTTAATATCTAAAATCGAGAGCTTTTGTGTTCATCTTAAAAGTATATTTCAGTAAATGGTTATAAAAACGTTTTTGATGTCTATTGGAACACAATGAAAATATTGGATTTAGATTATTTTCCAGAATTGACGATGCGAATCTGAAATAACTTTTTATTTATTGAAATTCACTCGCACAAATTTTTAAATAACAAAATATAAAGCTAAAATTCTGATGATTTTTACTTTAATGATTTAACGCCTTAAAGTATGAATTATTTGTTGTGGTTTTAAGCAAGACAAGACCATCATAAAAGATCCTCTACACAAAACAGACTAAATTTTCATCCCAAAAAGCCACCCCAGCAATTCCACGGTCAACCTCCTACCTATAAACACTAAAGACATTCCACTATTTAATCCCGAGCCCTTTAAAACCTCCAAAAAGCCATCAGGCCCGTTCCCTCCATTAAAACTTCCAACAAATCATCTCGGGTCCTTTTCCCTCTCATAAGGTTCCTATAAAAGAATTTGGGCTGCTTATCGTCTCCGCCAGTCTATACGACAAACAGCGCTGTAGCGTTCAGATAACAGCTGCGTTGCGAGACAATTTTTCGCTGTAGTGAGCTGAGATTCAATCCACTGGGTACTGGCGACGTGATTACTATTTAACACGCCAATGTGGCTTCTTTGCGGCGCCGCTTTCATGGGGTGGGGCGCCATTGCGATGGGTTGAGGGATGAAACATGGCGGCACGAGCGGTGGGACTTTTTAAAAAGGTTCTCTAAACCTTTATTAGGTCGTTTATTACGTTTGTTTGTTATTGAATCTATAAAAGAATGAATGGAAGCATTATATTTTAAAACACAGGACACAACAAAATAAGCATAAAAAGAAAAATAAGCAGAATACACAGGTGATATAAGTTATACCTATATTTATGTGCCTCGCGCGTCAAAGAAGATTATACCTCAGCATTAATGCTGCAAATATCTCTCATTCATAGACTGTTGTTGACTCGTTTTTCATGAGATCAGATGGGAAAGTAAATTATCAAAATTTTCTTAAAAAGAGCCTTTTAGTAAATATCTGTTTTCTACTTAATCTGTAAAATTAAGTAAAATTAAGCTGGTAAATTTTAAAACCTAGCAGCTTGACAATGTATTTTTTTTTATTGAGTTTGTTTTGATTTTGATCTTCTTGCAATTATTGTTTTTCGTTGTTGTTTTAATGATTTATAATATATAAATAGTGTAGGATTTCAGTGAGGAATGTACCAGTAGCTTACGTAATACAGGCCCACTGAGGGACCTAGCGCGTGGCACGGTCACAAACTCATGTTCAAAACTGAAATAGTAAGTAAACATCTAGACACTAAGAAAAATTTTGTACGCACTATCTTTTGGCTTAATATTTTTTTTTATTTTTTTTTTTTATTTTTAGAACATTGAAAACGAAACACTAGAATCTAATCTAGCTATATTTGAGCCTTTTGGCGTGGAAACATTGGGGCCGTGGGGACCGGGAGCCCATAAAATATATAAATTTTTAGTAGAACAGATAGTTCAGGCAACCCGTGACCAGCATGCTGGCGCATTCTTGGCGCAAAGGATAAGCATTGCCATCCAACGTGGCAATGCCGCCAGCATGCTGGGAACGTTGCCTACAGATATACTTTTTTTATAGGTGTTTTAAGTTTATTAAAAGTTTTAGTTTATAAGTTAGGTATTAATTACGTTTTTATTTTAAATTAGTAAAATTTGTTTTTATAAGTTTTTATTAAATAAATATTACAAACTGACCTATTGATAACAATTAGACCAATATTAATCTAGCTTATTACTGCTTTCATGTTTAAAGGCAAAGTTATTTTATTCATAAGAAGTGTCTTTTATCGTGGAACAGTTTATAAAGTGAGACTAGTGGGTTTCAAAATTCAGAAGTTTCAGATTACAGTGCCGATCGGATGATTACAATACTACAATATGTTATTAAAGCGTGGCATGTTGAAGTGCATTGTAGTACAAACATGCATAGTTTCACCGGCTCTTTCTTACGGTGGCGTATTTACCTATCCACGTAAACGACAAAGTTCATACAACTTGCGGTTGCACTAAACCTATTTGAAAACAACATCAGGCTGCAGTTTTACCGACATTGCTTCGACAAACTATTTTATGCTGAACCACACTTTATGTCCTTGTTACAAAGTATGTAATGCCCTGAACAGCTGGTCTCTTGTTTGAAACTTGGGAGCCCCACCAAGTTTTCAACAAGCACTTAGCTTCTTTTCTTTCTATGTGATATTTGGAAGATTTTCTTTCGATTTGAAACGGTGCAAGTATTAGACTTATAGTAGTTTTTTTTTTTACGTGGGATGGGTTTACGTTTGACTACAGCCTGCCTGATGTTAAGCATTGCTGCAGCCTAGGGTGATAAGTGATAAGTGAGTAGTGATAAGTACTAAATGTTACAGGATTGTTTACATTCAATATCACCTTTCGATATCTTAACAATAATACAACGCTTCAGAATCCAAATACCTACCTACCTATGATATTAACAATTAAAAAATAATATTGTATGATTCCGAACTAAAATTAACAATAACTAAATTCTAAAATATTTTCTTGTTATCGGTGCATAGTTACTAAAATAATAGCAAATTTTCTTTTAAAACAATTGTATAGAAGAATCCTTTTAACAAAACTCCTCTGTTAATATCGTCTTATTCTCTTACAATTGTAGAAGTAATGTGTCCCTAGGTTGTAAGCAATTTCTGGGAGCGTAGGTGTCCTCAGCGAAATTGGGCGTCTGAAGCTTAATTCCGGCTTAATCCACTTTTAATCCTAATTAATGTACGTACGAGCTCTTTTGTTTTCTAGAAATTGGAACATTTTCGCTTGGAGACCTGTTTCGGAGCACCCATATGTCTTGGAATCCTCTGTACGAGTAGCTTTGGAAACATTTATACTGGTATACTGAGGTATTTGCAGTGTCGTTTATGTGATGTAATGTTGAAGATAAGTTTAATTACAGTAATACATATTTTAAGTTACAATGCTTTGCAGTCGTATTACGAACCTTCTCTTAACTTGAAGTTACTTGAAAAGTAGCAATAAATAAATCAATCGATCATAATTTTGCTTTTTTCATTCGTTGTCGAATGGATCATCGTATTTAATAACACAAATCAGCAATATGTCATACAAAAATCTAGTTTTTGGAAAAATACTTGATAAAAATTGTTTAGATACTTTTCGACCAACGGCACCACAGACAAAAATCCCTTTACACGTCAAACTTCTAAGGCATCTCTTTTTGTGCCGAAGGTTAAAACAGGCAAGATAAAGGTCAAGTGTTTCAAAAAGGAACAGTGAAGCTTATCCTTCCTCATAGCCAATCCTCGGACCCTCATAATGTCAGAATGGTTTATTCCACGATAACGCACTGAGGTCTAATAGACAGGTCTTTATTATATCTTATAAGATTCCTAAGAAGACATGCCAAAAATTACACGTGTGTGTGTGTGGGGGGATTTTTATATGTCACGCGTAACATCTGTGTGCTGATGGTCCGTCGTATTAGATGCTAGAAAAGATTGAATATGTTTTCGTAAAATAAAAATGATAATACAATAACCGCGTAGTGATGGTGGATTGAATCAAATTGTAACAATGTTTGACGGTATGCAAGTTGTTCGCAAATGCAAACTTTTAACTTGTAAAAAAATAAGATGTATAATTTTCGTGTTCAATTTTAAATTACATAGTCTACATAGGTGTTTAGTTTAGCCCACTGACAGAGGGCAACGTGCTCAGCATAATATACAAAAATGATTTATTATCGTAATATAAAAACATCTGTACACAAATAAGCATTTATAGTTAGTCGTGTCTCTGTTACATAGTTTATCGTTCACGATAACCGTCTTCCCTGGCAACTAAGGTTACTTTATCGGGCTCTTAGGAAAATAAGATGTTTTAGGTAATATAGACGCGGGTTGGAATATTCTAGATTATCTGCATTTTTGGTGCTTGAAATTTTTAGGAGAGATTTGGATCGTTAGTTTTATTGTTATGTATGTGTAGTATAGAAGATATTTTCATACATGTTTTATCATTTTTCAAAATAATGTTATAGGTTTACATTTTTGACATCATTTTCTTAGGATAGGTACCTATATTGCAATAAAAAAATCACGTGAATATAAAACTTTCCATTGTTTTATTAATCCACAGAACCAAAATTTTAACAAAAATATTAAAAGAGCCCTTTAAAATTGCAAAGATTCCCAAACTTTAATCCGAAAGCTCCATCAAAGTTTGGCACCAAATCCAAGAAACTAATTGCAAAGTTTCTCGAACTGTATCGCTTTACGCTGTAAAGGATTATCTGAAACTATAACTTGAGAAACTTATTCATTAACTTAATTAATCGTCTAGCAACTTTGATACTAAAACCGTTAAATAGGTCAGGAGTTAATTTAACTTTTAACCAAAAGCGTAAATGTATGTTATAATATTAATACATTTTGAGTCCAGTCATATTGCATTGAAAATAAATGTTGTCTAAATAAAGTTAAACTTTTTGTTGAGGTTTTTCATTAAATACATAATAATGTTTTCATACGGAAAGAACTTCTCTAAAAAAATATTCTAAAATTACATTGTGATTAGTCGTCACGGCCCAAACTTTATATGTAGGTATTTTTGGTTACAATTTGACATTGAATTCAAGTAAAAAAAAATATTTTTTACTATCACCTTTTTTATATTTTAAATACCATTCACCCACACTTGACCAACTAGCAAAAAAAATACAAATATTAATACAAGTTCAAATTCAGCATAAAATAAATATTCTCTTTAGACAATACAAAGCATTCAGCATTAGCCAGATACGCTGAAAAGAGAAAAAACAGAACTAAAGTGAAAGAAGCAAGGCAGTGGCACCTCGCCAGCACTTTCTTCAAACCTTGACATATAAAATTGCTGAAGCTCTTTTCACTGGAATCGATAATGCGATAAGAATATTTATTTTGACTTTATTAAATTTTAAGAACAAGACATTATTATATTGAGTGTTGATCAATAGAATCCATATTTGTTGAATGATTTATGCAATAAGAAATACAAATGTTTTTACTTGTAGTAATGTTAATAATATAATTATATTAACGTTTAGCTACTCAAAAGTCACTGGGATGCTTCAAAAACTGTATACATAAGACTTTATCTACATAATACTATTAAATGAACTACATTAACCAGCTAAGGGTAGCAAGAAATAATTGTGTGTAACGAAAGCGGGCTACCGTTTAGGTCACATAAAGCCTAAAAGCCAACAGCCAGGTACTAAGGCCGAGGTCCGAACATAAACAAAACAAGCAGTCCTCGGAACTAATTTATTACCTCTCAACTTAACTAATCCCTGAAGATTGGCCGCTTTATCAGAGAGATCCGCTTAACTTTTATCAGAGGGTTCTCAAACTTTCCCCTCTAAGTGCCAGAGCTGCGTTTTGGCTCGTTTCTTTTGACGGCTGAAGGCGAGATTGCTATCGTTATTCTTTAAAACGGTTTTAGGTTATTCTGGAGTTGAATCGAATTGTTCTTGATCTATAATGATTTGGAGTCTGTGCTAAGAGTTGCTGGATCTTAATTGATGAGAGTTGTAATCTGATACGTATTTCTTTTGCGTGTCGCTATATAGTATTAGCAATCTAATTTATTCGCTTAAACACAACAATACCAATAAGCACTAAATTATAAAAGTCGTACAGATAAATAAATAAATAAATAAGAAATGTTTGTACACATTTGTCAATTCTCCTCTGTTTCTAAACAAAACATTATATTTTAATAACTCTACCTTTAAGTTCTCCATGACCTTCATAGTAACTCATTCCCCATAAATCTAGCCAATCGTACCTCCGTGGCTTAACTTGTACCCCTCGGGGCCCATCCTCAAGTCCACAGTTTGACAGGCGCTGGACACTCAATCCGCAGCTGGATCAATCCATCGGGAAGTTAGTTGGGAAGTCTCGTGGCGTCCGTCGATTCACACTGAGGAGCTGAAATCTCGCTTCTTATTTATCCTGTCTTTGTTAGCCCTTACGATGTTCAAGGGTATTGAGAACTAAGAATTATTTTTTTATTTTTTGGCTCTTATTTTGTAATAGGGATTTAATTGTACGGTAATAAGAATCATTTCGTATTACGCACGTGTACCTTCTTTTGTTTTTATACCCTGCTATTGATTATAATTAACTTTTTACAAATCATAATACCGTACTACTAAAATAATTTACTTCTTACAGATCACCAAAGAGTTTTTTATATGAAAATAAACATACTTTTTGCGCAACATTCAAAACCATAATTCATGTTTTAACAATCCCTCGGAATTTCAAGTTCTGGAACTATTTTCCAAAGCTTAACATTTCTAGCAAGGATAGTTTATAATACTATAACACTTCCAATTCCAATGAATTCACAAAAGTTGGCGGCTGAATTTTACAGATCCAAAGAACTAACAAATACAAATACAAATTATTTATTCATAACTCCATTGTTACAAGTCAGAAGTAGATACATGTACATGTATTGTTTACAATAGTAAACTTAATAAAAATTGAAATGTATTGTATATAAAAATATTAATTAATTAACTAAAAGATATATATACCAAGAATTAGTTTTAAGTTGTAAGCAATATTGATCCCCACGACACAGGGAAACCTAGTGTAGGGTTCATTGATCACATCTTTTGTTTTACCAATTAAATTGCTTTTACTTTGTAATATAATAAACAAACGAAGTATCATTGCATCACATATACATTGTAATAAACTTACAAAACAAATTTTACTAATTAATAACTAACTTATAAACTAAAACTTATAATAAACTTAAAACACCTATAAAAAAATTATATCTGTAGGCAACGTTCCCAGCATGCTGGCGGCATTGCCACGTTGGATGGCAATGCTTATCCTTTGCGCCAAGAATGTGCCAGCATGCTGGTCTCGGGTTGCCCGAACTATCTGTTCTACTAAAAATTTATATATAATTGTAATTATAACTAATTTATATAGTTATTTTAATAACCCTGTATAAACTGTTACATCATACCTTCAGCCTAACAAGTATCTTTGGCTAAGTATTGAAACTTTTGGAATCATCTTTGTTTTACTCCTTGTAACTGAGGCTTACATTTCGTCCGATTTGTAACCACTGTACTAACCATTTTAACAAAAGATTTCTAACCGAGTTAGTCTTCAGAAAGATTTTCGATTTAATTGTTTTAGGTTTGGTTAAGGTTTTATAAGTTTAGTTAAAGTATTTAAATCTAATTAAATTAGATCTCTCTCTCGCTTACACTAAAATAAAATTATGAACACATTCGACAGGAATATTAATAATTAGACCCTTTATTAACACATAGTTAAATAATCTTCTAAATCAAGTACTCACATAATCCAACCTCCCATAAAAAACTGTCAACGTTTAAAAATTTGTACATATTATATGCCTTATTTATTAAAAATACCACTTTTGTATATATTTGTAAATAACTTATGTGGCTCATTATAAACAAAACAGTCTCACACTTAAATTATCATTCGTGCAAAATAAAAAAATACAACATTGATTTATTTGCCATAATCATAAGTCATAGAATCATAGCTTTACCATAATATATATAAACTTTTACTGGAAAGTTAGCGAAAATAGTCGCAAGCTCGAATCTTGCCGGTATCACGACCGGCAAGATATATTTTCGCTCATTCCCAGTAAAAAGTTTCAGCTAAACAAACATAGTGCGGATTTAGCTCTTGATAAAATAAGTCATACCATATATTTTTACGACAAGCCACAGAAGAAAACGAAGCGTATCGAGATATTTCCTCCATAAGTTCCGGAAATCACCTCCCATCTGTCGTCCCATGGCCGCAATCAATTAAAACCCATCACGGACTGCCATAAATCAACGTATATTTAGGCATGGTGTTAAAAGATCATAATGCAGACAGATATTTTTGCCACCGTGGGGAGTAAAGTGAACCTCCTCAGGAAGATATGCGAAGCATTTTTGATGGATTTGATTTTTCATAAGTATACATTATAATTTTTTAAAGGGTAAAAAAGTAATGTGTAAAAAATTTGTTGAAATATTAATATCACTAGCAATTACTATGTTACACGAGTTTCAAACTCTATTTTAAATACATATACATTCTTATTGCATTGTTGAGTTTTTCTTTCTTTTACTTTGACTTTGACTTTGTACAAAAACAAGACACCTTATGTTTCTCTCTGAATGTTTACCTGAAAAACATCGTTTTTAGCGATGAGATCTCAATGGCCTAGGTCCTAAGTTTTAAGATTCATGTGTTTATGCGTTTGTTTTTAATAAAATAATATTTTACCCTAAGTTTGTATGACTTTGTTAGTCTATGCGATACTAGCTACGGCATATTTCATACTGATTCTGTTAGCATCGCTTCATGAGTTATCAGAGCGGGTTGTCACGTCCCAGTGTTGACAAATGTAGGCAATATCTCAGCGACTCACGCCGCCTCCACCATCACGACTGAATAACGCAAAATGAAAATAATGTTGACATTATATCGCGATTATTTCTACGACAAACGAGCTTTTTCGAGCTTTCTGGAGAAAAATGTAAATAATATGCTGTTAGTACATTAATTCTGTAAGTACATTAGTTAGTAGGAAATGAGCGTAAGGAAGTAAATAGTATTAATTTGTAGTACAATTTTAATTAAATTCGGTAAAGTAATAAGCTACAAGAAATATTCAGGGAATAAAACGTTGTGTCAAACATTTTGTATCTAAATACATATATCTACAGCATAGTCATGTTTTGAAATTCATTATAACACTTATGACAAATGTTAGCATAGTTGGTAGAGGCTCTGCCTTCTAATATAGGTTCGATTCCCACATAACACAAGTTCCTAATTATGAATATCAAAATGTGTTATTACTTGTGTAGTAACACATTTTAATATATTTTATCCGTTATCTAGTACCCATGATACAAACGTAAGCTTAGTATGGGGCTAGATGGCGCTGTGTGATATGTCCTGTATATATCAGAAGACCTTAACATATGTGATTTTTCTTAGTTGTTAAGCCCCGACATAAAAGAGGATCTACTTTATGTTTCAGATAACTTCTATCTGGTTTAGTGCTTCAGTTTTTCGTACAACGGGCACTTATTTAAATAGCTCCTTATATCGGATTCCCATCACGGCCCGAGGTTTTTGTAAGCGGCCAAATTTACAATATTCGCCCGTATTAGAGATAAAAGAGACAAATTATGGCATTACAGGTGGAATGGAACGATATTGGAAAACATTGATATACGGTGTAATAAAGATGTACGGTAAATGAGACTTTTGAACGTGGGCTTACTTATTTGAAGTGTTTATTTTTTGTGCTCCTTTTAATATTTTTGTGAACCATTATTTAAAAACTTATGGTTCGATTTGCAAATAAGCTTGATTTTGCTTGTCAATAATTAAACATAGTAAATATATATGGGATACAATTATATTTAAGTTACAAACCGCTTCCTAAATGATGATAGTTTTGATACTTCTTACTTTACTTTCTTACTTTAATATTAAGAAAGTGTTTGCTTCTTATCGCGTTTTATCGCGATAACACCACGGAGTACTTTAAATTTGAACTACATTAAATCTTGTACACAAACACGCTAAAAATGAAACAGATCATCTTCCAATACATGTACTATCGATCCTCCATGAATGCTGGCTTGCGGCGAGCTCTCCAATTAACGGAGCAGCGCTGGAGCACTCTCACACTCGGCGCTGGTCAGCAAAATGAGCTGCAGTTTGCTGACTGGCGATGGGCTTAGTCTTTTTATTCGTATATCTAAAACTTAAAAAAACATAGACTGGAGTAACCTACAAAGGAACTTACAAAAATATTGTAAACTAGCTGTGCTCGCGACTTCGTCCGCGTGGAATAGTTATTACCATTAAAAACGGTTCTAGTGAGTTAAACTTACAAGATAGACATATACTGTTCCGGACATTTTGTTAGATCATTTCAAGAGGAATAATTCTTTCATACATATTTTTTTGATATCGTGCACCATTTTCGCAGCGCACGCAACGGAAGCCCTCGAAGGTGTTTAATTTTCCCCGTTTTTTTTTTTCACATTTTCCATTGTTTCTTCGCTCGTATTAGTTGCAGCGTAATGTTATATAGCCTAAAGCCTTCTTCGATAAATGGTCTATTCAACACAAAAAGAATTTTTCAATTCGCACCAGTAGTTCCTGAGATTAGCGCGTTCAAACAAACAAACAAATTCTACAGTTTTATATTATATAGTATAGATGTGTGAGGACTAAACAACATAGTATATACACAATTTGTTTTAAGACATTTTAATAGAGAAATCAAGTTATGATGTTTTACTTGTGATTTGATAATTTTATAGTACATCCTGTAAGTAGAACTTGGAACACTATTGTTATCTGGTTTAAAGATTGAAAAAGTGACGGCATTAAGAAACTGTAAACTTGATTCGTAGGTAAGGATTCTATTCGTTGTCCACATGTTATTATAAAAAATAAACAAGCATAACTTTATTTACATAACTCAATTTTATTTGCGTCGAAAAAATAGGAAACAAGTATTAATTTTTAATATAACAATGTATCACGTTTCGTGTGGGTTGCCTCACATAAAAACATTATCTGTTTAAGGTATAATAACACCGGTCGTGCGGAATCTGTAAATAGGTATATTTCGAACAACGACATCTGTAGTAGTAGATACCTTACTAAAGTGAAAAATATTGCGACACCTGAAAAGTTGGATGTTAATAACCCAGTGTATTTCAGTACACTATGCTATACCATCGACAAGAGTTATACTTTTGCGGATTTAATTCTGCGGGGAGTCACGACCCTCAGTCATGAAGAAATACGAATCAAGTGAGAGATCTGTTGGTAGGTATTTGACCACAGTTAGGACTCAAGTGTTAAAAATCTATCTAAATATAAATATAGATAGGAGATAGTTCCATGACCAATATTCAGTATGGTGTATTTTGCAAGATTTATTGTTCCAGACTACTTTAAAATCGGCATGAGCTAACTATGAAACTAAGAAACTAAACAATTAGTGAGGAAGAAAGTTTTTATTTATGAGGAGTCTCACAATTATTTTATGTATGTATCTTTAGGTAGGTATTTAAGTAGTAGCACACGCAATCATAAACAGGTGTTCAGAATGTTTAACACTGTGCTGGGGCGTTACACGAGGAACTTATTGGGATTGTGTGGACTAGGCTTTATTTATTTAGGTTCGGCGGGTGGATAAATAGTTACTGGAAACTTCAACTGTTATGGACTTTGTAGCCCAGTCTGTTAAATCAAAGACCTGATTAAATTCTATGAGGTATGATTTCTGTGTGTTAGTTTTTATAGAAAACAGAGGCTGTAGATAGTACAGTGTAGTTTTATGTACAACTGATGGAAAATATTTCTTTGCACGAGCAGTATAATCAGTATTACCAGCGGTTGTTAATATATTGTTAGTCAGAAGGCGACGAAAAAGTATAAAAGCCGACGCAACCGCGCCGGCCGGTGAAAGTTCCTGTTGAGTCGTCGCGCTGCAGAGTCGTCGCGCTGCAAAAGCCGCTCCCTCCCGTGAGGGTGCGTGCGCCGTTCGTCGTGTGCTGCTCCCGAGCGGGAGGTCGACGCGCCTGCACCACCTCCAGGAACCACCGCCTGTCGTCCCGGCGCTATGGAAATGCGCCGCAGCGACAGACACATCACCTCATCACCGCATCACGTCGAACAACGCCGACCGCTGCTGGTACGCCGCCGGACGGGCGACTCGACGTGATCGGAGAACTTCCCCGGGGTCAGTGTGCCCCGGAGCCCAGCCCCTCAAATGAGATTTATCTCGATGAGGTTCCTACCAGCTCCCCTCGGGGACTGGCAGACGACCACGTGACTGACCGGCCGGTGATTCTTAGTCGAGACTTTGAGCCGAACAGAGCTCCCACTGTTTTGAAATTGTCGGTAGTTGTGCTGAACGACCACTGCTAAGTGAATTTGTGATTACTAAGTGAAGTTAGTTCTAAGCGATTTTGTGATTAGTGTTAGATTTCAAATTGTAAAAATAAATGAAGGTAGTTGCTACATAATATGTGTGTTTTTTTAATTAAATCTACTTCTGATCTCTAATATCAGAAGCGGAAAAAGAAATAAAACCTTCTTTTTGCCCATGAATTGTTTTGTATCTTGCACAAAATCACTTGGAACGGCTTGAAGGTTTGTAACGGTTTTTCTTGTTGAACAAATTCAGTTTCGTAAAATAACCTTCAAATGTTAATGTTTGTTACCGTCTTTATTTTGGATCAAATTCACTTGGAAAATGGTTGATGTAGTTTGTAATTCAATCAACAATTGAAAGCTTATGAAAGCTTAACAGTATTTTCTTCTAAATCAAATTTTACATATCGAACTGTTTACAATGGGTTTGTTTCGGACTAAATTAAGTTGCGATTGAGAACTGTGTTGTTTTGAAATTACGTAACGTTCAGTTGGCTTTGAATGGTGCCCTCAATCGCCATAAATACATAGTTCAGGCACGTCACCACTTGGTGGCTCGCGTATCAAGCTTTGAAGACAAAGTGATTGGTACACATCGATCGAGAAGGAGGAACAGCTATCGATCGCACGGTAGAACTACCTACGCGTTATCGGTTACGTAGCAAGTGGTGCTGCTTCGAGAGCATACTTGACCTTACAACTACCCTTATTACAAAATTATTTGAGTGTTTTGTGTTCTGTTTTCCATATGCCGGTTAGTGCGCAGGTCGATCCTGTTCACGAGTGTCAATCGCAACGGCACGTTGCGTCTCGTGACGTTATGCACCTGCACCTGCGCCTGCGACCCGCTGATATACGTTGCGGCTTGGTTGTACAAGCTGCAGCGAGGCGCTATGTCGCGCGCACTTCCCGTGCGCGCTCCTCGGGCGTCGTTGTGTGCTCTCTTTGCGCGCACCCCTAGTGCGCTGCTGCGCACACTCCTGGTGCACTACTGCACGCCCTCCTGGTGCGCTACTGCGCGCCCTCCTGGTGCGCTACTGCGCGTGCTCCTCGTGTGCTGTTGCGCGCACTTCTGGTGCGCTACTGCGCGCACTCCTGGTTCGCTGGTGCGCACTCTCTCCATGTGCTGTTGCGCACACCCCTGGTGCGCTGCTACGCGCACTCCTGGTGCGCTGCTGCGCGCGCTCCTCGTGTGCTGCTACTGCGGGGATCTACTGTTGGGATCTAGTAGAGCCACTAGGCCTCTACCTCAGCTGGTGCCTACATCTTCAGAAGATGAAGAACCTGCTGCTGAAGAACCAACTGAAACGGCAGTTCCTAGACTGAAGTCAATGCCTAGACTGGATCCTACGCCTTCAGAAGAAGAAGACTGACCTGTCGAGACGACAGGGTGTCAGGAGAGGCCGTGTTAGTCAGAAGGCGACAAAAAAGTATAAAAGCCGACGCAACCGCGCCGGCCGGTGATTCTTAGTCGAGACTTTGAGCCGAACAGAGCTCCCACTGTTTTGAAATTGTCGGTAGTTATGCTAAACGACCATTGCTAAGTGAATTTGTGATTACTAAGTGAAGTTAGTTCTAAGCGATTTTGTGATTAGTGTTAGATTTCAAATTGTTAAAATAAATGAAGGTAGTTGTTGCTACATGTGTTTTTTTAATTAAATCTACTTCTGATCTCTAATAATATATTAATTGAAAAAAAAAAGAGAATATATTACCTGTGAATACCACAATATCACATACTGACTATTTACCATGTTTGTCCTCAGGAGCAATAATTTTCGGCTCGGACCAGGAGGTGGCGGGCGTGATGCGTGCGGTGGAGCGCGGTAATGCCACCAACCAGTTCAGCTGGGTTGGCTCTGACGGGTGGAGTGCCAGGTAACATACACTATCTAATCTACTTTGTAGTTAGATCTAAATCTGAAGTGTTAGTTCCCTTTAAATATTTTTTTTTCGCAGGAAGATCGCAGAAGCGTTTCTCTTACCATTAAAACAATAAAACCAATGAATTATATCAAAATCCTGGCGTGAGCTACGTAAATGTGAAGGAAGATGGCTGACCATGTAAAAACCTAGTTCTATATTTTTTCGCATAAATATAAGCAGGCAGTATACTGCCATTAAATTAAGGCTTGAATGGCAAGCTAGTATGACATGGCCTTCCCTTATTGCATGCCTGGAAACATAATTTCTTCAGAATTTTAGTTTTTTTAGAAACATGTCATTAGATATCTCACCCGAAGCCTTCTCCGCAGGTCTCTAGTATCGGAAGGCAACGAGCGAGCAGTGGAAGGCACCATCAGCGTGCAGCCGCAGGCCAACGATGTGAAGGGATTCAAGGAGTACTTCCTGCAGCTGGACGTCAAGAATAATAAGAGGAACCCCTGGTTTGTTGGTTAGTTACATTCTATCTTGTTTCTAGATAATAATTTGTTGTTGCTGTTCCAACTATGCTTCTTCCGATAATAACGGAATCAGTCCGTTTTAAGACTAAACATTTTTATAGCTTTCGACTTGTTCTGTTTAATCATAATTTTCGTAAATAATCGCATCTTTTTTGGTCTATACAAAATAAAATAACTAATTTATTTAAAGCTGTCAAACACAGTCTTAAAACTAAGTCAGTGGCCAAAAGTACCGAAAATTTTAGAATACTACGTAAGAAAGGATGGTTTAAAAGCTCTGATCATTTGAGTTACCCACTCTCATACAACAACAAGTAAACTGAAATTATTCAATACACAAAATATCAAAAATCTATTCAAAACGAGTCTCCATCCACAGTACTCTTCTAATGCCTTTACAAATACATAAGAGTCCATTACGTTTTTACTTCACTGCAAAATCGCTCGTAACAGCTATTCCAAAGGGTTCAATTTCCATTGTAAGAAGGAGAACAACATTCAAGTCACATTTTACATTCCGTCTGAACTCTCCAGTGCATCGCTGATGCCTCGGGAAGGCATTAGACATGACCTTTATTTGAATATCACTGCTTACCTACTAGCCGTCTAATAGCGTATACAGGGGGCAAAGAGATCTATTCAAATCGGAATAAAAGAAGTAGGTACGGTCTTATATATCGTGTATGAAATGGCATGTCCTTACTTATGTGCTTAGTTTTAGCGAGTTCATCTTATATTTGATAGTTTGAAAGTGTAAATCTTACTTTGTGTAGTCAAACTACAGCCTATCAAATGTAAAAAGTGCCTACTGTAGCAAAGGATTTAGGATGCAATGCAACAAGCTTGAAAAGAAGAATCTTGTGCATTTCGGATTTCAATATTTCAGTAACATGCGATATATTAATCACTAATGTTTTCAGCCTTCAAGTGCAGTAACTAGTACAGCAACGTTACTTGTCATTAAGTTTATAATGGTCATAGATGATTTTGATAAGTAAGACAGAAAGAGATAATAGGTCCAATTATATTGATCAAAATAGCAACACAAATTATTTTTAGAAGTAATAAAATACAGTATGTGTTCAGTTAAATATTTTATAACACGCGTTTATTTAAAATTAAGTTCTGAGGGAATCAAAACTCCTGAAATATGAAATCGCTAACTAGATTTTAATCCTTTTTCCAATGAACCCTAAGCCCCATACCTGAACTATAGATCCCACGATGTAGCACGCTGTATAAATCAAACACTCGTGTTCTAAGTGGCTCGATAATGCTCGGGTCACGTACGAGATTCCTAGAAAGCCTGCGATTTTATTAAAAACCTGCTTCCCACTAGTCGGAAGGCTTTTTTATCTTTCCTACGTTATTGTCTGAATGTCTGGCGAAGCACGTTCCTAGATTTTGTTAGGTTTTTTTAAAGGTTCAGCTAAGTGTTTCGTGGGGAATGTTATTATTATTGCATATAATTGAAAGTACTGTAAACTGTTGTTTAAATTCACATTTATATGTAGCATATTGAAGACTTACAATGATATATTTGGTAAGCGATTTTCATAGCAAGAGTGCACTGGTATTTATTGCATAACCACGATCCTCCCTAGGCCGTTGTTATGATTGCTTATTAAAAGGAAAATTATAGTCAAATTCAAACCAATTTTTAAAGATAAATAAAAATAATTAATCATTCTGACTCCCTGTTCCTAGCCAACCATAATTTTGCGGTTTTTAAGGTGAGAGTGGTTTCTTTATATAATTGCTTACTATCAGGCGAATTATGGTAATCCAGGGACACAGACAATCTAGGGGTCAGGGGATAGGGGACATTTCATTTCATTTGATTTCATCTTCAAATCTAGAGTTAATAGGTATCTTCTATGTAAGCGTGTTACACCCAAGGCTGCAGCAATGCTTAGCATCAGGCAGGCTGTAGTCAAACGTAAACCTATCCACGTAAAAAAATGGCCTAGTGCAAATCCATTTCGTGGAAACGAGTAAGTCACTGTTCTTTTATAATATAAACTATCTTATTGTTCCTGCAGAGTTCTGGGAAGACGCGTTCCAGTGCCGGTACCCGGGCAGCCCGCGCACGCCGTACAACTCGCAGTACGAGCGCGCTTGCTCCGGGTTCGAGCAACTCACCGCCAACAACACCGAGTTCGAGAGACAGCTGCAGTATGTGTCAGACGCTGTCATGGCCTTCGCGTATGCTATACGGTAAGTTTTATCAGTACTGGTGTAATATTTTTAGGTAACTACCATCAATTAGTCAAAATCTAATGCAAACCTACAAGTGTACCGCGTAAAAAGATTACTGCTTGGCCCAAGTCTTCTCTAACTTACGTTGTAATGAAATCAATTTTTTTGAAAGCACATCTTCTAAATATATAAAACTGAAAGGTGACTGACTGACATAGTGATCTTTCAACGCACAGACGAAGGATTTTTGCTACTTTTAAAGGGGGCAATAGGGGATGCAAATTTTACTTTCTTATGCCAGCAAATCCGCGAGCACCCACAAGTTGTTTGATAAAACTAAACCCACTGTTTGGTTGGCCATTTGATACAAAAATCTAACCATACCTACAAGTTTGTATAAAACACTCTCAAGACCATCACATTTAAAGGTCCAATATTTCGTTACTTAACTATTTATTACCTAACTACTCAATAAAACTAGCATATTTACTCACTTAGCCCTAAATCCGTCGGCAAGTGAATCCCCAAATGAAAAGTAATGTTTGGCGAGTAGCCAGCGCTCCCAGATACATCCCGAGATCCAGTAAATCATCCAGACTGAATGCGTGAAGTTTTTCCGGTCCATAAATCGACCAATAGCAGCCCGGTGTATTGACAAGATACACGGTTATATGAAAGGCTTTTCATGTCACAACCCGGCCCCAACTCAGCATATGCTGGAGGATGAAGTTTTCTATCAAAATCTTGGCAATTAGTAGTCGAGGTTGCTTTTAAAGAGCTTCTTTATTGCTCTTACGCTGATTATAATTATAGCCTCTTACTCTCAAAATTCCAGAGCAAATTAAAGATGTGCTATAAACTGCTTTTAACGATTAGCATCACGTTAGCGTTTCATGGTAAGGACAGCGACACTCTGCAACTCTCCAGAGCCCTGTTTTATAAAAATTTCAACCCACGGGTCTGCAAATTTTTCGTGAAGTGAATGTGACCCAGCGGTTACAGTACCTTCTTTTCATCCAGACGCACCCTGGTTTGAATCCGGCCCTACACCAATGACTTGTATTTTCAAATGAAGTGTGGATTTGCGCTCGCTTTGTGGTGATGGAATACATCGTGAAGAAACCGACATGTTTGAGGACCACAATATCCGGGGACATGTTTCTTCCGAGACCGGGGCGCGATGTATCTGCCCAAGAGAAATCCCCTAGCAAATTAATTCTACGGGGGAGTCACGACCCTCAGCTATGAGGAATTACAACTCAAGAGAGATTCGCTTAAGTTTATGGAAAAACAACGATTTCAGGTTAATATTGGTGAGCTTGTATACGCTGACCCCATACCGGGTATCATTATCTCGTTCGTTTTCCGGTTTTAGTGATAAGAACCACATGGGGGAAACAAATTGACTTTGCTATTCTCTTGTAGCAAATTATGCGTCAGCAAACAGTGAGCGTTTGGTATAAATGTGTTTTTGTGTTGATACGAGTATAACGAACTTCGTCACTAAATGGTTATGTAGTAATTTGTAGTATGTTGAGTATGCTCTGAATTAGTTAGTGTGACGAATTTCCAATTATACCTACTATTAATGACGATCTATTTATTAAGGTTCCAATCTATATAAAAAGTCTTAATTTATGAATTTGTGTCAGTATGATTGTAAGTTTGTTACTAAATTCAGAGTTTAATAATAAAGCAAAATGATAACTGTAAATCATGCAGCATAGCACTAAAATTACAAGCTTAAACTAATTAGGCAACTATCAATTCAATAAAAGTCATGCAATGATATTGAGATATGAGCATAAAAGTTAGCCAAACTGTTTATAATATTTGGTCAACCTGTAACCTTTTATATTTCAACGATCAATATTAAAAAGTTTTCAAAGATCCCTTTTTAAACTTGTAGGTTAAGCACTTAAAAAAATTAAGCACAAGATTGTTGTAAAATAAAGTTTATTAAAAATTTCTCAAAAATACTCGCCGTCTTTTATCCCGGGTAAAGCGGCCCACGCACTATTACTGATCAAACCTTATGAAAGTTTAATTACAAACCGAAACAAGCTAAATTAATTTTATAACGGATCTACATAATTTTGCAGTGAAAAGGGCCAGGTGAAAGAGGTATTTTTTTGATATCGAAACTATCAAAAACTTTCATTTTTATTCATTAAAATTTTTTGGGTAGCTTCACACCTATATGGATTGCTCAAAACATAATGTTTACATTTCTGATAATATCGACGTTTTGGATGTTTTAAGGGATTACATACGTTGTTGTTGAAGATAGTTTATTTTTCGTTGCCCAAAATTGTTAGATTGAGCAATAAATTTTTATGTCCATCAAATTCAATTAACATTGCAGCTCCAGAAAACAGAAAAGATTATTCGAGATCAATATAACCACAAACAAACACAATCACAACATCTCCTATAACTGGGAAGTCGGTTAATTCCCTCGGGAAGTTGCCCATCATTCCGTAGCACTCATCCGGGATTTATTTGGCAAAATAATTAATTATTTGTTCTTCGCCTCTCTATGCGAAAACCCCTCGACGGGTAAACAAAAGGGATTATGTTTACACGGTCACTCTTGTTTAACAATTAGAAATTTGGAATTATAATAAAGGCTGTGGGAATTAAAGGACTACCAAAGATTTGGCGATGCTTAGATTATATTTTATCCGTAGACATGTTTCTTCCGTGGAAGGACCTGGGCGCCCACCACGAGGACCTGGGCGCCCACCACGAGGACCTGGGCTCCCACCACGAGGACCTGGGCGCCCACCACCATGTATCTGCCCAAGAACTAATGGATTAATTCTGCGGGGGAGTCACGACTCAGTTATGATTAGTACGACTCAAGAGAGAGAGACATATTTAATGTAAGTAACATTCACTAGGTTACTAAAACGTGATGGTAACTAGATGATAGGGTGTTGGTTGAAGAACTACCATTTAAAACAAGATAGGGGTTGTAAGTGTAAAGTGTAAGTTATTTTAACACAACCTATATTGTAATGGACGGTTGGGTTAGAATGAGACTTCTTTTTAAACCAATTAAATAGGATTTTTTTAATGGAAGACTTTTTAGATGTGTTACAATAACGCTTGAATTTATTTGTTTTTCTGTGACGTGTATCAAATATCTGATATAGATTAATGACTATGACTAACTGACTGCATCACTGAACATAATCAGTAGCTGTATTCCAAAACGCTAATTATCAAACTTAGAACAACATTTATATCCCACTAAATCGTCACATTGACAGTTTAAAATAACAACAATTTGTGAACACGAACAAATATAAACAATCGTTTCCCTTTATCCATCGGAGCGAAGACAATGAGAATCAACTGTCCCAAATACCCCTCACAATCAATAGAATATTAGGTAGGTAGAGCAAAAACCAAAGTAAATAGGAGTCGGTGGACCCCCCTCGAGAGCAGCGCCATTATTTGTCCATCAAGGGACAATCCGGGACGTTTGAACAAGTTAATGCTCCCCCTTAAATCGGGAAATAATAGCCGAGTGCGGCCTGCATTATTTATATAGCTATTATTATTTATATAGTAATCTGGCTAAGCATAGCGTACATTTTTATTTGCTTACATTTATTCAAAAACTACTTACATAAGCATACAGAAGAAAAATAATAAAAAAATAACTAACAAAACACAGATAATTTTACAAAATAACTTAGTTCACCAATACTGACGCTGTGCGTAAAAATATAGTAAAATATAGAAAAAATAAAGTAATTACAACCAAAGTGTCATATAATGTATAAATTTGGTTAGTGAATAACACTTCTCATGCATAAAACTTTAAAATAACCTACATATCAATATTTTTTTATTACAAATAAATATTGAAATTCAAATTCATTATTAAAAATAAGAACATGGCACTAGTAGTTTTTCTTTGAATTAAATCAGATGGTGTTATGAACCGATGGTCATTGTCTAGATAAACAGAATAGATAATTTATTGTATATATTATCCCATTTACCTTGTACTAAGTGATTTATATGATTTAAATGATTTATATGTCGTAAAATTTCTACTTCTTCTTAGTCTGGGGCTAAAAGCTTATTGAAACAGCTGTAGCAGAAATAGCAGTAAAACTGTAGTAACTCAAATGAATATGAGCTACTGAATTTAATGGTTATTTTTGTTTCTCCAAGAAATATTCCAGTTATTTTCAATATGTTCTTGACTTATACTCTGAGTTACGTTAAGATACATTGATGTATTATTATTTTGATTTCGATTGATTTCCTGTGTAAGTATATAGCGAGTATATCTGTATAGAGTATTGTCTACTACTCTACTAATACTAGTATCTGATAAAATTTGGTAGTAAAACTGAAAGGCTTTTTCATATGACGCTGCCAGCGCCATATGAAAACCCAACAGCGCTGGTATATTTGTTATCACGCTTGCTCACAGTACACATAATAAAATCGTATTGCTCTGCAACCGGATTTTAGATAAGCTAAAATTTTCACCACAAAAACCAATCCGTTTTTATTTTTAAGTTTCCATTATAAAAAACATGCCAGTTACCAGTTATACCAGTTTTCTAGAAATTGTGTAAAGTTTTCCTACTGTAATTTTGTTATACTGTATGATCAAGGGTTGAACTCGAGTAAATCCCACTTCTGCGAGCAACCGTTACTATTGGCGAATAAAAAGGGATTTATTGAAGCACAGATGGCGAAAACACCGAAATATTCCGCCTACATATATATTTGTGCTAGGAAAAGAGTATGAAAAATATATGAGCCGCTTTTATGAGCAGTTTTTGTTGATACATCCAAAGTATTTTCTTTGTATTATGAGAGAAATGTACCACGTAGCATATGTAGATTCACTAAAAATATAAGAAAAGATCTATTTTTGTTACTCTAACATCTAACAGTTTGTTGAGACTGTCTCCTGAAGTGAAGGTTACCTTGTTCAAGGCTTACTGTATATGTCTTTACACATGTCAACTATGGACAGAGTATACCCGGAATGCTTATCACGCCGGAGTTTAGAATAGTCTGAGATCACGCCATAAGAATGCAATATAATGACGCATATCATTATGCATATATGTATATAATTATATTATTCATCCTTATGAAGAAATCAAGGTACTGCAGCGCGTCGGGCATGTTTGCTGATTTGTTTTTCGGGGTTCCTGATTTTTTCGCAGGTATTCGGTCCTGCGATGCTTCCTTTTGGGAAAGAATACGGAGATCAAATAATGGAATACTGCAGTGCCTGTCTGAGGATTTCTGTAGTCCCATTAACAAATTTGAGATGTCCACTCACCAGAGCGAAAATAAAAAAATACTCGAGTTACATTTTTATTGTATAACACATAGTTTATAGATGCCCAATGCTTAGTTTATACTTGTGACAATATTTTATATTCTACCAAGACCTTAACGCACATAACGTATTCCAAGATCCCGCAATAATATGTGGCATTATGATTTGATTCAAAGAGCAATCACCCGATATATGACATCCACTTTGCATGTAACTTCAGTGAATTCCTCGTTTACTGCTCCCCTGGTACTCTCGTCATGTTTATCACCGCAATATACAATAACTAGTACGAGAAATAGGTGTTTATTATTATGCCTCTGTAGTTTGACTATAGCCCGGTCGTATAGCAAGCCAGGGAGAATTTAAAGATTAGCAATAATATGGGTGAATTGATGAGCCATTTACAAGCAATTGTTTTTAAAGTTTACTTCTTCAAATCGTTCATATTCAAATATTTTTAAACACAAAATACACGAGAATTTAAAAAAATACGGAACTGAACTAGATTTTTTTATTGATAAAACTAAAATAAGAAACGATAAAAAACTGTAATGAACATACATAAGTACAACCCAAGCAATATAATAATAAAATAAAAACTCATCCTACCTTTCAATAGAATTAATTACATACAATATAATATGGATGTATGTAGGTACATAGATTATGAATAAACAGCATGATCAAACCTAAATTACTGATACAGTTGCCAATTGTAACCCATCAGCTATCAATAGTGTTGTTACTAACAATTAGCTCTGTCAATACCCAACATGAACAAACAATCGATATAATATTATCAAGTATGATTACTATTGATTGCATGCTATAGGTGTACTGTAGGAATATGCTGATGGCTTTTGAAGTGGTTATATAAGTTAGTCTAATATAATAAATTGTCGTTTTGTTGTATGGAATGATGGAGAGGTTTTAGAAGATAAAAACACAAAAATAATTCATTGAACCTCCTTGTAATAAAACCATCTCTGTTATACAAACTTCTATGTTCAAAAAACATTTTAGAAAATTTGTTCGTAACCTACCCTTAACACTTATGATAGATTTGAAAATTCATCGATTGTTAAATACATGAAGTGACACATTAGTCACAAATGTTCTGTTATCCAAGCACGATTCCTGGATCATGCAAGTTTAATGCAGACTTAGAGGAAGTAGCGTCTTATGAGCGAATGCCGTCATATTGCCGTCAATAATATGACGATGATCACGGATATAACTTTGATGAACATTAATCGACATATCTACAAACACATACCTACATATATCTTCATTCAATTGCATGACCATTATTATCAATAACGGTACAAAGATAATGTTCATATCTGTTACATATTACGTATCTGTAAGCCAATGAATATGTTTTTTTTTTAATTTATTTCAAAGTCCTTACGCCCAATGTTCAAAAGATTAGACGAAAATTTTACCCCGAACAATTAAGAACGCATACATTTATAACAAGCCTTCTTTCTTCTTGCCTTCAGAAGATTTATTGGAGAAACCTCTGTATATTCCGGTGGTTATATATAGGCCTACTCTTATATCGGAAGTAATTATCAAAGCTGCACCTTGTAGGGTAATTAAGGATTAACGACGTATCATAATCCGGAAACTTTATACATTACGGGAGTTAAGGGGAGGCAGGGATGTAGTCAAGTCAGTTCGAGAGAGCTTCTATATAATATTGGGCGCCATTTTTGGTACGGCAAAATTGTATGTGATAAATGGTTAATGTTCGCGTTTAGTTTACCTATCGTGCGTAAAAGTATGTAAGTTCAGCGTATGATTTTTTCATACCTTGAATTTGTTATAAGTCAATTAGTAAATATGCCATAGTATCATGACATATTTTCAATAAATATTAGTTTAATTTAGAAGTATTTGTGGTTAGAAGGGTATTATCGTAAAATTTATACACATTTAACTATTCAAAGTTTAAGATAGCTTTTGATTAGTTTAAAAAGCCGTGTTCTACTAGCTGTTGGTAAATCCATCCATTAAAGAAAATAAAAATATACAAAAACATTCTTGCTCTGAGTCCGATAGGTAAAGCATTAATCTATGTAAATAATCTTACATGAACCTTAAGAATAGGTCGGAAAGCTTATTTCCCGCCCGGACGTCTGAATAGCCTCACTACACCTCTGAGAGTTGGGGCGGCGGCGGCGTAGGAGTCTGTATGAGGGACGTACTTTAATGAAACTAGGACGTTTATGAGCTAGTTAGTTTTATTACCTTTGTAGATTAGTACCTTGTTGGACTATGCAATATATTAACATAATATTGTGTGCTTTTAAAATATGTTATTGAAAAATAAATTGAAATAAACTCGCTTTCAAATATATTTGGTCCCGATTAACTTGTTGCGGTCTTTCTAAGGCTATAGTTTTTTTTTTTTTTTTTTTTGAAGAAACGGAATTAGTTTACTTTAGATTATAACTTTCTTAATGGCAAGCGAGCATTGCTAACTCTTATGCAGTACTTATGCGGGTAAAAGGTAAAGTTAAAAATATAATAATTGTGTACTTTAGTCAAAAAAGTAACGATAGCAACAAGTAACCAAGTAAACTAAGTATCTATGTAAATCATCCAAGTTTCCGTCAACAGAAACAATCATATATAAACACGACAATCCTCTACCCTTTATATGTAGGTATATACCCTTAACCCTGGTAAGCCGTGTTATTTACCAGCCGGCGTAGTTTAAACACTGTCCAAACGACAAGGGCCCTATCAATGATCTTACCATATACAAATAGACGCCTAATGTTTTTAGACAGATCAGTCAACATTTGATCATAAAGCCTAAAGCGAAATCTGCACGAGCGACACCACTACCTACCACCACATGACTATAACATAGAAGTTCTCCTGTTAAAAATAATGTTACTCTCTGTTCCCCGCGGAATATAACCTTCAAAGCGTGAGTGAATCGGTTCTTACTCAGTAAGCACGTTCTATCCTAGACTGTAATGATTGCTTACCATCAGGCGAATTACGGTCAAGTGCAAACCCATTCCTTGTAAAACAAAAGTGAATTTACCCATATTCACTTCATAGTACCTGTTGGTTTATTTTTTTACTCTTTACAATGGAGCTATAGAATATAAAGTACATTATGAGGTCTGTAATGTTACTTAGGTCATGTTTTATTTCTAAACGAAACATTGCTATTATCTTCTTCTTATCGAATGAGAGTGGTCAGCTGTGGCGCCGAAAGTTTATCAATCCGCCCTTAGGGCCTCTGACATGGCTTAGCCATAGTCGTACAGACAAACAGCCAGGACCTACTATTTAACGAATTGTAGGTCCGGGCCAGTTGCTATTATGACAATCAAAGAGAGATATTTTCTAAAACAGGGGTCTCTTGTTAAATTTATCTTGTTTCCCAATGCTCGGCCACAATTGAATTATTCTCCCCTTGGGCCGGACGAGTCCACTAATTGATATGAGCCACTTAATTTACATGAAAACAGATTAGGATCGCTAAATACAAGGATCTGTCGAGATGGGTGGGATAAGAGTGAGTGTCCGGCGACTTTGGTCGTGACAGAATCAATTGTATTAATTTTCTTAGATTAAAAGATAGCTAATTTTATCCACCACTATTTTTTTCATTCAATACCAGAATAATGAGTGATTTATGAACCAAATACTTTTACCAACTGATTTTTTTAAACAAAATACTGAAATTAAAATAAAAACTGATTATTTTTCTGTCTGCTTGTCCTCAAATACAAATACAAGTATGCTGTTGTTTGGTCGGCAAATATCTGTACAGCTACTTTGGAACCTTTTTAGTAGTTCAATTGATATTTTTACAAATCCTATATACTCATATCTACAACACTAATATTGCAAAACATATTAACACTTTGTAAGCAGAAAGACAGATTTATGCAAATGTCCCGACCCTAAAACACTTTACCTACTTTAAATCTGTAATCTCATAAATAATTAAACAAGCCCCATTATTCCAAGAGCCGCGGTTAAAACTTAAAGTACCTAATTCATCAAATTTGGATTGCTGTGCCCACATTCTTACGAACCCCTTTTACATGTAGGCTTTATGTAATGGCCTGGAAATAACATCATACTATTAAGGCTCCTAATTCTAGCTTGAAGCCTTGAATTATACAAATCGGTTCATTCATTTTAAACTCTTCATCTTCTTATCGAATGAGAGTAGCCAAATCTGATGTCGAGAGTTTATCAAGCCGGGCCTCTGACAAACAGCCAGGACCTACGATTTAACGTGTCATCCGACCTACGGAAGCGCCAAAAATGGAATACCAATTTCGGTCACCCATCCAAAGACTGACCGCATGGACCTTTGCTTAACATTGATAATCGCATGCGATTGCCTCCGCCCGCTGAGCTACGGGCGCTACGAAAGTGAAAAACGAATAACACGCGCACTGTGAGTGTAGCGTATGTTCTATTTCGCACACTTACGTTCGTAGTGACTGAACCTCATGGAAAAAAGATATAACTATACAAGCTGTGCACAAAAACATTTCACTTACATATATGCACATGTGTTGAGTTGATAAGTATAGTGCAGTGACACTAAATGTTATTTGTTAAGAGTGCATGTTATTGTAAGGGATACGCTAATGGCATACAATGACTAATATTATCTGTTTTACTTAATTAGTCTCTAGATTATTCTGCCTATGGTTCGACTTTTATAATATTTTATTATTACCGTCTATGTTATGCCGGTCGGGCGTAGACCGGTCAAGGTCGCATTAAATAGCCTCGGTTTTGTTTGATAACATAAGGAATTTTACTTTGTGATACCTAATGGTTATCTAAAGTCTGGTCTTTGAACACGAACGCATACCTGTTATTACGATGAATAATTTTTATTTTCAAACAACTGAGTATTGAGACACGCACACAAAAGACTATGTGGTGGAAGAAAGGGAATACCTACATACGTTAGTGAAAGTGGGTCTGAAACGTTCTTTAAAATAGACTATATGGTTCTGGTCGACAGATTATTTTAATTGAAAATGGTAGCGAGGCTAAATATCCCAGATCCCCATTTGTCGACTTCTGTCCACCTTGAAATAAAACTCTGTCATTTGTCTGCGTTTGTCTAGAATAAACATTAAACATAGGCGTGATATTTACGATCCGACGTGTGCCCAGTTTCTCTTGTGTCTCAATTTCATAAAAAGGAATTAATTCTCGTTTAAAGAGTAGGTATAGAAACCTATCCTATTATCCCTGTACAGTATACCTATACTTAGTAAAACAGTAGGTAACCAAAGGTCGTTCCACATAAAAGCGGCATTTCTCCAGAACCAACTTTAATCAACCCTTGGTTTTCAATTTACCTTCCTCTCTGTTCAGTCTTATATTGAACATGATCACTTTTACATCTTACGACTGATTGCGATCTTATAAGTTTTTTATAAATGAAAGTTTATAATATACTCCGTACTCCTCGTGACTGAGAGTCATGATTCCCTAGCAGTTCAATCCTTAAACATGTCGGTTTCTTGTCGTCATTTTCCTACAATATATACGAAGGTAATTGTTAATTGTTGTTAAATTAGAAAAAAAACCTGCTACAATTTTACATACAACATTTTTACACGTGACAGCAAGCATTTATTTTGATTATAATTTAACTACCGTCTTGCTGAAAACCTCAAGAATTTTTATGCATATGTGGATGATGTCGATTGTTCGAAGTATCGTGTATTGTAAAGTAAAGGCAGCTTTAACTCACTCTCATGTTTTGTTTAACCCGCGGAGGGTCGGGAGCTGACCGCGGGGATAAAACGGATGCCATTTTCCACACTTTTTTTTAATTAATATACTTCTTGGAACCTTCGTTTTATACTAATGGCCACGTACAATTTGTTTTTTTTTTATGAAAAAAATATTTTTTGCTCGATATCTTCTTACAGGAGGCATAATTGGAATATCTTGATCAGAACCTATATAATGCTATCTCACTCACTTGGACTCTGCCTCATATTCACATAGTAAAATATGGCTTAGTGTATTTTAAAGTTGTTGATCTAAGAGGTTTTTTCCTGAATTGAGTATATAACTTACTCCTAAGACTTCTTTGAGTAATTATATATTATGTCTTTTATTCCGTGTTTGTCTATAAATTAAGTCAGTGATTGCTTCAATTTAGTGATTGCTCATTTCAGTAAATGTATTCTAGTATAATTAACTCAAACTATCAAGGATGATTCCTCTAAAACCAGAAGTCTGAGGTTTTGAATTAGTTACACCACATTTAATAAATTGTTACCTCTGTCAGGGCTTAGTGTTATCTTTGAATTTACGACTATGTGTGGGCAAGGTTTGTAGGTCTACTATTAAACTATTTGATACAGTTTAGCAATACGAATAGCTTAGTAATATAATTAATGGTTTAATTATGTGTTTAAGTCCCAGGGTATTGAGAGATATATTATGTAAACAGTCAGTCTTATAGAAATGAAAATGGCCTTACGCAAATTTTGGCGTCAGGTATTTTAAATGAAAATAGAAAAAGCGTTATCTGAAATTATAAGCAATACCCTGAAATAGCAGGTTAAAAAGATTAAAAACTAAATGATATAAAGATTCTTGTTTCTAGATAACTAAATAGTTTTAATTTGAAATCCACGTGTACACAGTTTTGGAATTTAATTTAATAACAAATTTTGTACGTGGTATTTGCTCATAAAATCATCTCTTTCTTGATATATTAAAATATTTTTATTACATACTTTGCCAAGTAAATAAAGATATTTCTATAAGCTCCTGAAATAAGCAATCTAAGAGGAAAAATCGCTTGGAAAGAGTTTAAATGTTGAATAGTGAAAGATGCACTACCAATCAAGACTTAAAAAAATAGTCTGTAAAATATCCACAACTCCACATATTGGGCAAATTGAACAAAGAAATATCTAACCTATGTAAACTCATACGTGTGTCTACGTAAAATAATTCTAGGCAAATATTAATAAACCATTTGGTGGCTTTGTACAGCAATCAAAAGAATATTAAAAAAGAACACAATATTTATGGCACGCGCCATTTTGATTATTATCTATTGTGTCGCAAAAAATAACAAAATAATCCCCAATGTGGGCTGGAATCGCGATTCTTTATTCTCGAGAGAAAAAAGATGTTTTCATAAATTGAAAATCAATTTTCTTGAGAAAATAAAAGATGATGCTTTTACACAGGATTACTGCTAAATCTTCAACATTTAGGAAACGATTTTAGTACTTAAAATTTGCAAAAAATATAACATTTGATTCCTGGTACCTACAAGGCTGTCATAACTTTTAAGCTAGCTAGAAGTATACCTACCGATACAGCCTAGACTGATCCGGTTTCATCGCAACACTTCTACGTTCTTCAGTCAAACCTTAAGCTAAGACTTACTTAGTTACTTTACTTTAGTTGTACTTTTTACTTTAGCGGTTAGACAGTTTATTTAAATTGAATATACGTAGTTTTGAATTATTATTCATGTTAATGATTTTTAAAAGCAACTTGTGTTGTTTAAAAGTCGGACTACTGAAATCCCTATGTTGTTTTTTTTTTAAATTTTATTATCATATTCAAACTGCTGTTTAAAAGAAATCTTATTAAAAGTTGGGTATATTACAACCTAAATATCTTGAGCAATATAAAACAAGTTTGAATTTCAACTAAAAAACAGTAATGTTTTTTCGTTCAGAAAAGTAAATTCGCGCTTGTTGGACGCTTGTTCGCAAAAACATTGTGATCTGTGTAACATACAACAATAATATAATCAATCAGAAGTTCCATTTTATTTTCACACAAAAGAGCTTTCTGGGACAAGTGCTCTTAGATCTTCTTCAAGAAAATAGATTTTGTATTATATGAAAAGAAAATTTGGGCTATTAAATAGCTGCAAAACTTCTTAAGTAGCTGTTTAAAATTAAGTGACTAAGCTTCATGATTCTTAATCTAGATAAAAAAGTGAGTGTGTTCTTAAAAGCCTAGAATTCATGGTTTTTAAATAAAATATACAATTTGCCTAGCTTTGATGATCACTTAAGAACATCGCAGTTTATTGAACCACAGCTGCACGCCCAAATAAATTATTACTCAACTCACCACACAAACTCAATTTTGGGATTCCAAAAAAATAAAAATGCTGACCAAACTCGCTACAGAAATAATCTGAACAGCTCTATAGAAGCCTACCATCTGAAGAGGCGCGGGATGTGATTCGAAAGGTTACTTTTGTAAAGGTTTCCCTTTTTCACCACGATGTGCCTTTTTTCGAGCCCTATTCAGTTTGTTTCATAGGAAATATAAATAGAAGATCTCTAACTATGTACTGACTCTGTTGATGCCGTAGCGTCACCATTATTTTTTACGTGGATCAATTAGCATCCAATCTATAACAACGTCAATTGATTGATTATCAATATCACCACAAGTGTATATTTGTGTGTGTAATTTTTTCACTAGTCATTAAGTGAATAAAGAGTGAAGAACAGTAGTTTGATAGTATTCAAACATTTTTTTGTATTATTTGACTCAAAGAAGCATCTGGAAGTAGAATGCCATAGCTTTTACGGCTCGGTCAGCTATTGGGCTAACTTTGGTGATCGGAGACTAATATACAGCAATAAAGTGTTTGTTTCTTCACTGTATAGAATGTTCGCTATACTATGTATATGTTGTTCCTTGTAACTAAGTCGTCTTGAGATATAAAGTCGTTATTTCTATACAGCTCGACTCTTTTTTAGACCCTCAGTTTGGGATTTAATATTAACTTGGGCCTGTCTGGTCAACGGGTCAAGTGCCAAGATTGAAAATTTGGGACAATTTGATGATCGGACGTGATGTGCTGAAAAGATGGGGATTTTGTTAGGAAGGAAAATTAGATTATAAGTTGTTATTGATTTTCTATTGTGAACTCTTATTTAAATTGAAATAAAACTAGTAGATGCCAGTATTTTCTCTGGTTAACCATTCTCCATTCTCTGATTATCCGTCACAAAGTGATGATATAATAACAAACTAACAATAAAGTGTTCCGAACTTAATTTTCGACGATAGGTACATTGTATAACTGAATTAGACGTAACGAGCTTACTTATGACAAAACCTACTTACAATTATAAAGACAGGGATATAGACAGATAACTTGCAAGTAACACAAAAAAAACGTTACCTACACAAAACATATAGGTAGTTATGTACTTCTGGATTCGTAAAAAACCTATGTCGCCAAAGATCAAGCGTTTTACTTCGACTTTCATCATGTGAACTACTAAACTGTGGAACTCCTTGCCGGAATCTCCATAACTTCGGACTATAATTTATCGGTCTTCAAGTCGAGAGTGAATCGACTTCTTGTAGACAAGCGCGCTAGATCGTAGATTGCAACATCGCTTAACATCAGACGAGTTGTAGTCAAGCGTGAGCCTATCTAGTTTAAAAAAAAACTCTTCCATCAGTACAAGTAAGCCTGATAACTCCGCAGCCTTCGGTAAAGAAATCCGAAGCAAGCCACATGTTTTGTAAGTTGAGGCTGCATTGAAAGCGGCAGCTGCAACTATTTCAGTAAGCTCGCTAACATACCTACGTATACCGGGGCATACCATGAAGAACAATGTGATTTTTGTGTGATGTAGGGACTTAGTAATTTACGTGCTCACTTTATTGTCTATGGATATTTATTCGTAAATTTAAACTATGTCTCACAGTATTTTTGACACTGTGTTTATTGGCCAACGGTCACAAGAAAAGGCATAAAATTAATTTAAAAAATGACATGTTTGGATGTATCGTCATCGTAGAAGCGTTCAATTAATTATAAAAAAAATATTATTTTCATGCAAACATTTGATCATGTTAGCTTTTTAGCGTTTAAAACTACTAAGAAGTGAACTAATATGGTGAAGTTTTATCACAAAAACATATCAAACTACAAAACCACAAAAATAGTCAACAGGATCTCATGTTCAAATTTTACTAAATTCACTGTATCCTGCTTAAGTCTTACTAAACACTTTAATTACCATGGTAACCTCCTCAACCCTCATTCACAGCGCGCTGAAGAAAAACGAACGAACGCTGTACAACGTTCGAAGGCATTCAACTCAATGGCTGCAATTTGTGAAGCCTCATTGCTGTAATGATGCGTTTACTAAACTTATCGGAGATTTTCTATCCACACTATGGTAGCGGAGCTTTATATTTTTGCGATTTTGAGCATTGGCTCCAAAGCGCAGTGTCAAACATACATAGGAGTATGTACTGTATAGTCGTTATGTTTTTTTTAAATCGTTAAATTATTAGGTTTCGTCAATTAATTAGCTTGATGTTTGTTAGATTTCATCTTGCTCACAAACTATTACCATACCTACATTCTAAGCGCTTGTCCTTTATGATATTCTGAATTAATCAGAGGAGTTCTCTTGAGCAGTCCTGTGTCCTTGGATTTGTGGTCCTTAAATTTGTCGGTTTCCTGCCGAAGTTTTCCTTCACCGCTATAAGCGAGTTTAAGCCACACTTAACTTTAAAATATAAGTCATTAGTGTAGAACCGGATTCGAACGAGGGTGCGCCTGGATGAAAAGCAGACACTGGAACTGCTGAGCCACACTAGCTCTCATTTGGTAACATTAGTCGGATAATAATAACTTATTTTTTATACAGTGTGGTTTTCTAAAAAATACACTATGTTAGGACAGTTATCAAAAGTAAACTTTATACTTAACATAAGTTAGCATGATGCAATGTAACTACTAACTTGTGCGGTTTATTCCTGATCCTTCGGATCTCGATCCCTTTAAAGGGCTCTCGTATCTAGAGAACCTTTTTCTTGAGAAATAAAATATTTGGAGCGGAAATTATTTCGGCCTTATTTTAGAAGTGAATTCTGCCGTTTTGTTTAATGCTAGTTTTCACGGGGCTTAATGTTTAATTTTTCTGTTAGTTGAATTTTTTTCTAATTTTTTTCAGTATTTTGAAATGATTATGTTTTGGCTATTGTTTGTATAAGTCAGATATGTACAACAAGAAAAGTATGTAATATTATAACAATATTGGTCTGATGCAAATAAAATGTATACTGAAATAAATTGAATATGCTACACAAATTAAAATATCTACAAACAATACAACATTAGTTCATTTCAAACACATTTAACACGTCAATAGTACCGCAGTGTATACCATCAGCTAGTACTTCCATATTAGGTTGAAGTGAAGAGGCTTGCCTTTAGTCTGCGAATGTCAGACACAGAATAAGTCTAAAGGTCTTTAGGGTCTACCACTGAAAGATCCTACACGTTAAACTACTACTGCTACACACAGAAATACAGTGTTGCTGATAAAATTTACGCATATCCTTCCTAAGACTGCTTAAGTAAATCCATTGCAATAAGCTTTTTTCTGTGACTTTTGAAAGTTCACAATAAATAATCAGTTGTTTTTTACAAAAAATATCATTGCCTCTTAGTAAAATAAACAAAAAACATATTATTTAGACTTGGATATGGAATAACATCAATCGGTATCAACTAAGCTTTGTATTTTTTATTGCGGATTAATTTATGTAGCTAATCTTATTATTCTGGAGTACCTAAGCGGGCGCCACTATTTAATAGTTTTATTTATATAATATTGATTTATCGCTTTATTTATTTCGATATACAATAAGAATTTATTGGCTGCTAAGTTTTCAACCATTAAAAAACTGTTTGAAAACATGTCTACAACAAGCGACTCAAACAAACGCTTACAAATTCTTTACTACTCTTTGATTCTTGGAACAAGATAAAATAGTCCATATAATAAACTTTTACGTCTCAATATTTGAGAGTAATTACTTTGAACAGTATTTTGTTTCAAAATTTTTACCAAGAATTAATTTAATCTCTATCTTTAAGAATATAGAGTTCAATATAGCTTCATCGTGTTTGTCTCATACACACTTTTGTTTTTGTAACGATTTGTCATTGAAGCGATGTTTTGATAATACCAGCTTTATTGTTTTGTTCTTTTGACATTCGTAAATGTAATGTTCCTTTTGCAAGTTATTAAGAGTTATTTTGTCATCGCTCTACTTGACATATGTATATATGTCAGTAGGGTTCACATTACACAAAATAAAACATACAATTTTGAATGGTTATCTATGAAATTGATTTAAAATGTGACAAATGGAAGTCGAATACCTATTAATTTATTGTTGGATAAACACACACACATATAATCTGGAAAGCCTATTTTGAACTGTTTTGTGTGCCAATCTGTTAATCCGGTTATACATTGCCTCTATCGATTGTGAATTTAACAATTTGTTCGCTAGTGGATTACAAGAGAGCTATTAATCGATTCGTTACATCTCGTAGCAGTAGCTACGACGCTCGTAGCAGTCGTAGCATTGTCTACGACGTAGCACTGTCTATAAAGAATTTTATTTTTGGTTTGTGTAAACTTCTTCTTATAATCAACTTAACTGACAATGTTTGCAAACGTGTCACGTCTTGCAAATTCCCTGTGGGATACAGGTGACATCTTAGTTTGACATTCTTTACTCAATAACTTATAAGGCTAACGTTAAGTTTTTTTATTATAGTATGAGTTATTTTTTAAGTGCAATTTTTTTATTGATAAATTTACCCGTAGATTTAACTGTTAGCAACCGATATAATAGCCGCGCTTTATTATACTTACATACTTGGATGACTTTAGAAGCTCACTTAGTAAAAAACAAATTAAAACTAGAATAACCACAACTTTGAAGTTGCTCCATAACTTGTAGACCTTTCATAACTAAAGGCAATAAAAATAAGCCGACAACTTTCTTCATTTAAAAGCGGTTAAAAGCGGTATTTATTTTTATGGGATTAAGAAAATTCAGGTGAAAGAGCTCGTGGAATAAAATTGGCCGTCTTAAAAATGGTTTTGAGAAGATACTAGAAAAATAAATCTGTAAAATCTGGTTTCAGATTTACATACTTTTAGGTACTTAAAAAGCTTGTTTAACTGATGTTTAATTTTACTTTTTTGTATGTTTACCAAAATCAAGATACTATATTGAGCCAATGCAGTGAAGTAGAAACAAGCATAAGTTAACAGTGTGCTTTTTTTTAAATCTTTAATTTAATAAAAATAAAATGTCATACATGTATCTAGTTTCTTACCTTAAGTAATGTGAAAAATATCATTATATGTATATAAGTCTATCTACATATCTAACCTCACGTGATATTTTTTTATTGTTGGCACTGAGTTAACCTCCAGACAAGAAAAATAAATTTACACTTTGGGCTTTACAAATATTTTATTTTGCGAGACGTTGCGTGAGTGAGAACTAATATTTATTTTAGTTAAACGTTCTTCATTTTATCTCGCACGGGTACTTTGTAAGAAATAGTAAGTGGTTACTATTAATGGTGCTCCTTAAAACAATATGGAATAAATATCTTTACTTTCTTCTGCTTCTTATCGTATGAGAGTGGCCAACTCTGGTGTCGAGAGTTTATCAAGCTGCCCGAAGGGCCTCTGACAAAAATACCTCTGACCTCTTTACTTTCTTGAAAAAACACTTAGTGTCAAATCTCTCTGCAGTTAAATGACTAGATAAAAAAGCAAAAGCCTGATTTCTGATAAATTTACATTTTTTAAGCAAAAAAACGTTAATTTATGATGATGATGGTTTCCAAGCCGATTTCGGCTAAGGTGAACGTATTTCCTACGGGTAAGTTAATATATATGAAAATATTATTATCATAAAAAGTAGCCATAACAAGTTATGACAGTAACCTCGAGTCTATAACATTGTTATTACCAAGAATTTTTCATTCGTTTAAAACTGGTAGGTAAGTATGACTTCAAAGATGTTTAGTTGTTACCGTGTAATATAATAAAACTTTTCCTCTCTGTATTTTCCTTAAGTTGCATACTTACTTGGTTTTAATTTGCTAACGAAGAAACACGCTTGTGGATTTTACTCAATAACATAATTTTAATGAAATGAGAAAAAAAAGTTAAGAACTTTTTTTCTCCATTTACTTGCACCATTCTGAAAACTTATGTCATTCACTAGAGTCCGGTAAATGGTATATCTGATTAATATGATAAATAGTTTAAATCCTCACCTCCCAAAACATTATGAACAAAAATAAGGTAGACAAGCAAACTATAATAATATTTTCGAATAAATAAACCGACGTACACATGCTATTGGCTTCAATAGTTATTGATAAATGCTAGTCACTCACGTAGTAACACTCTCACATGAAAATCCTCAGCATTTCCCTTTGAAACTAATCCGCAGATGTATACCCACATCTTATTGGTTAGGTGAGAAGGGCTGTGAACACTGTCGACATACAACAGAATAGAGTGGCTAGAGAACACCTTTTTTTAAACACACTTTATTTTTAATTACTATTATTTACTCTGTTTAAAAAACATTGGATTGGTGAGTACGCACTGCGGCGTTCCCAGAACGTACGTTCTGATGTCATTACACTCGAAACGCATAAACAAAATACGCGAATTTTTACGTGAGTAAAAACTGTAAAAGTCCCATTGAAAAAAATTGAGTTAAATTGCACTTATGTTTTATTCGATACCCGTTTACGATAGGGCAAACATTCTTTTGTCGGGAACGTATACTGACATTGTTGTAACACTAAATAGTCATATATTTGACCACTAGGGTGAACGAAGCCTGAAGCGACACCGTGCTTCATGATGTAACATTCATATTGCATAAACTGTGAAATTAACTTTAAAAGAAAGCTGCCAATTCACACTGTTGGTACATAATTATTATTACATCAAGAATACTATAAATGAATAAAGTTAGTCAGCCCAGCAATATCTCTTCACTATACAATTTGATTCAGTAATAAACTGGAAGCTACGTCAGCAATGTCTGTCTGCTCCAGTGCTATGTAGAGCAGCTCCACAAAGGCAGCTGCCGAGTCATCAATCACCCTGTCGATGTGCCAGCCCTGGATCTCACTGCTTTTTTGGCAGATCACCGCCGACCTGCCACATGTGGAGGTGGGGCTTGGATAATACTGTGATGATACTAGTTGTTAGGCCGAGAGGTGGTTTGAGAACTGAACACAGTTGGCCTCTCTCATACGAAAAAGAAGACTTGTTACCAAATACTTTGGTCTTTTAATCTATATCCGTCCTTTGGTTTTGTCATGAAGATATTTGTGTATTTTAAAAGGAAGTGTACTCACAATGATAAAAACATTTATTTTAATATTTCAAAATTACTTACGATACCTGCATTTTCAATTGTTTCGTAGTATCAAGATTTTTTAGTTTTCATTGCCACAAATTACAATACTTTTACATATACTATTATTTGATTACATACCTGTAAATTAAAGCTATACACGGGCCCATATTTCCAGAAACGAAAATATTTTGGTAATTTGAGTGATAAGTCCTTTTTTGGAGTCAGTTACAGTTCTACTAAGTTTTGGCTTCAGTTGTGAAAGCAGAGGCATCTGTATATTTCTAGCTTCAGGTTGGAACACGTGGCGTTAAGTGAGGCCGGGTAGGGCTGCTAGTGCTGCCGCCATGTTGCCACTCTCACAGAAAGGGTTCTTTTAACGCCCAATACTTTTTACACAAGATGCTAAATGTGCACTTATGTTCAATTTAGTGGCAGTATAAAATTTTACTCGCCCTCGAAAAAGTTTTTGCGTTTGTGGAGATTGTCCCTTCTTTGCTTCTTAGGGCTCTCAAATAAGATGCTTTTGGCACTATTGTTAGACTTATGTGTTGAGTGAAAAGTGATATTTTATAGTGTGAAATCTGAGATATTTTCTATGAAATACACTGACACTAAATTTTAAAAGGAACTTCTTCTTGTTGTCATATAAGAGACTTTTAAACCTCTTTTGTCCTTTCTACTTGTATGCTAGAATAGAGTCATAAGCATCTGATGGATAGAAACCAATATCATTCATAGATACTACTTATATTCAGGGCAAGAATAGTGTACGGATTGTATTATATTATATATAAATTACTTTTTAAATTGATTCAATACATATATTTGTATCAAGAAATAAGCTTGTTTTGTTTCAAACAGGACCCTTTTAATACTTTATAAACTTACTTAATTATGGTACTTATCTACCATTTTTCACCATAGTATAGTGTCAGTGTCAACCCTTAATTCTCGCCATGTCTGGCTACGTCGAGGTTACGATGCAATTTTGCGCCGAACGTCGAATAAACAAAACTCCAGAATAAAGCTATTCGAGTAAACCGCGCAACATTTCGCGATTCGATTTACTTACCGTTTCGGGAAACTTTCGCCTCAGTAGCATACACAAACACACAGATTTGTTTACATATATATGCGTAACTAGTTTCACTGTGAAATAGCGAGTCAACATGGTTAATTTTGTGGAGAAGTCTGATGGAACTTTGATTTAAATTTGAAAGTGGGAGTGAAGTAATCAAGATGTGTACATACAAGTAGGAGCATGGCACATGTTATCATTTAATCAATTTTAGTTAATCACGGGTCTTCGGATTTAACATAATTGTGATAAACACCGATATCGGATGAAAGTTAAAAGGCAAACCTGCGAAACATACGTTTGACTGATATTGCTCTAAATGCTTCATTGTAGTGGTAATCCAATTCGTATAATATGCAACTTTTTTTTACCAATAATGACTTAATTTTTGTTTGCAGGGTGTTTCTTTTTCTTCTTTTTTTTAAAAATGACGTTTTTCTTTCTATTCAAACGCTTTTAATCGACTTCAAACAAAAGGAGTTTATCAAGTCTAGATTCCGAGATTTTATCTTGTTAACTTTATCGTTACCTGTATCAATCTCTATAATCTATTCATGTCTATCATCCATACAACTACTACTACTTTATTAAACTCCCCATCCTCTGAACAAGGCCTAATCCCACTAACCTCTCTAGAAAGCACGCTCTACATCCAAGCTCCATAATACAGCCTGACTGAATGCTTTTAGAAGCCGTAGTTAGTCTTCTTTCTTTCTTTCTTTCTTCCCAAGTGGGGTAAGTGGCTTGCTCTGGATGTTGAGTTTCAGGTCAGTTGTAGATAGGAAACGGGGGATTGAGTATTATGGAGTTCTGTCAAAAGCTGAATATTAGCTAGAATTTGTATGGAGTCGGGTCAATATGTCTGTTAATACTCGAAAGAAAATGTGCTCTGGTATTATTATTAGAGATGTAATAAACGTTTTTGATAGTAAAAGCCTTAATATAGAGGCAGTAGAGGATTCCAGGAGACATATAAGCCTTTTAAAATGATACCAAAACAACGCTAGCCAAACTCGGGAATCCACTAGTTGTACGCAAGTAACATTTCAAGTCATATGATGATGACGATGATAATGATATTATCATACTAGTGGGTGCTCGTGGCTTCACTTGCATTAAGAAGTAAAATTTGCATCCCCTAATTCACCCCGTTAAAAGTGGCATTTCCAAAAAATCTTTCTTAGTGGATGCCTACGTCATAATATCTACCTTTCATTCCAAATATCAGCCCAATCCGTCCAGTGGTTTGGGTTGTGCGCTGATAGATCACTATATCAGTTAGTCAGTCGGTCACCTTTGAGTTTTATATATATATATATATGTAGATTGTAGGTAAAATGTAACATTGCATATATATTATATTAGTTTTAATAACAGGTTATTCATTCTCTATTCCAGCGACATGCACCAGTCAGTGTGCGGCGGCCGCGCCGGACTGTGCGACGCGATGCGTCCCGCCGCCGGCGCAGACCTGCTGCGGTACTTGAGGAAGGTCAACTTTACTGGTCAGTACTGGTCTACTGAAACATCTTTTTGTAATGTGTGGTTTGTGAGATTGAAAGAAAGAAAGAAAAAGAGAAAACATTTATTCACAGATTCAACAGAGAAACAAACACAAGTAAGGACATACATACATAATAACAAACAAACATAAAATCTGCCACAACACAGCCCCAACTCAGCATTATGCTGGTTGTGTGGAAGCAACCAGCGCTGATCTTCCGTTAATTGTCTGTTGTCTGTTATGGATCTGGTGAAGAATGCCTGTACTCACAAATGTAGAAAAGTTAAATCGGAAAGATACCTAATAGGCGATACCAATGCGATATCCGACTCAAGCAATAGTTTAGATAACATGATATAGGTATTACTACTACTAGATCGATACAAGTAGTAATAATTCTCATACTACAACAGCCGTCAAGAGCCAGAGGCCCCTGAGTGGAGTCTATCGTAGATGAATTAATTATCAAAAACAAATTTACTTCTGTTATATTTAGAGTAAAAAATTGGATTCAAAGAGGTTTATTTATTGCGTTTTAACCACAATTTTCTTCAAATTATTTAATAGTAACAAAAATATAGGCTTTTTTATTTTATAAACCAATCTAAGTATATCACACAATCATATCCGTTTATTTGGTACTAGCTACTATAACGCTATAAGTTTTATTCGATACCTACATCAGGCTGTCAGATAACTTGACCTTATACTTTGTGGACAGTTCCATTTGATCTTGAAAGCAAGTTGGACATTCGCCAACTTATCTCTCAAACGCTTCACTTAACCATTTATGAAAGCATAACAGTTTTATGCTGAGATGTCTCTTTTAAAGCCTGACAAAATGATGGAGAGTTAATCAATTTTAAGTGTTTGTGTTTCAGTCAAACAGATGTAGCAGGCTAAATAGTAAATTTTATTTTGAAGTAACAAACAAAGCCGATTACCTACTTTAAAATAAATGTTTCTAACTTTGACGTTTTGGTTTAATTTGGTATAGTCCAATTTTGATCTAGTTTTAAAAAAAAATGACTATGACTATGCTGGATATATCACAAGAATACAATACAATAACAATACAATACAAAAACGTTTATTGGGTTCAAAACTACTTACATCTAGGTTCACTATATTAATACATATAAAAACAAGAGTATTATCTTATAACAGTGTGTTGTCACCCGGACGAGATGTTTCTGTTTCCCGGGTGACAACGTCTTCCCGTCAGGTTTAAGTTTTTCCAGTTTTTCCAATACATAGTAACATAAGAGAAAAACAGTAGTAGTAAAAAAGAGTACAAATGCATATAACATTTTATAATTAAATTAATCATTAAGTACTTAGTAATAGTGGTTATTATTAACCTTTACAAGGCAGTATATAGAAGTAATATTTTTAGGATATAATATTTAATTGGTTAAAACAGTTTACAAATACACAGTGACATAACAATATACAGTAGCAGTAGTGTATAGTAATATGACCGTTTATAAATATATTATTGTGCAATAGTTACTAATAGTGATCTATAACAAATTATTCGTTTTTATGTTCTATTAATATTACTATTATGTTAGTATTTATTAGTTAGTGATTCGAATATGATGGAGTCCGCTGAAATGCCGTTAAGACAACTAAGCCGGGGAGTCAGTTTTTCTATGAATTACATGTAAGTTTATAAGATATATAATGTATTTATACATAAAACAAGCCATTTTATACGTCACAAGAATATGTTAATATAATTTATTGATTGTGAAACTATTTCAGGATAACAAAGATGTTTTCGGTGTCGTCATAGCTAAGTGATAGGAGCCATTTAGTGACAATTATTTTAAGATTATGTTTGTTTAGGGAGTAAATGTTCAGTATCAGAATGAAACATTTGCATGATTTCTGACTTAAAATTATTACTAACGTAGGTAAGGAATTTTTACTTAGGTATGTTAACATTCAAAATTGAAAAAAATGGTCGATTAAGGAATTAAATTAAATATTAGAAATACATGGCTTAAGTTTAAACGTATATTCTATAAGTGGACGCCCGGCATCGCTCGCATTATTTCATGATAAAAAGTTCGCCGCCTATGACACTACCATGATCTTATACTATCTATGTTCAGCCGTTCTTGCGTGATGAACGTTTAAATAAACGAACAAACAGATAAACAGACAAAATTTCTAGAAATTGTTGGAACGTGTTCTGCTATAAACATAAACATATTTAGAGACTTCATTACATGTATAGAGTATAGATAAGGTAAGTGATACTAATAAGAAATCCCAGCTGTTACAGTTTATTACACACATTGTTATAGTATGACCTTCATCGGCCCTCATCGGTCTAATATTGACGGATCGTAGTCCTGGGACCTCACACGAAGGCCGATCTGATTTATTGGCCAATCACGTCACTCTGTATAGACTCAACTTATGTTTATGTTGCCACTCGGAAGAAATCTTAGTAAGTTTGTGGATAAGATAGGTTGCATGTTTGGAACGACACATTATAAGTTGTAATAAAAGCGAATTTTAGATTAATATTGTAATGTGCCATATAGTTCCGACAAATTATGAATAAAATGTATTATCTGTGTATCACACACGTAAATCATTTTTTTTTTTTGTAACTAAACATAGTAAGGTCGTATGAGAGTGACCAATTCTAGTGCCGAAGTTTTCAAAACGCCCTAGGTGCTTCTGACATGACTGAAGGATAAGAATAAAATACATTTGTAGTCCCATGAAACATAAAAAAAATATATAAAATAAAACATATGGCTTCACAACTGCTGCACTATAACTATTAGCTGGAACCTACAGTTTAACGTATCATCCTGCACACGGAAGTGCCCAGTAAACCTGTAAGCTGCTTGTATTTTGTAACATGTGTGTAAAAACATCTCAATGTCCCGGGACCTTCAAAGTCCCCGCAAGGTCAAACCTGATGGATGGAGCAATCACTCCCTCTACACTCAATGTTACTGTACGGGAGGTTATTAGCCCGTTTGTCACCCAGAGCAGTTTTTTTTTTGCAATGCTACAGACTTTGAAAGAGTGTTTACAATGCAGAAACGAGCAATAAGAGTACTTGTGGGAGGTAGATATAGAGTCTTGTAGAAACCATTTCAAAAGTAAAGTAAAAGTAAAATATGTTTATTTGCCAATTGAAAACTTAACCTACTTATTACAATATTCATACCTATTTTAGTTAATTTACAATACAATAATAGTGTTAACAGTAGACCCCAAACTAGGCGTTAGCCTGTATCTTGGTGGTCCAATTATAAAAGATCCTGTTTTCTTGAAAGAAGTTGACGCTTGTAAAAGAATAATTTCAATACTATTTAGAGATGTATAAAACAATAATATTCACGGCTATGTACATAGTTTAGTTACAGTAATGTTCATCCATAGTTTATAAAATTTCTTTTTAAATAAGATAACTGTAGTAAAACCGTGTCAGAAAGTTTAATACACATTATCACAAAAACTATATTTTGAAAATTGAAATCAGTTGACTAAAGTTTACCACATGAAGATACTGCTTAAGCTAAGGTAAGGTAGATTTATTATTAGGTACTCTAGGTATGTTAAGCACTTTAAGATTGTGTTGTGTTTTTTAAGATTGTGTGTTTGTGTGTGTGAGTGTGCGTATGTGTGTGTGTGTGTGTGTGAGTGTGTGTATTTTATATTGCTGGGCTTCTGCCGTCAGACAGTGAAGCTGTGGTGTCATCCCATCACCCTCTGAGTGTGCAGTGTGACTTAAGTAATGGTTAAGATATATTGGTATTGATTAAGGCTTCAGGCAATCAAAAGAGATCTTCCACCTGTATGTTCTCTCTGCCTACTTTGACGGTTGTATACTTTGACTAATTCTTCAACTTCCTGGTATGACTTTGTTTGTAGCCAGTGTTTTATTTTACCACGCGCTTTCCTGTGTGTAATCTGTCTTACATCACATCTATTTAGTACAGCTTTTAGCACAAAAAGATGAATATACGGCGGCAGGCGTGAGGCGAAAACTGTTCGGACTTCAGGTAATTGGACCTGTGCAAAGGTCTTACCTGTGTTTTCATTTTGGCCTATGTGTTGAGTTTGGCTCACCGCCTTCATTACAAACAATTGTCGCACTGTCAAAACTTTGGCATCAAGAGTTGAAGATATTGACGTCAGTGTCGCAATATATATTAGAGATTGTAAAGTTTGTAAAAAGAAATCCACATTTGTTTAAACTTAAGACTTATAACTCAAATAGAATCATGATAAACAGAGTATTGTAAGAACCTGCTGTGCCTAGGCTGTGTATGACTAAGAAACTACCCACTATAATGGGAGAGAAACTGTTCAATAAACTCTCCGCACACATTCAGTCTATGAATAACGATCAGCAATTTTGCAATAGCGTCAAACAATTATTGTTAGATCTGACACTATACAGTTTTAAAGAATACTTTGAAAATGACTACAATCAACTAACAATAAAATTGATTCTAATCTTGCTTAGAAATCAAGTAATTAACTACTAGGTAAGGAGTGTGATGCCAAATTGTCATTTTAGCCCCTATACAGCTATAGTGACAGTACCTAGATTTATTTAAGTTGATATATTGTATGATTACATACCTATTATTATGTTTGACATGATTGTTATTAACAAAAAATTTCATTATTTTATTAAAAAAACTAGACATTGTAACTATTAAAATTTTATTAAAACTAAATGTTATAAATTCAATTTGACGAGATATTGTAATTTGTGTAGCATATTCTATGATATTAGTACTTATATACCTATACCTATGTATGTTACAACTTTACATTATCAATAAAGATTATTTATCTTTATCTTTATTTATATGCTTGCACTGTTGGACATGTTTTTGTTCTAGGCTGAGTTTTTCTCCTCTGGGGTGTTATTTTGTTTTCTTTAAACATCATATCAGTCATGTATTGGGGCATCACAATCTTAACATGTGAGTTTCGTAAGTTTTGGTGTCTCAATAAAGATATTTCATTCTTTCTTTCAAGAAAATAATATTAAAATCGGTTCTTAAATAGTAAACGCTTAAAATACCCACAAACACAAAAGAAAACATTCAGAAGAATATACCTCCCGTTTTGAAATTGGTTAAAAATACGAATCCTCGCAGTTTCTGTCGCATTATTTCGAAAAAAAGTGTTCTCTCTAAACATCAAATTTTTTTTGCAAATCGGTCAAGCTATAGTTGGATCACACAAATCGAATAGTGACACAGTAATTTAATGTAATTTTCCTAACAAATTAATTTCACTTCAATTTGAATGTGTCTCGTGTGTCAATTTAACCTTCGATTTCTAAACAAAATTACTGTCACCATGTTGAAAAGCAATTGATAAAAGACTTTCTCATATTTTATTTGTGATGACTAAGTATTGATCTTATGATCTTCTCTTGATTGATTCGATAAATAGACAGGATAAAGGTAAACAAGAGATTTTCTTGTGTAATTCATAAATATTCAAAGGTGATACAAAAATATCTTCGGATAACAAAAGAACGAAACAAGCGAAAATATAGAGATTTATATTCAACCTAGAAAAATAAGAAATATAGGTACGCCATAAAAATATTTACGCACCAATCACTCTGCTATATATTTGGTACAACAGTTTTGTGAGCAGGTTTTATTCGGCTACGTGTGTAGGTACTCGTATTGGCAAACTACAGGCAATTGTAAGAGAATAATGGTTTTCCTGCGAACAACAAACTGGGAGTTTACAAATCTAGAGTTAATAGGTACCTTCTAGGTTGATTATTTTATTCAATTGAAAAAATGTGGGTAGTTTTTACAAATATTCTCATGGTCACCTTATTTTAGCCTTAACGCAAGCAATATGCAATTGAGTTTCGAGTATGTTTGTCCCTTCATCCAGCTAAAACGGCTGACCAATTTCAATTCAATATAGTATAAAGATTGATTAGACTATAGATTAACACATGCTACTTTGTTCGCATATTTCGACTCACGATTAACGTGGGTAGACGTTACAAATTATGTTTGTTCTTTTGTCTCGCTATAACGGCTGATTAATGTCAATTTGATATGCAGATTTATCAGACTCTAGAATTCAACATGCCACGTTATTTCGACTTATTTACGATTAACGTGGGTAAACACTTCTTGGCTCCACAAGAAGATAGATTAGGCTCTGAACTATCACTTGCGCTACTTTTTATCCCGATTTCCGATAAACGTAAATTCTTTCGATATACGAGTACATATCATCTGAAGGCATTGCATTCCTAGTGACAAATACTAGCCACTTCCTACTATACTACATCTAGTTCTCTTGGCAGAGAGCCACAGCTGGGTTTACGACAACGATTGCAGGTATTAAATTAGGCTAACAGCGCCACCTTGCGGGGTTATGAGGCATCAAATAGAGGGTGGACCCGTTTGTTCCTTGGACGTTTTGCTTTGCCACTTAGCTTTGAAGGCTTGCGTAAAGTTTGTAAAGAGAAAAGTGGTCGCTTTGCTCTTTTAAAACATTTCTTATTCATTTTATGTACTTTTACCGACTATAATTTAATTTTGTCCCTGAAATTGTTAGTGTTAATTATTTTATTGCCTATTGAGCTTCGTATTTTCTGTATGGACTAGGTACAGTGTATTCCTGTGATTATTGACCTTCATACTTAAAACTTGAAATGGTATCATTGATCAATTCAGTAATTGAGAGCAAAGTAGTAATGGATCCAAAAGAACTAGTCTCAGATCGTTCTAACATCCTCTATCTGTGTTTTTTCTCGCTAGAACTTATTTCCAGCAACTTTATTGATTTCGTTTGCTTCTATCAATACAGATATAAAATAATTGTATTTTTGTATCGAGGACAGCGTGGATTAGAGATGAAATATTTATGTCTAGTTTTATCTCTGTAACATTCATATGAAATAATCTATTTTAGTGCTAGTCTCAGTAATATGGACGTATTGTTATGGACAATAGTTATTTTGTTTGTTGAGCTTTAATGTCATAATCTTGGTGAAAGCTCACTGATTTATTTTAAAACAGAATGCTGTTTGCCAGGTTGTTTTCTAACCAGTCCGACCACTCCTGTCTTGATGTCACCGGTCGGAAAGAATTTTATGTATGTAGTGGCAACGAGTACGTTCTATAACTATGACTTTTACTTTTTGAAACATTAAATAGAAAATGACCTAACTTGGAAGCGCAGAGTGCAGGGTTGTGACCCTTAAGCTACTTGGATTAAAAGCTGAGGTGAGATGTGGTGGTGTTATAGAAGAACACACCCAAAAACAAATACATTTGTTATTTCAAGCTGGCAAAGAGCAGTCGCATTGAAACGACACTAAGTAGGTACATATTTCAAATCTTTCATCTTATTAAAATTGTCTGTTACCTAGGTCTCTCTGGAGACGAATTCCATTTCGACGGCAACGGAGACGGACCAGCTCGGTACAAGATACTCCACTTCAAGCAGACCAGCCGCGGCGTGTTCCGCTGGGTCGAGGTGGGTCAGTACCTGGATGGAGAGCTGGAGCTCAGGCTTGATGGTAAGCTGTTCTTCCACTCAGTTTTTTTATGGCCTAAAAGACTTACATTTGTCTACAGCCCACATAATTTCAAGCACTATTGTCGACTGATCTAGGATGCTGAACCCTTGAGCAGCAGGAACATTGTTACTCTGAGCAAAAGAAGAAATTCGGATAGTAAATCTCAGGAATCATGGTCCCTGTTAGAGAATTGTGTTTCAAAGCGGGCGTTAGGATGTAAGTCCCAGATGTGAATTAAAATACAGCAGTTGGTTATATCCAAAGTGTTGCGAATCCATTTCATTACAGAACTTGCAACCATTATCATCCAATTCTATTATCCGTGCCATGACAAAACTTTTACTTCCTTACTTTCTTTGTCTTTAATTGAAGAAGAGTTAAAATAAACTGTTTTCTTTACTTTTCTCTGTTTTTGACGTACGATTCTAACCCTTACTTCTCTGTAAATAGAGATCCAATTCAAATGGGAGTCAGCGCACCCGCCGGAGTCAGTGTGCAGCGCGGAGTGCGAGCTGGGCCAGGCCAAGCAGTACGTGGAGGGAGAGAGCTGCTGCTGGCACTGCTTCAACTGCACGCAGTACGAGGTACTAACGACCTTCGTATATAGATGATAGGGTCGAAAGTTCTTTCAAATGGTAGTGCTAAGCATAGCTCCTAATGACATTGCTTCAATTACATGTAGTATAAAGTAAAAATGATACAGGATATAATAATTTTTACAATTCTATGTAGATATGAATTAGAACTGGTGTCCTAGCGAAGTTCTTAATAAATTAATAGTGCTTTTACCATTATCAACTCACGGAATTAAAATGTGATTAAAAACCTAAACCCCACATTAAGCCATATCTAAATATCGAGTAGTTTCACAAAAATCCTATCATTCCTATCGAAGTCACATCTTTAACTTCATACTTTATTTCTGCTTGAGTTAATTAGTAAAGTTTTAGTTAGGAAAGCCAAGTGACCACCGTAATTGCATACGTCAAACAGCTAAAACGTCATATCCCAGATGAAGTTCATAGCAGTAAATTAGGATTTCATGTAACTCCTAGAACTGACATACAAATATACTAAACTCCAATAGAGTTAATTTCCAACGTCACTGGTGCTGCGTATTAACAAACATTGCACCACATTCCAACTAATATAATAAATCTGGAAGTTTGTTGGTTTATTTGGATCGCGCTCGATGTAATTTCATCTAGAGAGTGTGTACCGGATGAGAATAAGTTTTTATGGCTAAGAGGACGTTTGCACAAGCGAGTGAAACGCTTTAAACATTTACCTTCAAGTATTTGTATATATACATATATATGAAACTGGAAATTATTAAAACAGTGACCCATCATATGATTTAGTGTTAAAGGTAGTGTGTTGGAAATTCACAGCGAAAGTACAATTATAAAAATACCTACTTGGGAAAATGAAAGAAGTTTTGTTGAATTCTCTATCGTAGTCAACAACTTTCTGATTAGCTGAAGAATCACCCTGATAGTGTCGTGGAACCACGCATATCCATTTCTCATAGAAAATATCTTCACATATTATCGCGGCTGTTTATATGTAAAACTCGTATTGGTTTTTTTACGCTTCTATGGGCTTTAAATAGATAGATGTAGTATAGGTCTCTCGATCGTGGAAACGACCCCTTACATGGTTCTGCAAATTACCACTGTTTCGTTCTGTAAAGTTAACTTTTCGTTTTTGCATAAAATTAAGTGCTAATTAACATTAAAATGGTACCGCATGAGTACATTACACTGAAAATTAAAGTAGAGGTTTTATAGTAACTATATATATGTTTTTACAATAGTTCATTTATTTATTTTGTAACTCATGATGCCAGCACTGATTCAAAATGTTTATTGTTTCGATTGATTGTTTTGTTACTTGATGACTAGATCAGAAGCGACCCCCACACAAACGACGATGTGGTTGTTTGATCAATCTTAACTCTTTTGCTCCGCTGAGCAAGCTCACTATTCAAGAAAACTTGATGAACTCAACAATTCCTTCCAAAACTTAGATAAGTACTTTTAATGATGTATGGCAACTTAAATCAAAGTCGGTCAACAATTTAAAGACGAATGGACCTTTTTTCAAGCCCTGAGGTCTGTGGCCGCCAACTTAATTAATGGTGGTAAGTCAGCGTTTAGAGATTTCGTAAGTTTATTGGAATAGTACGGTTTAAAGGAACTAGTAAAGTTCTTAGTGCAAGTTTTATTTACTAGGTAAATGAATCGATTTCACGCGTATGCGTATGTGTTTAATAAAAACTGTGTCTGTTCCGTGGTGGGTCTGTATCATACAGTCTGAAACGCGACCGTATTCACAGCGTAATAACTTGGCTCCGCCTCCTCGTGGGCCAGTTCCTCAGTAATGAGGGTCTTTGTATTCTCCAATTAGAACTGCACTTATTAATCAATTTTACCTACTCTTCTTTACTCCTATTAAACAATCGTTCTCAGTTCTGTAAGTAATATTTCCTTTTGCAGTACCCAGCTAAATACATTCACATTATATCTCTCAGTTTTCCATCTACCAAATGCAACCAAAATGTCGGATTTTATGGCAAATATGGTAAATTAAATTGCACTTCGCGGCCAGTGAGCAGGCGGAATGTTTTTGGGAACGTTTTGCAAACTGTCGCCTCCTGTTTGCGATTCGTTAGGTGATTTAATTTGCATAGTCTATGGTAATGATGTCTCATCATGGGTGAGGTTTTAGCTGATTTTGAAAAGTAGGCTGTCATTTTATGTATCTTAATACAGCAGTTGACTATGTCAGAGGTATCTAGTGATGTTTCTAAAACGACACTAGAGTTGGCTACTCTAAATCGGTGTAAAAACTTAAATAATCATGATCTGGTTTGTGCCTCGTAAAGTTTTTGTAATTTATTCCGACATAATATTCCTTTATCTTCACAGATCCGATCCCCGTTCGTAGAGACAGCATGCATGGTGTGTCCCCGGGGCACCCTGCCGGACCCCACCCGGACGCACTGCCGACCCATACCGGAGGCATATCTACGACCCGACTCTGCGTGGGCTATTGGAGCTATGTCGTTTTCTTCTGTGGGCATATTAATTACTGCGTGAGTATCGTAGATGATATGGAATCCAACTACATCCTACAAAAAAGCAAGAACTACAGCATAAACAAATATAATAAAAAAGTTAATTATAGGGATGCGATAACGCCCCCTTTGTTCGTCTCAACTCTGACTGAACTATTCGAGCTATGCTATGTTCTAATCTCTAGAACATTCCAGCAAGTTACAAATTGTATTTATAAGAACCGAATCCAATGATTCAGTCTCTAAAAAGAGATTCGATGAGTTAATTTATCACAACCGTACACTAATTTCTTACTCCTTAAAGAGCTGACTTCTTTCTCGAAAGAGAATTTGGCATACCACCGAGGGTGATTTATAAAAGCGGCTCTTAGATCCCCAAGTGGCAAGTTCCTTGGAACAAATTAACGTGTCTAATGATATCCTCTAGTTTAGTGATCTAGGCGATCTGAGAGCTTAGCGTCAAACGGCAGCCATTGGTTCATTATCGCAAATTAGCTCCTCACCGCAACTAATAACTAGGTATTCTGCGTCTAGGGACTCAACTAATCACGGATAACTGCTTCGATTTGCACTTGCTACAGGGTTAGTTGTGAAAGAGTTAAGTAAGTAAGTAAGTTTTCTACAATGATTATAATTTCTGTTTCATAAACATATTAGAATGGTATAGGGCAGTCTTCTATTCTCTGAAACTAGGCTTCGAGTACTGAGGCTCTTCCATTTTATTTTGATATTTTTCAAATAAAAATAAGACCAGTTGTTATTGATATCTAGCATCATTCTTACATTGAATGATTGGTGTGAAAAATAACTTGGTTCGAATTTAATTCAAGAATTTGAATCATGCCGTTTTTTCATAGATATCAGGTTTAACTGCAAAAAAACATTGTGCAGATTTTTTTGTATAAGTGACATATATATTGTAATAACTTTGTATAGATAACTAGTACTTTCAATAGAAACCATTTCACGCTTCAGTTCAGGAGCCGTATGACTTTGCATACAAATAGTGAGATGGCAGATACACTTCATTGAAACCTGTCTGTTGATTGGAAACTTGGTGCTTCTTTGTAAATGGGTGACGAGTTTAGTATTTGTTTATTCAAAACTTGAAGTGAGTTGTTACTTACTTATACAAGTATTAATAGATAACATGAGAAAACATCACGAAAATTGGATTTTTGACAATTATATCAAACAGATAATAAAGGGAATTACTAATCCTATCTCTATACGAATATTAAATTTAATTGTGATTATCCCTATCAATGATATCATAGGCAATAAGACCCAGACTTATTTGTAAAGAAAACCTTACTTGTTTGACAATTCCGAAATTTTGGATCCTCAAAAAAGTCCTTAATTAATCGATTCTGCGGGGAAGTTACGTCCCTCGCTATTGAGGAATACGGCTGAGGAATAGGAAGCGAAATAATAAAAACTAAAGGGTAGGGAAGCAACTACGGCTTATAGGATCCCTAGAATATCGCACAGAGATTAGTACATAACCTACTGACGACAAAATAGTTCTATCATTGTACGAACTGCTTAGCTTCAGACCAATATACAACAAATATATTTCTTCTAGATTCGTGGCGGGAGTGTGGGTGCGACACAGCTCTACGCCGGTGGTGCGTGCGAGCGGGAGAGAGCTCTCCTACATCCTGCTCGCCGGCATCCTCATGTGCTATCTGGTCACCTTCGCGCTAGTCTTCCGACCCACAGACATACTGTGCTCTATACAGAGGTAAGTTGAAATGTAGTTTTGAAGATGTTTTTTGGGTAGACTTTTAACTTTTTACTTGGGTAGGCTAAGCTACAGATCTCTTGAGCATTTACTCTATAATGCCTAAGAATATACATACAGTTTAACAATAAATGTATTCTTGATGAGACCACTGATTCAGCAAGACCTCTTTTCAATTAGTTCCATAATACAACTAAGCGTCTATTCTTGATTTATTCTCTGTTACTTACTCTTTAGCTTTGAAAATTGTATTTTCTCTTAATCTCAATTGGTTTCTTACCAGCAAGCTTACTGGTTCGTAAAGTCTAAATTGTTGTCAGATGTGAGCCTATCCCACATAAAAAGGGTTTCTATGTATTTATTTCATAGCATTTAAACGACCAAATAATGATCACAATGAAATGCCAAATTCAAATGAAGTGTACTTTTTTGAGTCGTATTACTCATAACTGTGGGTCGTGACTCTCCCTGCAGACTTCATTTGTTAGGGGAGCTCTCCTGGGCAAATTCATCGTGGTGGGCGCCCAGGTCCTTCCACGGAAGACACATAATTTCGGATATTGTGGTCCTAAAACATGTCGGCTTCCTCACAATGTTTACCTTTACCGCTAAGCGAGTGCAAATCCACATTTGACTAGAAAATACAAGCCATTGGATGGGTGATAGGGCCGTAGAAAACTGAGAGAAGAAAAAGAAATGAGAAAATAAACTCCTTATGCAATCTATCCAAACATCCCTACGTCATGTCTCAAAATACGCGAGTACATTAAAATAAGCAAAGCAACAATTCGCAACAGCCCATTAGGCCCGCGGTGACAGATGGCGCTGACTAATGTCTCAAGACTTGGCTTAACCCGACCCATTACTCATTACATGGGGAAAATATGCCGAGGAATAGTCGCTACGGCAGATAACAGACGTTTTTTTGGAAGATTGGGATAATAAACAGTTGAAATAATTAATGATTTCTTGAATTGCCAGTACGTGCATAATATCAGGCAGGCTGTAGTCAAACGCAAACCTATGCCACGTAAAAAAGTCTCCTTTAGAAATACATAGACATGGATATAGGTCGTATTTAAATAATATAGACCATTTTTGATCCATGGACACACTTCTGAAGGATATAATATTTTGATGATCACTGAAATAAGCCTTAATTTCATTAAATAAGTATATAGAACAGGAAGAAAGAAGATTGTATGAATTAGTGTAATTGAGTTGCAGTAATTGGGATTTGGAAAGATGACAAAAATCTGGTATTGGGTGTTGTATTTATTTGTGGATCAGAAAATTGATAATTTTTTAACTTTATTTTTTTTTTACTTGAAGACTACTTTAAATTTACCCGTGTGACTGCACCTTAACTTAAAACAGTTTTACGCACCTAACGTATGAATGTTATGTCGCTTTGGCCTTTTGGATTCCATTGTATCCATTTGAATACATTTGTTTATTGAAGTCGTACCTACATCCAAGAACACACAAACATAAAACAATGACTTACTTTCAATTAATTAATTTAACTACATACGCAATATTTACAATGTCCAACATTAAAATTATACCACTTATGGGCAAGTCTACTGCAAGAGCATATCCTTGCATTTAATTTTAAAAGAGGCCAAAATAATAGTTTATAAAAAAAACAATTATGCTATGGATTTGTAAAAAAAAAGAAATACATAAGTACCTATATTATTTAATTAAAGTACCTAGGTACATAGGTGTATATTCATAATAGAGTTACAAGTTAGGTACGTTTACAATAATATATAAAATATTGCTTCTTGATGAAAAACGTTTTAGTACCTATGATTACCCAGCAACTTGGGTTTACCAGTTTGTTTATATATTAATAATCCATAAAATGGATTATGGACTATTTAGTTTATTTAGCATTTGTTGTGACATAATAAACCTAAATACAATGTTATTTAATTATCAGAAATTAAACAATCAATATCAAGCTAGTTGTACTAGTAGAAGTAATAATAATGTTACTTTACGATACGCTTTGCTGACATTAAATAAGAATTTATCAGGCATTCGGTCAATTTTATTTGTAGACTCTGTTCATGCATAAATAGCTCTTCATAAAGGCATATGTATAGAACATAATATGACGTTGAGATGCTATTTATTTTATATATTCTTCTAACGCCACTAAATTTAAAAAAAGAACAATCCAACGCCCTTATCCCCCAAATTTTTTCCATCAATTTTCCCAAGTCGCTATTAGTTTTTAGCCCCCCTTAGCCCCAATAGAGCCTATCTTAATACCTTTTTAATAGCCATGGAAAGAAAAGATAAAGGTCATCAGAAGAGGGGGCCATCTAATCTGCTATAATCACCCATCCACTCGATGGCATCGCAACGGAATATGGAGGACAGAAGAACAGCTTAAAATATCCTTATTTAATTTACTTAGAAAAAAGGATTTCATTTTTTAGAAAGTTTTTTATCATAATGTCTGTTGAGTATGCACCACAAATTTCGATCTTTAGTTTTTTTTTTTAACACGGAATAGTCCAACGTTTGTCTACAGCCGGTTTGATGTTAAGCACCACTGTAGTCTAAAATGTTCTCTGCCTAGGAGAAACCTATTTACTGGATTTGTAGGCCCGTGGCTCATAATTGAACCTTAGTATGTTGGACTTTTTTGCACTCGCTTAGCGGTGAAGGAAAACATCGCGTAGGAACCGACATGTTTGAGAACCACAATATCCGAGGACATTTGTCTTCCGTGGAAGGACCTGGGCGCCCACCACGATGTATATACCCAAGATAACTCCCCTAACGAATTAATTCTACGGGGGAGTCACGACCCTCAGTCGTGAGGAAATACGACTCAAGAGAAATTCTGGACTTACATATTCTCTCTAAAAGATAAGACAGGTATTTAAATACGTATTGAAGGCAGGATAATACTGGCTGGGCAGGTACCAGTACCAGTAGGTATTAGGCTGTAATTGTATTGCAATGGTTGGGTACAACACCGGGAGCGAAGCTTACGGTAATGGTATATTGAATCTGGAGTTTGTAGCGCGATTTTCCGTCTCACGAAGGGATTACAAGCGATTTACTTGTAGGAACGACGATTATACATACCTACTGATCAGTTGTTTTTTTTTTTTGTTTCTCAAATTTATAGATTTAATAAAGTGTAAAAAAAGATATAGCAATGAATAACGAATTAGTTTTCAAGTTCTACTATCAACTTTTGAGCAATCAGGCACACGTGACCATCAAGATATCCAAATAACAACCGCATAAGCAACTATAGCTTTTGGCAGAGGGGTTTCACAAAATTTACACAAATTACAAACGACATTGTTTATAAGACCATCCACAGATGACAGAGCTAATTTATATCACTTCTATTTATTATATTTCTTCACAAAGATCATTCATATTTTTCCTCTAAAATGTAAACCATACCAACATACATATTCCATCTCATCTTCGTACAATACCAACCTACCATACAAAATCCCCACACATTGCTGATCCCGCTAGCGGCGGCCTAAATACTTTTTGTTGCTTGTTGCAATCCGCTTACATTTGAAATGTACACAAAAATTCAAACGTTAACACAGGCTCAGCAATATCCCTCGGAACGCTTCTAACGCTTCCCGATTTGTCCGAATATGCCGGGATTTGGAAACGTGACACGATCTAAAAGAATGGATTTGAGTGGGAACAAAATATATGAGCACATATTTGTTGACCGGTGGTTTTGACTACTCAGCCCGACTGATAATAAACATCTCTTGCATTTAATATATTTGTAACATTGTGAAATGTTAAAAGCTTGCGATATTTTTTGGCACTTAAATAATAGGGCTATTTTATGCTAGATTCATTCAAAAGTATATTTACCAACATTTGATCCATACAATTAGTGTTTAAGTTTTCTTTATTGTTAAATATCATATCTATTAAGAGTAGTAGATATAAAGGCTTTTTATTTTTTATTACATTCAAAATTTAAATCTCAAGTAATATGTCAAAATGATTTCAAACGGTTTTGTGACAAGGATTAAAAACATAAACTAGGTATTTTAATAGCGACCGCCTCTTTTATGACTTTTATGTCTGTAAAAGGAAGACCTTTTACAGACATATCGGAAAGACAGTAAACTATCAGTAAACGGTGGCTATTCCAGACCTTTTTTTAGGGTTCCGTACCTATTTTCAGAAAAATATCCAACCACAATGGGGTGTTTTAAAATATTAAAAATTACGCTTTCTACATACAGACTTAAATTAAATACAATTCCAATCGTTATACTTTTTATTCCTATCTCCCTTTAGTTCAGCATCTATGTCCCCAGCGTAGCTCGGGACGTCGGAAGCACGGCGGTGTTATCGTGACGGATGGTCCGCCGGAAACGCCCGGATTTGCTTATATCCGGTTATGACCGGCTATTCTTCTGCTACGCCCGGTTTAGAGATCCGAGCACTTTGTGTGCCTATTTGTTTACATATTTTTATAAATTTTAGTTGCTGAGGTTTTGTGTTTTAACAATTTAAATAATTTTAAAAGGTTTTTAGTTTTCAAGTTCTTTACTTAACTACATACAAGCAATACTATGCAATCGCTGGCTTTTGACTGTAAGGATATATTTCACAATCTTATTTTTGGTTAATTGATATTTATCAACAAACTCACAAACTTGAATGTCAATGGATGAATTTCAGAGCCTTATTTTATAACCATACCAAATATCAGGATGATCCGTTGCTCCGGTGCAGCATGAAAGTGGAACACACCATCAACAAATTTCTGACTAAAAGTCTGAATTCTATACTATTACAGAACCCTTCATCGTTCTACAACTCGCACCCACTCCTCCTCTACGTTCCTGCTTTATCACAGCACGTTTGCCCGAGCTAGCCTTTTGTTTCGTCGAATTCAGATGGGAGCGGGTGATAGAAACCTACTCGCTCCACCATTTGTCTTCCATGACACACCATTTGTTTCACACATCTTTTTTTCTATGCATGTTGTAATCTGAAAGTAGATTAGGTTTGGATTGCGCGGGTAATTCTGTTTTAAGCCTCACTGGGAAAATGTCATAACGTAAATTGTATGTATTCATATGAGTTTTATTTTGAAACCAATGTGTGATTACTTCTGACTACGATCGAGATAAGTGAATAGTTTTTGAAAGAGTTAATATGTTACGTCATACTCGTCACAGCACAAATATTTAGAATCAATAAAATAATATTTTTGTCTGATAGCTCGTCATAACTGAAATAAAAATAGTAAGCCAACAAGGGAACTATCGATCCACTATCTATATCTATTTTAAAAATCGATCATCCTGAAAAAAAATTTAATATTTGTATAAACTGTTTCTCGCTTCCTGACATTTGAACACAAAGGGACATTTGTTTCTAGTGAAAAGTAGTTAATGCCTGTCCTAGAATACAAGTAGCCCTGTTTGTGCTATGATTGGAACAATTACTAACAACCTCGATTAATCCTGAGCAACGAGATTGAATATTGAACGTGATAAATTAACCGATAACAGTATTACTCTGATTCCAATCGGCGGTTGAGTTAGGAACTACGGATTAGCTCACTTAGATACAATCTTCGCAGTTTTCTTTCTAGTTACCCGCCATAATAAACAGAGCTGCTGCCTGCTATATTTTCTTTTTGAACTGAACAGCCTGGCATTTGATTGACTGCCAGGTATCCTGATGCATCAACAGCACAAACGACTTTGTTAACCAAAATGGAGCATGCATGTACTGCCATAGTAGGAGTGTATGGTTTTGAGAGAGTGGTCAACTCTAGAGCTGAGAGATTTCAAACCACCTTGGGGGCTTCTGACATCTTGACTACTGTAGACAAACAGCGGGGAACTACTCGTACCATTTAATGTGTCGTTTTGTAGAAACCTAACATTTTAAAATCCAAGCTATGCAGTATCATATTCAGATACGCTTATTGTCAGTTCTATCATATTGTATTACAAGTTAATTACAAATAATCAATATTTCATAACAACGCGTCGAGTTATACATTTATACTACACCACATTCAATATAAAGTATCTACTCAGAGATACTCTGTCCACCCAGAATGAGCACCGGATGTGACTTCACACCTCGTTGTACTAATGAGCTTGTGATAGCATCCCAGTTGTCGCGGGTAGAAGGGGGTCCGGGTGTGGGGGAGGGGTGTAATTATACTAACTGTATTTACATATATGATCTACTCGTATTGGTGGTAATTGGAATGTGTGTTAAACTGACTTCGTGGAGATGGCATTGTAAAATCTTAAAGTATTAAAAAGGGGAACGTTTGTATGTGTGTGTGTGTATGTTTGTTACTTCTAAGCCGGAGCCGATTTGGCTGAAAATTGGTATAGAGATTTCATGATTTTTTTATGAATTAACTATGTAATGAATTTACGTTGATAATAACGCGTGGTTCCAATATTATCAAAGAGAAATATTCCTTGTGAGTGTATTAAAAGCATTCACTTACCATACTTGGTTCTTGGCACCCATATAGCAGCACAACCCAAATCTCCAAATATCGGTAGACAGCCTTTTGCCGTTAGAATGGCTACTCTGACTACATGACATGGCTCAATAGTCGCTCAGCAACATTTCAAGTCCCTCTCCTGTGCCCCGTTAGAGCAATATCCCTCAAATCGTCACGTCACCGTCATACCCAGCCAGAAGTCCATTCAGACCCGTGTCCGGATGTCAAGCGACATAGATTAAGGTGCAGAGGCCTGAGCCCTTTTTTATTCAAACTTTTGTATAGTGAGACGTTGGTAATTAATATATAAAATAACCTTTATTTCCTGAATTTAAAAACATTCCATTAGTATATGTATATAATTTAATAGTAAAATAAAAATATTTCGTGAGCAATTATATCTCAAATTCAACAAAATGTTTCAGTAAAAGATGAATAAAAATATGTGCGTAGGTAACTAAACAATAGGTAACTAAACAAAAATCTCGATCTCGTGACAAATAAGGATTTGTACTACTTTTATTTAAAAATATTTTATTATCAAATCTTATATATTTTTTAATGTCTATTTGTCAAATTTATTATTCTAAATAACTACAGGTACATTATATGTACATAACCATTACGGGCGTGCCCAGTGGTTACTACATAAAGTTAGAATCTCTCTTTCTTAGTTTCCGAGTCCTACTTCAATACTTTACTACATAAAGTTGGAATCTCTCTTTCCTATTTTCCAAATCCTATTTCACAATATATCCGATGACATGTGTCATCCGTGGAAGGACCGGGGCGCCCTCCACGATGAATCTGCTCAAGTGAACTGCCCTAGCGAATTAATTCTGCGGGGGAGTCACGACCCTCAGTCATGAGGAAATACTATATCAGTGAGAGAGATTTCTCTATATTTTGTATAAAAGAACGTTCAGGACACTACACGTTATGCTACAGATGATGGTAGGTACATCGTTGGGACGTATTCGGGCTTTCTGACCCGCGTAAAAGATGTAACTTTTTGGTGCAAAGATTAAATGGCTCCGAGTTAGTATGTTTGGATCTTGGCACGTTACAAAAAGCCTAGAATGATAAACTTCATCGGTGTATGTAGTTTCTTTTCTTTTTAATAAAAGATTGTGTTTTTTGTAATTTTTCATTAGGTACTCATACTCTGAAAGTAGGTCTGAAGTTGCCTGAGGAGCGGGATGAAAGTAATACTTTTCATCCCTAGGGAGAATCGCTTTCAACTGACAGCTGTCAAATTATTAACTATGTAGTTCTTTTTCACATATCTATTGAACCATGTTCCAACTTTCTACACAGCCACGATGTAAAATTGAAATAACTTAAAGTTAAGTATTGATTACAGAATATATATTTTTTAAATAACTTTATTATAATTTAGTTTTAACAATTTCTTTAAAAGAACTTAGATTTGGGCAAAATATTTACCATTTTTTTCAATAATAAAAATACAAAATAATGACTGAACAGCTGGCCGGCCACAGAAAAAAAAAACAAACAAAATTGGCGGGAAAGCGGCAATTCAATCTTCATTTATATTTCGATTTGAAGACTTTTGTTTATAAGTATAGCAGAGATTTGTACCTATAAAATGAGTTCATCTGATTCTGAGGCCAGGTGGAAGCCACGTTGGTTAGGAGGTGAGGTGTGGCGGTGGTATATGGAGGAACACATCTAAAAACCATCAGGTTTGTTGTTTAATGTCGGTTAAGGACCAGTCGCAGCGGAAAAACACGACATATTTCTCCAGAGTTTCAGTTAAATCTAAGCCTATCAGAGAAAACCGCATCAAAATCGGGCTGATAATTCAGAAGATATAGTGTATACAGCAGCGCCCCCTGGTGAGTTGTCATCGTAATACATAGCCAAAAAGATGCACTCATTAAACCTCAACACATTACAGAAAACTGTATCGAAATCTGACTAGTAGTTTTGGAAATATGGGTAAAATTGGTTTGCATAAACTTTATCAATTTGTTGGTTTATTGGTTTTTTCTCAAAAAGTACTGATCCGAATGAAAAACAAGTTTTATGGGACTATCTCGGAAACTATCCTCATCTAATAAAAAAAGAATTTTTGAAATCGGTTGATAAACAACGAAGAAATCGCGTAACATCCCCACAAAAAAAATACTTTCAGAAAACTTGTTAACCTCCTTTTTTGGAATCCATCAAGTTTGTTGTTTGATGTCGGTTGAGGAGCAGTCGCAGCGGAAAAACACTACATATTTCTCCAGAGTTTCAGTTACAATGGATTTCCGCAAAGTAACGCCTGATTCAATATCTTAGGCTTAGATTTGTTTAGCAAATGAATTTATGTTGTAGTTTTTTTTGATAGGCTTAGATATGTTCAGTAACGTGACAGTAGAGTTGAAGTCGGTTTTATAATAGTAACGAGATTTATTTATTGCCAATAACTAACCAATATTTACATATATTTCACAAGTATATACAAAAAAGAATTAAACATACAGAAAAATTAACAAAAAACAAACAGATATTTACAAAAAATTCAGCACACCGTCCATGTTGTCGCTGTGCGGCAGGGATACCAGGATGCTGGCAGTATTTCCTCTTTGAATAGAAAGACTCAATTGTTGAGAAAAATAGCTGCCAGTCGGTTTTTGCTTTTGCTTAAAATAATTATATAAACCTAAATCAACGAGTTTTTTTTATCAGATTTCGTATTTATTCCTTAATTCCTTTTTCACATTAAAAACTAGCAAAACCATCAAATTTGTGATCAATTAATCGTTTCAGATTTATGGAGACTACCTGTCAAGTAATCAAGAGTGCTCTTAACAATAATTGTACTACACGATTTCTAAGTCTTTTTACAACTTTAAACAGTATAGATTAAAACTAGTACAGTAGTAGTAAATATTACCTGCAAGGAACACAAAAGTGATCTAAATCGGAACAGAAAATGGTCCCAACATCGAACACAATCCAGCACCACATCTGTTATTTCCCGAAGAAAAGATTGGAAAGTTCTCTCTCAATACAATAAAATGTAGAGTCAACAAACAAACCAACAGTCCATTTCAATATTCTGCGCAGACAACTTGAAACTTAACCCATTCTCTATACAGGGTTCTAGAGAATCTGAATCATTGAAAAACATACCATACAGTAGGTAGTTTTGTTGTATAAAAGTTTGTCTAGTACGGCAGTTGTTAAGCTATGACAGAGGCCCTTAGGGCGGCTTGATAAACTCTTGACACTAAAGTTGGCCACTCTCATTCGATGAGAAGTAGAAGAATTCAAGAAACATCCAATCCCATTCATTACAGTACAACATAGGTATTTGCGGGATTACGAATTTGCTGTATTAAACACCTGATTATTTTGGACGCATCAGTAACATACCTATAGGAAATACGTTCGCCGTAGCCGAAATCGGCTTGGAAAGCATCATCGACATCATCATCATCATTTTGCTTTACTACCAAAAATCGTATAGCACTAGTTTCGTATCAATTTACCAAATCGACTTCTAAAATACGAAAGTTTCTTGTATGTAACTCAGTGCCCCTAGTTTGAGTTTGCACAATACCAAAACGACGAGACCTATCGTGTAAACTCAATACCTCAAGTTTTTCGTAAAATTGGTACCTCGAGTTCACTTACTGTGATACGTGTAGTATTGCGTTTACACGATGTAGGATGTCATATCGTTCATTCGAACTTTTTTTATCTATCATAGTTTGTCTATGCTTCTCGGCTGAAAAGATAAGACTTTCTCTTTCTGTCACGTAGAAAAATAAGAGATAAACAATTTGCCGCCATTTGTCTATATTTGACGTATTTCATACTGTTTCCGGTGTTGTTGGGAACTTTATAAACTCATTTATTTTTGAATGTTTGGGTGGTTAGTGGCTTTGGTCACCTGTGTAATAAAACAACTTATCGCTTCGCATCGCGCAGAGTACCTACCTAAAACATATTGAATTAAAATTATAGGTTATGTAAAATATGTTTTAAACACGTATTAAGTACCTTAGTTTCCATAGAAACTCGTTGAGAGTCTTTGAGGTACACTTTTAAAATGCTACAAACATAGTTAAAACCGTCCTTAGAAAGGCGGTATCTCTGGACAAAATGTGTGTCCGATATACGACTTGGAGACATAAAACTACGTCTCCAAGTGATTTCCTGCCGTTCTTCTTCGCGGCAGGCAGCTTCTTCGTCGTCTACAATCGCCCACGCAAGGTAATTTCGTCCAAACATAATATTTTCGGTGAAAATAGTCCCGTCTCACTGAATATTTTTCAGTGAGTAACAAAACGAAAACTTTGTAGTTTCCAAAACGTTAGACTACATGAAAGCTGTCAAATGTGACAAAAAACGACCACTCATACTGCCAAAACGGCCAAAATCGTTCCAAATCATTCACTTGGCTCACGTAAAAAGTTTTGGTTTATGAAAACTTTTGCCGATTGGCACTCGTGGTACCGATTAGTTTCAAAAGTATCCGCTAGAGGGCTTATTTTTTAAAGTGTATGGAAATTTACCAAAACTTTTTTCGTGCAGGTTTACTATTAAAACTCATACTAGAGGTACAGTACAGTTTCCTATCACAACATGGCGGGCAGTCTACGTGATCCCATCTGCTGCGGTGATTGTGTGCTTGTTATATGCATTCTGATCAATTCACAACCAACTCTGACTTTTGTTTAACCTGTATTTGTAGTAATGTTCGTTGTAGGATTTGGCTTTTCATTTTGGAATTTTGTGCACGTAGCTCTTTTGATTAATTAATTGATGTTACTCGTTTTACAAGAAAGATACTCTTTAGAAAAAAGATCTTCTTATCGAATGAGAGTAGCCAACTGTGGTGTCGAGAGTTTATCGAGCCGCCCTAAGGGCCTCCAACATGGCATAACGACTGCCGTACTAGATAAACAGCCGAGACCTACAATTTAACATTTCATCAGACCCACGGAATCGCCCATAATGAAAAAAAAAACTAAATACTAGCTGAAACGCCTAAAGTGAAAAGTGAGCTAAATGACAGAATACGCAATCTATACATATCAACTAAAGTGTTAAGTTAATTTCACATTGTAAGTATTAATTAGGTACCTACCTATTATTTTTATGGAAATGTGCGCGTGCAGTAATTTGTTTCATCAAATATCACATTGTATAGGTTCTGCTCCCAATCTAGAAGATTTTGCAGAATATTGTCAAACAATTAATAATACATTTAAATAAGAAGAATATTTTCTACCTATTATCCATTAGAACTCCAATCCCATAGGTAGCTGTGTCCAGCAGCGGACATATTCGAGTGCCAGTATTGTCGAGTCCCGGGAGTGCCCTGAATGTTACGTCCATACTCCCGTGACGAGGGACCGTGCTGATGTCTACTATAGGACTTAGTGATAGCTACTAGCAATGTTACTTATTGGTAATCTTAAGGTGGATGATCTCTAAAATTCCTATCAAATTTGCTAACAAAAGATGATTTAGAAGAATCGTGTTGAACCTCTGATAAGAAAGAGCGTAATAATTTTGACTTGTCTGTGCATTTCTTTTTGATTGTATTTGTGTATTACTTGTGTTGAGTCTAGTCGTTTGTATGTGTAATAAGTATGTATTTACAAAAGAAAAGTATATAAGTATTATATCCGTTATCTAGTACCCACGACACAAGCGTTTGCTTAGTGTGGGGTTAGATGGCGCTGTGTGCAATGTCCCGGAAAATTAATTTATATTTATTTATTTGTCTATTCTATCTTAGCAAACAAACGAAGAGATTTGCTTGGATATTTATTTACTTATAATAATGATTATATTATAAAACCAGCGTTGAAAATCGTCCAATATCTAGGAATATTTATTTATTTATTTATTTAATTTCATTTTCTTTTTAGATTCCAAACGTAAAATGAAATATTATTCAAAGAATTATAAAACAACTTGTCATGTTTTGGATGCATCAACAAACTGAACCACGATGCCATTAGTAAACTAGGTACCAGTAGTAGCCCCCTGGACACGACAAAGCCAAAGATTCATGCCCCGGATATAATGGCGACTCGTATGTCTTCTGCAATTTATGTGATACGAATGCATTGGGAATATGCCGGATGGTACATTTTATTTGGACTCTCATTGAGTTGGTCAGCTATTGTGAAGTGCAAGCAGCATAAATCTGTGAAAGAAACATTAGATTCCTTTTTTTTTCTGATTTATTTTGACTCTCGTTATCTTATACAATGTTTAGCAATAACTCGAAAAACACAAAATCAAAGCATAAGACAAGGCTATTATTTTCGTACTCTACATACGTTGAAGATTTAAGCATCTTATATTGTGACAATACTCGTAAAATAAGAAATAAAAAAGGCTGTTTTGTCTTAACAAATATGTTTCAAGTCACAACAACCAAAAAAGCTGTGTAATGCAGAAATTCTGTCCGAAATAAAACAATGATTGTTATCTGGCTTACCAATAAATTCAAATCAGATTTATTTTCAGCACATAACGTTAGTAGAATGTGCAGTTGGCATTTGAAAACTGAGGATTTAAAGATTTTATGAATGACAAATCTATAAAATCTTGACTGAATGGGAAACGCGATGTTATTGTGAAAATATTTTCATTAAAATTTGAATGAAGAGGTCGATTTATATGCAGTATTTTCCGGTTTGAAAATCGTGATGAGCGGACAGTTAATATTATTTATGGTGAAAAATGTCACTCCTATATAAGTTTGTACTTTTAACCAATATTCTAGTTACGGCCTCTACTTAAAAAAATCGTGAAGCGAGCTCTAATGTTTCTCATTATAACAATCACTAATTAAAAGCTTACTGACAGCAACACTGCGCACATCACTCCTGATGTAAGCTTACTGACAGCAACACTGCGCACATCACTCCTGATGTAAGCTTACTGACAGCAACACTGCGCACATTACTCCTGATGTAAGCTTACTGACAGCAACACTGCGCACATCACTCCTGATGTAAGCTTACTGACAGCAACACTGCGCACATCACTCCTGATGTAAGCTTACTGACAGCAACACTGCGCACATCACTCCTGATGTAAGCTTACTGACAGCAACACTGCGCACATTACTCCTGATGTAAGCATTGCACACCTTCCCTCCGACTGTAGCTAAACTCAAACTTATACCATGCAAGAAACCCTGCTCATCCGACGTGTGTTTCCTTCTTCCAGGTTCGGCACAGGTTTCTGCTTCACGGTGGTGTACGCAGCCTTGCTGACGAAGACTAACCGCATCTCTCGCATCTTCAACGCCAGCAAGCACTCCGCCAAGCGGCCTATCCTCATCTCACCCAGCTCCCAGCTAGCTATATGTGCTGCGCTGGTCTCTATACAGGTAAGATTTTTTTTTAGAAGGAATGGGTTTGCACTTGACCGTAATTCGCCTGTTGGTAAGCAATCATCACGGTCTAGGATGGAACGTGCTTATCCAGTAAGAACCTATTCACTCTCACTTTGAAGATCGCAAGGTTATATTTCGCGGGGAACAGGGAGTCGGGCATCTTTTATGAATTAGTTTAGTTCCCATCATCATCATCATATTAGTCTGTCTCCACCCAAATCATCCCACTAATATTTTAAAAGACGAATGTTTGTGCGTGTTTGTGTGTGTGTGTGAATGTTTGTTACTTAATTCATTCTCAAACGGTAGAACTGATTTGGATACGGAAATAGATTAGAATTTGGACCCTAGATTGACACAAATATAGTAGTGGTCACACTGCGGGGCGATGTTAGTTTTTTATAATTAATTGCTTACGATATAAGTGACAGTAGATGAATTATCATAATTAGTTACTGTTGAACGGTAAAGTTCAAAGACGTACATAAAATGAATTGATGATGACAAAAAAAACTGTTCTCAATAGGTTATTTAAAAGAGTTTGTTTTTAGCTTAAAATGGCTGTCTTTTGGGACAGTAACCACAAAAACACAATTACTATAACCGTAGAAGTAGACTATATCAATATTTTCCTAGTAGTTATAATGTCTAGCCCCGGTGGTGTTCTGAGCCAAATTGACAATAATGAATGTGACGGGGCTCACCACCTACGCGAGTTACGTTTAGGGCCCAGAATAAATCAAATGACCCAACGCCTACTAAATAAGGCCTAATACATATAGCGGTAATCTAGATTAAATTAAAGGTAATATTCGTGATTAGCCTTCGGGAAAGATTGGACTTTTTATTATAACAATATTTATAAAAAGGTGTAACAATATAATCGTATAAAAAAACTAGCTGTGCTCGCGACTTCGTCCGCGTGGAATAGTTTTTAAGCATCATATTTATTTTTGCAAACAACCTCTTCAGATAGATAGATAGATAGATAGATTGATACTTTATTGGACACAAAAAACATAATACAAAACGGAAAAAAATAATTAAAACTAATGCCACAAATGGCGGCCTTATCGCTAAAAGCGATCTCTTCCAGGCAACCGTAGGATGGAGAGGAAAATATAAAATAAAAGAGACTAGACGGGGTGTACAATAACGAGCACATGAAATTTGACTATAAAATCTTAAACAATAAACATAAACATTTAAAATAATAATAAAGTACTCAAACCCATACTTACATATGTATATTATACTACGTAATATATAAAAATATACTAATGTGCTAATACTACAGAAATAACTACTATAAACTTACATATAAATAAGTACAATATATATAAATATAAATTCATAGACATACATAAACTAATAAGCAGCAGGTTTAACTAGTTTGCATGGACAGATACCAGTTCTTTACTTGGCTTTTAAAAGATTCCAGTGACGGAGCCTTCTTAATGCTAAGAGGCAGCTCATTCCAAAGGCGAACAGCTTGCACAGCAAATGAGCGCCCAAAGAAGGATGGCGAGTTAAATTCAGGGTGAGACAAAGTTAGCATTTCCGACGACCGAAGATTACGAGCATGGGTGTCATGTACATATTTGAAACGACATTTTAAGTAGGTGGGAGTTGTAGGATTGAATAAAATATTATAAAGAAGGGACAAGATATGTGCATTCCGGCGAAGGCGCATTGGCAGCCACTTGAGCTTAAGGCGAAACTGAGATACGTGGTCATATTTTCTCAAGCCAAATATGAACCTAATGCAGTAATTTTGGAGCCGCTCAAGTTTTCCTAACTGGTCTTCTCGAAGATCTAAGTAACAGGCGTCTGCATAATCTAAAATAGGAATAAGAAGAGACTGAGAAAGCGCAATTTTAGTGGCAGTGGGTAGAAAATTTCGGCTTTATAAATTATAGCTGTTACCCACGACATAAACCGTTTTCGCAGCGCACACAACGGAAACCCTCAATTATGAATAATTTTCCCCGTTTTTTCCACATTTTTCATTGTTTCTTCGCTCCTATTAGTTGCAGTGTGTGATGTTGTATAGCCTAAAACCTTCCTCGATAAAAGCTTCTATTCAACACAAAAATATTTTTTAATTCGGACCAGTAGTTCCTGAGAAAACAAACTCTTCAGCTTTATAATATTAGTATAGATATGGCTGCACCTACTTAAAAGATTGAACAACTTCCATTTTATAAAAAAATTTCAAAATCTAGAAAGCTTGTGCAAAGATACCAGAAACATAGTGTACGAGTATATCTCAAAATGTAAGTTTCTTATCAAAATAATAATAATAATAATTCAAGCCCGCGAAAATTAGTTAGTAACCCTCGGAAACGAGAGATAGATAAAAATCTATAAATATATATATAATAATAATAATAATAATAGGTCTTTATTTCAGACAGCAGGGTCCATAGGAAGGTTCACATACAAAAGTACAATATAAAGGCATAAAGCAAGATTAAATTAAATTATGTAGAAATACAGATTACGCGACAATATCCAACCATTGCCGGTATGTTGCAGTCATGTGCATGCGGTCAGACAGACTCTTAATAATACTGTTTTTACAAATGTCAACTCTGGACATGAAAGAAGCAATCATTTTACGCTGTATAGCATTAAAGCTGTCAATGCGTGCGTCAAAAAACATACCGGATGCACTGCAGCTCCGCGACAGGCCCATGAGCTGCCTGTAGATGTTGTTGTATGCAACTCTAATGGAGTTGTGCGATTTTTTCGTGTAATTAGTCCAGAGTTGACATGTGTAAAACGTTTGGCAAAATGACTTAAATAGGGTAACTTTCACGTCAGGCGCAGCATTATAAAATTTTCTGGCTATCATGTTTCCGACCACGCATAAAGCTCGTCTTTGTCTCTCAATGTCATCATTATAGATAGATAGATACTTTATTGGACACAAAAAACATAATACAAAACGGAAAAAAATAATTAAAACTAATGCCACAAATGGCGGCCTTATCGCTAAAAGCGATCTCTTCCAGGCAACCGTAGGATGCATTATCTTCGCACCTGACATCTATGCATTTAATCTTATTCAAATGCTTACACTTTTATTCCGGATTAACGATCTAAGTCAAAATCCGATTCGGAGTAAGACTAGTATTGGAGTAAAAGGAATTTATTCAACTTCACTTGATATTGATAGTCGAAGGAGGTTTCTATTCCCTCAGGTATCGAGGATCCGATATTCAAGGACGATCTTTTACCCGTTTGCATTCAATTTATGTACTGGGTTATAGTTAGTAAAAGTAAATAAAGTATATCTAAGACCGTTCAAATTATTCGGGAATCTATATATCATTTATCAGAATTCTCAGGCATTAACTCTTCTCATATTTGTGTATTCATGCTAAAACAAAAGGTTTATTTCATTGCTCTACCTTTGCCAGAATAGGGGTTAAATGCAACTGTATTAAAATAAAACTAAAAATACTCGGACCGTTTTAATCCAAGATAAAGAATATTATATATCGATTCAGGGTCTAACTTACGAGTACCTCCATGCCAAATTAAATTCAACTTGGGAAAGCTGTGAGCACAAGGAAGGAAGAACACACCAACGCATTTACACTCAAACTTCCAAAAACTTTCGCTATTATAATATGAGTACGATCAGATCTATATACAAACCGTAACCCTGTAGAAACCTTATTATTACTCAAGGACACAAACATTTACTCGATCTCATCAATCTGCGATATAATTTACACATCAGTTTCTGATGATCGATTTCCGCGCGAAATAGAACTTGATTAGAGCTTTTGTATGCTGAAGTATATTTGTGATACAGCGTTTATTTCATGAATTTATTGGTATTTGGTATTTAAGTAGCGCTTTTGATTTAGCCGATTTTGATATTGTATTGTAATATATCTCTACAAAATGTAAAGCACTGAATAGTGAATACCCAATCACTCGTTAACAAATAATTCAGACAAATTTATACAAGAGTAAAGCTTAACCTAACCACTCTGTTGCCACGCTGTTTACAAGTAAAGTAGCTCTTGTTCAGTCGGCTGTAGGTTAAATTACTTACTTTAAAGTCGTTTTGTTAACAAACTCTTAACAACCAGATAGGATCAATTAAAAACTTGGTTGCTCATCAACACTGTATCATGTTTCTTTGGTAAATTAAATAAATGTATACAATTTATTTATTTATACTGGAATTATTTGGCTTTCACATGCTTAAAAGAATATAGTTTGGCTATAACCCGCATGATTTCATATACTTCTGCAGTCTATGATGATATTAACTTAAAGATATGATATGTTCCATAGATATTTTCGATGCTTATAGCCGGTAAATTTGGGGAATACGGGAATACGGTATATACGAAAAAAATTAAAAGAAGCATTTAGTCGAATTAAAAACGCCTCTTTTATGATGTCTGTTAAAAAGTTCGGGATACAATATTTATTAGTCTTGCGCTATCAAAGTCTAGTTATAAAGTTGGTAACAAAATAATATACATAATAAATAGTCACTAAAATTATAATTAAAATAATAATAAATAGATCTAATTTGATAACTCATCCTTGATTGCTACTGGTGCAAAAGTGCCTATGACAATCACCTTCTTTAATGTTTTAATTTTAAATGTGCAATCATTGCATTGTTCCATCTCTCCGCAGGTCTTAATCGTGGTAGTGTGGATGATAGTAGCCCCCGCCAAGGCGATGTTCCACTACCCGACCCGTGAGGATAACATGTTGGTGTGTGATTCGTACGTAGACGCATCGTACATGATCGCCTTCTTCTACCCCATCGTGCTGATCGTAGTGTGCACGGTGTACGCCGTGCTCACCAGGAAGATACCGGAGGCATTCAACGAGAGTAAACATATTGGTGAGTGTCTTACTTTAATTGTAGAGGTCGCTGTTAACTGTCCTGTTTCAAAATTTGAGTGTTTTCTTTTTATAGTCATTTCACTGTAAATATCAAACTTTAATGCAATACAAGAGTGAGTGACATATTTGTGAGTGTCTTGCTTAGATTGTAAGAGGGCGATGTAGCTGTCCTCAGCTTAATATTGCAAAATTTGAGTGTTCAGTATAATGATTTTACGTGAATATCAAGTCTACGTCTACGCAGTCTACGTGGCTTCTCTAACTAAACATTGGATTCATTCTTTCAAAACACTGTGTTACTGAGTGACCTGGATCCTGTACTCTGCCCACGCATCATATATTTTGACAGCTGTCATCTCCATAAAATTAACTTGTACATATGTATGTATGCTATCAAAATAAAATATAATCCGAGGAGTATAATAAATCACACTGAAACATTGTCCATGAAATTTAAACAAACAAGTCCTCAATGTTTGGCTTGTAAGACTAAAATTTAAAAAAAAGGTTTGTATTATTACTTCAGTATGTATAGAATAAAACTAAAATATAACTATTGAGCTGTACTGGATTACAAAAATAAACACTTCTCATCTTTATATTCTGAATCAATATTATCCAGACACATTCTCCGGTACGAGTTGACCCTTTCAAAAATAATCCAATTTTAGACTTCTAGTAAACGAGTGTTTGCTCAGCTCTCCATCTCTGTCCTATGCAAACTTTGAGTTTAGAAATAATTTACCTAGAATGGATGGGATCTTAGAAATCTACACTTATTTTTATACAGTTTACGGTGACAATTTTACGTTTAATTTCGTATGTTTGCTTGGCCATTTTGTGATACATTATTGAAACCTAATGTTTTATTCACTTTTCGGTCAATTGAAGTTTGCTCTACTGAAGTGTTTCAAGTGTGAATGTCGTCTTAGAGCGATTTAATGATCAATTGAATCTCTAGGGTACAAATATAATCTTTATCTACGTTTTACCAAGTTAATAGTAGAGGCGCTGAAATAATGTAAATCCCTGTGTTAAAATATTTACCACAAACTTGGTAACGAAATATGTAATGAAACCTTTGTAACAACAAAAGCATTTAAGTAATAGACGTATCTTGATTAATACCAGACTAAAACCCTAATAACCTAGAAACCTAAGCACTGAACGTGTATCGTTCTTGATTTCATGCGATGCCTCTTCCACCCGGACCTCGTTCACGAGTAGACGTGCCCTCACTTTATTGCCAAAAATCTTTTAAAATAAACCAAATTGTACGCGAGTTAAATTCAGCACAAAAATAGGGAGCCATAACAAGCGAAGAGGTTGCTCGAGCACGCCGCGCACACAGCAACACCGAGCGCCCGGCCGTCGCAATGTACAAGTAAGCACGCACACATCTAGCCCATTGAGAGACTCGTTTGCCCCACCACCGGCCCGCTACGAGCTCGTGTCCCCACCGCGCCGCATGCATCCCTACTCCTGACGTAGTACTCACTGCGATACCGAACAACTGCACGATTATACCTCCTCTCTCTCTTGCGCGCCTAGTAGCCGACGCCTGCCACACATAAGCTGCCCGGATTGCCTCGCCGTTGTCGCACCGATAACGTTACTCCACTCAGCAGCGCCTGGTGCCCAGTGCCAATACTATTTGCGCCTTATTATCTACTTGTTTGGAAACAAAATGCCGCTCAAACGCACGCCTCCGAGCTCTTCAATGCCATCCACGGCCTACTCTACGCCCCAGGGAATTATTGGACCATACCCCGACAACTTGGAAGAAACGGTGGAACCGGCGTTGAGTGCCGCGTCCTCCTTCATGGACCTAGAAAAAATCAAACCTAGACCTGTGCGCAAGCCGAGACTCGCAGTAGGTAAGATGCCGAAACGCAAGTATCCAGATTCTGTCGGGACAGGCATCTCTGATGATATCTCGAAGGCCGATTTAATTGAAATGTTTACGGCATTAGAATCTCGTCAAGACAAAAAATTCGACATGATTGCAGAGTCTGTAAATGGTGTCAAGACGAAAATAGATTACATAGCACATAAATTCGAAGAAGCAAACAAAAGAATTCAAGTCTTGGAAGAGGCAAGTAAGCAGGATAAGAAGGAAATAAAGGAGCTAAAAACTCAAGTGGAATTTTTGCAGCGCCAGCAGCGTTGTACTAGCCTTGAATTTAGGAATATTCCAAACCAGCCTAAAGAGTCAAAAGAAGACCTAGAAAAAATTGTGTTAGAAACTGCCAAGATCTTCAATCTGCCTCTTCAGTGCCACGAAATCAAAGATTTGCGCCGTATAAATGTTAAATCAGAAAGTAAAACAATAATTGTTGACTTCACGACCACATTAACCAAAGAAAAATTATTGAAATCATACAAAACTTTTAACAAAGAACACGATAGACTTACTACAGCGCACATCAAAATTAGTGGTCCGAGCAAGCCGATATATATTTCTGAAAATTTGACCCATAATGAACGTAAATTATTCTATCTTGCAAGAGAATTTGCGAAACGAGAAGGTTATATTTACTGCTGGTCATCGTACGGCCGCGTATTCCTTCGGGAAAAAGAGGGTACCCCTCAAGTTCGTGTACACAGTGAAAGCGACTTGGATAAACTCCAAAATAAATGACTATACCCCAGTGACGACAAACGAATCTACCGCGGATTGTATACACAAAATAAACTAACCCTAATGTTACTTCTGCTAAATACCTACCTAACAATATATTTGTATCAACCTGCAACTAATCTATTCGCTACTAAGTTACCTATAAGAGTATGTTATCTTTCTAAAATACACTCATTACATTATGCCTTGTTTATATTACATAGCCTATGCAAATCACACAATATCATTAGGAACTATACTCGTAAATACTACTTTTGTGAGTCGTTCTACTCACTACAATTACAACTAACACTACAAAAGCTCACCTGTTTTATACACACAAACTGCAATCCACAAACAATTAAACACCAACACATACCACAAACACAACACACAAGTACCAGTATCATATGTAATTTTATAATCATGTTTTATAATACTAGCAAATCTCATAGATCTCCATCACTTATTTACTTCAATACTGACGTAAATATATTCACTTCAGTAGTTGCATCTGTCAATAAATACCTACTCATTCCCGTGCAAAGCGAAAACAAAACGTGCGCGTGCGGTGGCGCCGGTTACGTAACTGCGAGATATCCCTCATTAATTATGCAAATCCCTTTGCTACCTATCTTTGTTTCACAAATTAAGAATATTCGAGCTTGCCGTGCGTATAACTACAAATACGTGCGCAGTAAATTATTTGCCTCCGAGCTGCCAACTACGAGTTGTATATTAGATAAGAATTGTCATTACACACATATTTTTAGAAACAAAAATTTAACACAGGTGTTCCTGTGTGATTGCTATAAATATTTCTATAGCAGTTAGGCATGAATAACTTAGATTTACTAGACTGTATTGACAATTCGGTCTTGATAGACAACTCGCTCGCACATTCGGCAGAGGAATGCCGTGTATTGTTAGGATGTCACGCGAACCAAATTACGATCATTTCCCAAAACATTCGGAGTATTCGGGCAAATTTGGACAAATTTCTAGTTTTTCTTGCTAGGTTAAAATTTTCCCCTGACGTTATTGTACTGTCTGAAACCTGGATTGATGACCATTTTAACAAAATCGACTTACCTAATTATGATTGTTATGCGTCCACAATCTTGCGTAATCAAAATGATGGGCTAGTTGTTTTTATTAAAAAAGGTCTCGGATTTATTGTAGAAGAACCCCATTTTGATGACGCAAATTGTCTCGTATTAAAACTAAAAAATGAGCTTAGTATAATTGCACTATACCGTTCTCCATCTACGGACAATACCAAAAAGTTTCTGGCATCTCTTGAGAGTACTATACGCTCACAAACCACAGAGTCATGCATCATTACAGGCGATATCAATATTGATATAAAACCCACCAGAGTATGTAAAAAAACAGCCTCATATCTCGATCTAACCAGTCACTATGGATTTATCCCAGGACACGTTTTACCTACTCACGACCATAACTGTATAGATCATTCCCTTATACGGACAAAAAAGAAAATAAGAATAGTTGTCTGTGAGTCTGACACTACTGATCACCTCACAGTCATCTCTGGCATTGATAGCAAGGGCACCAAGCTAGCTACAAAACAAAAAGACACTCGTATCATTAACTATGAAGGACTTATAAATTTTTTAGAAAATAGTAACTGGGACAATCTTTATAACGAATCAGATGTAAATATTGCTACACAGTACCTTATTGATCAGATTGGACAAGCGTTGAAGCACAACACCTCTTACAAAGCACCACGTAGCTCAGAAGTCATTTTAAAGCCTTGGATGACCAAAGGATTACTAAGATGTGCCAGACGAAAAGATACCCTACATTCAGAAGCAAGAAAATTTCCTTATGATGACGACTTACAAACTAAATACAAAAACTATCGCAACTATTTTTACAACACTATACGTACCCTAAGAAATAAATATGAATCTGACTTAATTGCTACAAATAAAAATAACCCCAAAAAACTATGGGAGACAGTTAAAAATTTATGTAATATTAAAACAAGTAAAACAGAAACTTATGACCTATTATCAACTAAAACATCTGAAATTGACTCACTCAATCATGTTAATGATTTCTTTACCTCAATTGGTAAAGAACTAGCGTTAAATACATTAAATCGACTACAGAAAACCGAGAAAGAACTAGCTGATCAAATAAAACTAAAGAAATCACCTCAAAATTCCTTTTTTCTCATGCCTACTGATGCTTTTGAAGTTAGAAAAATAATTTCTAGCTTAAAAACCTCCTCTGCACCAGGCAGTGATATGGTTAATAATGGAGTGCTAAAACGAGCCAACTCTATTCTAGCCAGTCCCATTGCGCATGTGTGCAATTTGAGCATGCTCCATGGAATAGTGCCTGATTGTTTCAAGAGTGCTGACATATGCCCTATACACAAATCAGGCCCTACATCGGTTGTATCAAATTATCGCCCCATATCATTGTTGCCCTCTCTATCTAAAATATTAGAAAAAATAATTAACCATAGACTCCTGTCATATCTTGAAAAAAATTGCATTCTCTCCTCAAATCAGTTTGGCTTCAGAAATAACAAATCTACGGAAGATGCGGTCATTGCACTTACTAATAAAATTTCATCAAAAGTGGATTCTTCGAAAAAAAAAATCCTGGGTGTTTTCCTTGATTTGGCCAAGGCATTTGACACCGTGTCTTGGCAAATTCTTCTCAAAAAACTAGAATTGCTTGGCGTGCGCGGCTCTGCTCTACACTGGTTCAACTCATACCTCACCAACAGGAAGCAAAGAGTTCGTCTTAATGATCAATATAGTGAGTATGACTTAGTTTCCTTTGGAGTGCCTCAGGGGAGTGTACTAGGACCGACACTTTTCTTGGTGTACATCAATGACCTCTGTGACCTTGAAATCAATCAGGCTGACATATATACTTTCGCCGATGATACCGCAATAATATTCCATGGAAAACACTGGGAAGAGGTTACTGAAGTTGCCCAACAAGGACTGGCCAAGGTATCAGATTGGTTAGGTAATAATCTTCTGACACTGAACACCGATAAAACCAAATTCATCACTTTTCAACCAACAGCCCGTACTCTACCTAAAAATCTACGTATAAAACTGCACTCATGTGGTTCTCATATTGACCAAAGCTGCCTATGTCCTGATCTTGAAAGAGTTACGAAAATTAAGTATCTGGGAATAATAATAGACCACACACTTACTTATGACTCTCACATAATGTCCCTTAGAAGTCGTCTTCGCAAAATGTTGCATGTTTTTAAGAAGTTAGGTGCCGTAGCTGACCCAAAAACTCTTAGATCTGTTTACTTGGCTCTTTGCCAATCAGTTCTCAGCTACTGCATCATATGTTGGGGATCTGCTGCTATGACGCACCTCAAAAAGGTAGAAGTAGCCCAAAGAGCGGTTCTAAAAGTTGCGTACAGAAAGCCTTTCAGATATCCTACTTCCTCACTTTATCAAGACACGCAATACCTCACAGTCCGACAGCTATACATTTTGGCAGTGATACTACGATTTCACAGGACGGCACAATTTTCAGCACTCACTACCAAACCAACCTCACGACGAAATACATGGAAGATACCGAAAACCAACACATGTCTCGCTCAGCGTGCTTACTTTTATAAAGGCCCTAAACTATACTCTCAATGTGATCTGGACTTAGACCTTCTCGAAACGTCTAGATTCATTTGCAAAAAGAAAATGACCAATTGGTTGATTACACTTGACTACCGCTGCACTGAAAAACTAATAGTTTTTGATTCTTAACTGCCCTACACCCGCTTGTACCTATGCAACTACTATAAACATATAATTTATATAAGCTACTATCTATCTATTATAATCAACTAATAGTAATATATATATATATACGTACCTACCCAACCAACAAGCATAAATAATATTTATATAATATTACGTATATATATGATCTAGATATCGGTCCCTCCCTCACATCCACTTACACACACAGACACACACATTCAGCTTCACGCACTAAAACGCTTACGGTATGATACCATTACTAACAAAGTGTATCTTATAAATAAACACAACAAAAATAGTTGTATGACTCATTACTCAACGACTCAATTCATACAATTTGTTAAATATTTCATACATAATGTACATAAGTAGCCACTATTGGTTGATGCCTGGTAACCTCATTGCTTTCCTTTCACCTTGGATATAGCACGTGTGGATCAGCACGACCGTGTCCTGCGACACAGGTTCGACCTAGTGCAGAGCGCGGCGTGTTTGTTCCGCACGATTGCAAGTTCATTTCATCTGTTACCAGGCGTCAGCTAATCCTATATATTTTATTGACTAGTATGTAAGCTTTGATTGTATCCTTTCATTTATCTTAAGGAAGAGCCTGCACTTCACAACACAGGTTATCCTAGTGTGGAGTGCAGTGAACATGTAATAGTTCATAAGTTATATAAATAAATAATTTGAATTTGAATTTGAATTTGATAACGTATCGTAGCAGGTCTACGCAGTTTCGTAGCGGCTACGAAGTTGTCTACGCTTTCTATATGACCTACATTACCATACAAGGTATGGTATCAAGTATATAAGATTTACTCAATTGAAAGTTTTAGCTATCTTTACATATAATAAAGCTGAAGAGTGTCGAAAGTCTGAACATTGAAGATACATGTTTAAAAAAAATGTTTGGAGACACTTCAAATTAATAGTAGAACATGTTCTCTGTTTGTCTGTTTATTTAAACAGTCAATAAGAAAAAACGGCTGAACGGATCATCATGATAATTGATATGAGGTATTAGGAGGCTAGGCTATTTATCCTGAAATATTGCGCGGGCGTACAGTAGTAATAAATAAGTACTAGTAAAGAATAATGTGAGTGAATAGCACGAGCTCATAATTATTATGTTGATACAATAACCTTAAACTAAAACATTATGCTACTACTAACGTCTTTTATTCTTCCTAAGAGTTGAATAAAATACGATAACGACACATATCTGATGAACCAACTTTCTATTCATTATAATTTATATCAAGGCACCAATGCTAATAAATCTGACTTCATATTAATATCTAAAAGAACACCACCAAAACTTTTACGTAAAATCTAATCTTAACAGAAAGGCCTTCAGTTTTTATCTGCAGCATTATCAAGCCAGCTAGTTATATCCCATAAATATATTATTCGTATACTCGTATCTCGCGTTTCGTCCGTATTTTTTGCTTCGTTTCTCTCACAATGGCCCGCCGAGACGAGGTCTAGGTGAAAAACATTCCTTTTTGTTATCTGAGAAAGCTAAACATCTGTGACGAAGCTCTCATGAGCCTACGTGTACTTAGGAGAAAAGCTTTTTTTATACAAAACCATTTTAGTTAGGGCGTAGTGTTTCGGCTCTGGAATTAGCTGGTTTTGCTGCTATATGTGAAACTTGTAGGTTGGAGCTTGTTTTGCTTGCGAGGGAATGAAAATTGGCTTGGCGCCTACGCCACCTACTTAGTACTGCATAAAAGGATTTTTTGTAATAACAGGTTCATGAGTAAATTTTATGTATTTTTTTATATTGCAAAAAAACGAGACATGTTTCTATACATCTCTGTTAGTATGTCTATTGAACAAAATTTTTGTCTGAATTGGTTTGACGTAGCTCAAGCTGAATGGATAAACAAATTTTGATATCGACGATTGTTCAAAACAGGTCTAATGACACTCAAACTGCGTTCTAAGCATAATTTACCTACATATGCATGTCACTACGTTTTATACCTATTTCTCACATCTTTCCTCTGTATTCCTCTCAATGTATGTATATTGTACATGAAACGGAAATTAAAGTTCACAGGCTTCAATTGATCACAAATATTGAGCTCGCAAATATTCCTCCATCTTTCAAACACACTTCCCGAGTTCCGGTTCCTCATGGCAATTACACAATGTTTACCAATTAACGGCAGCCATGGAGTTATTCAATATTTACTCTCTTCTTCATAGACTGACTGGTTTCAATTTGAAGGTATTGCACAATAAATATAAGGTTTGAAACAGGGAAATGATGATGGGTTTAATTGAAATCAAAATGAAAATTCTCATTCATTTGTTTTTCAACGTTCTAAATTTAGTTGAATATTTTACCAAAGTCATCTAGAAAAGCTTCACTAGAGAAAGTTTTCAACCCGTATTTTAATAGCAAGTTATTAGCGAAACATGTTGAAGGAAAGACTTTTTCAATACAATTGCTTTACCTCAAGCATACATTCTACCTCTATGTATAAAATCTTGTTCTATCGATGCGAGACATCGTGCATTATGCAGGAGACTTTAATTGCCGTGTACGTATTGGTCAACCAGGGAGATTGAATCTATCGATACCTATTCACAGATGTGATAGTAGACATTCAATCAATGTGTTGACATTATAGATTTGATGTTTGTCGTTGCTGTCATAGTGCAGGAGATGCTAATCCGACACAAAAGATCGCGTATTTTGAACCAACTAAATTGTAACGTGTTGCTAAGATTTTACTTTATTTACTTATTTGAGAGGCTTTTTTACCAGAACACAATACGACAGGACAGTTTCGCTGTAAGTACTCTAGCAGAAAATGTAAAATTTCAATGAAAAACCAAGAAATTAATTAATTTTTAATAATGATAATGACAACACGTTTATTTGTTAACTTTCCATCCATCTGAAGCTTATAATCTACTAAATTATTTTTGAATCGACTCCAAAAAAAGGATGTCATCTATTACTCTGAAAGTTTTTTTTGTGGGTATGTGTATACGCGATTACTTGGCTATTTATGAACCGATTTTGACCATTCTATTTTTACTACAGCGACTCTTAAATTTTATTTCTAAATAAGCTTTTAACATACTTTACACCCTTCCAAGCAGAGTTGGTGCAACTAACACCGCAAAGTCTATGTTTGTGTTATTGGAGGCATTGTTAGAGACTATTGTGTAGAGACAATGCCCGGGGCGGTATTGGCGTGATTAGAGCCACTATTAGCCTCTCCTGCTAATAGACGCGTGTACCTGGATACGGTGGGATGAGTATCGTGTACTGTATTATGTGTATGTGGTTATTTGCTGGTAAATTATTTAGTAGAGTACCCAAAAAAAACTCAGTTTTTAAAGTTAAAATTCGTATGTGTACATGTAACTGAATTAGTATATCAAATCCACTCATATTTTAATTATATCAACCAAAGCAATGTCGTTAAGAATCTTGTTGCTTTATTTTACTTGTCCCAACAGTTTGTAAGTCAAGAATACCCAGATTCCTAAGAAAAGCCAACAAATATATTTACCTCAAACCAAGTTCATATATCTAAAAGACGTCTCAAGTGCAAAATAAAAGCCTAAAATAATATCCCGAACCAGGTGTCGATGTTTTATAAAATGTTACAGGAACGTTCCTCCCTCGAGCCGCATTCCTCTCGGCAGCTCCCGCGGGAATAAAGAGACGACTCTGGATTCATTTTCACGACACTTGACAAGACTTACGTACACTTTTAGCATAAATCGGCCTGTTGCTAAGATAGCGAGTTAATACTGCTTTGGAGGGATTTATTTGTAGATTATTCTTGGTTCATTTTCGAAGGGAAGGGAGTTTGTTAGGCTTGAATGGGTGGTCTTCTTACATTCTTAATGATCGATTTTGAGTAAAGTTAGAAGGTACGTTTGTTAAACTAAACAAAATTATATAAGGTTTAACCGATGAATAAACCGATGAATTTAATATAATAACGTGTGTGTTCGATGAATTATCCGATACCCCACTGATTAGGTATAACTGAATATGATGCAAAAATCATCACCATCACATGTAGTCCTTATAAACTAATCTTATAAACACCAATTGAACATTAATAAATAGCCAAGGCTGCCATCATCCCACGTGGCATAGACAACATCATCACCGCACAGCGTTTCTTTTATACCTGTTTTTATATCTACTCAATTCTACGTACTTACTTGAAACCGTCACCATCTCCTAACTTCGCAAGTAATTTGACGTGAAATATCAAGGAGGTTGAAAGTCAGAAAGCTATTAAAGTTGGTGGTATTGAATAATAAAGTTGAGACGACTCCGCAACCGTGGCTTGATGGCTCCTGACTAATTACATGCAGTTATCACGATGCCGCATCGCTGATAAGATGACTATAGTACTGATAGGTTAGAATTTTGTTTCATACAAGTACTAAAGTCGTTTTATTTTTACATGCGTAGTGTATGTGTCTATTATATGTGTCTACATAGTAATATGTTGCAGGTTATTACTGTTACGAGTTACAATATTTAACGAGCACGACTGAAATTTCAGAAAAAAAAAAATTGTATTTTCAAAAACTTACGCTCTAACTACTTGCTATACAAACGCACTAGAAACTTAAACTTCTTGACTGTTCTTATTCATAAACTTGAATCAAGGAGACAATTTTATGATTTTCAAAACTATTATAAAGAACACTGATCATTGAATCATTAGTTAATTTAGTTTGATATTTAAATACTGCATCTGGTTTTGGGTATAATTTAATTGTATGAGACGGGTTCATCACTACAGAAGTGTTTGTATGACTCCAACTAAACCTACCGTACTAGACAGAAAAACCTTAAACTTTAATACGGTTATGAGTTTCACCATCAAGCTAAAGAAGGGCTTGTTAAACAGTTATGGGCCTCAAAGATTGTACTTTGAATTAAGCTGAGCGAATATGGAGGGAAGTTTCACAATAATTTACTTTTATGAGTTTACCCTCATTCGCAATCTACTAAATTAATTTATTACAGAGATAATTATGTGAGGACGTAGGTACTTCTAATGCAATTGTTTTAAATTTTATTGGTATCTTTTTTGGTTGTTTTTTTTATTGAACTATAAACTTTAGGTAGCACACTATTTATAAAAATCATGTTCAACTGATGTTTGAGTAAAGTCAATATACATTTTAAGCAGTACTTATGGTTGCATATTTTAACAAAGTAATTTTATCACTAAATGCGTTTAACAATCGACAATCAAGTGGACCTTAATTTTATAAATAAGAGTATGTTTATGTTACCAAATTTATCATATTATTTAAATAGGCACATTTATAGTACACAATACATAATCTATCTAATAAAGACACACATGTATCTTATTAACGAGTATACCTTTATTATATTACCCACAGATAGCTTGGCTAAGAGCCCTAGATTCAGGTATTCTGCGGGCCATATCAATTTGATATGGCGCGCAGAATACCTGAATCTATTGTGACAATAAATACAGACTATAAATTACCTGCGTAGATACGTATTCAATTCCAAATGTACCTATGTGCTTTGAATATAGACTATTTAGGAGTAATGAGATTGATAATGGAACAGCGGTGTGAACTAATCAGACGTCTGCGTAAAGTGTTTAGATACGCAGACATTTTGATTGAAGCTTGAAGAGTACCACAGAACACTGTTCTGTGGCGAAAACATACTAGAGATCTTCAAATCTACGAACCTATACGACGTTAATAATCAGAGAGTGTTCATTCGACAACGAAACGAAAGTCATAGGAGATATTAAAACTTTTATAATTAGCGTTCGTTTTCCAGTGAACATTTTTCAACCCTTCTAGTGGTGGCCAAAATACTCGTCTCCTAAATGTAAGGCGGCTATCGACCGAGATTCATAAGGGAGTTGGGAGAAACCTTTACCCAGGAGTGGGACAGCATAGGTTAATATTTTTTTTTACTAAAATGCGTTTGCACTAGGCCATAGTTTGCCTGATGGTAAGCAAAGGCTATGACCTAATGGAGCGTGCTTACCCGATAAAAACCGAGAGAGTGAATACTCTCGCTTAGAAGATCGATGAATTATAGTTCGTGGGGAACAGACAGTCCGGCGGGGAGTTCCACAACTTTGCGATACGAACAATAAAGTAGATAGATAGAAAATGATCTATTGTAACTAACGAAATAATATTAAAAATACAAAGAAAGAGATAAAAAAATAACTTATACTAGTGCCATAAGTGGCGGCTCTTCCAGGCAACCTTTGGATGGAGAGGAATGAATACAGAATTATAACGGAGGACATGGTTTACAACTGAAATAGATGATATAAGATAAATACCTACTCGTTTGTTAGTTACTTTACTTACGCTTAATGATAACATTTTATTATTGCTAAATTGTGGAACTCCCTGCCTGACTCCCTGTTCCTGTGAATATAACCTTGCGATCTTCAAAGCGAGAGTGAATCGGTTCTTACTGGGTAAGCACGGTCCATCCTAGACCGTAATGATTGCTTACCATCAGGTGAGTTACGGTCAAGTGAAACCCATTCATTGTAATAAAAAAACATAACGGCACGGCTAATTCACACTCCACAGTGCTAGCCTGCCGTGCGAGCAGGCGTCCCTCCACAGACTCCATGGCTGTCTGAGTGCGCAGCAGATCTTCGTGCAGCACGTGTAGATCACAGCACTTATTCCCGCAGGGTTCACGATGTACACGACGTGCGTGATCTGGCTGGCGTTCGTGCCGCTGTACTTCGGCACGGCGTCGCACGTCCCGCTGCGCGTCACCAGCATGGCCGTCACCATCTCGCTCAGCGCCTCCGTCACGCTCGTCTGCCTCTTCTCGCCCAAGGTACTTTTAGCAGCACTAATACTATATGAATGTGTGTAATATTGTATGAATGTGTGTGTGTATTATGTGCTAAATGTCTGTAAATCTGTCTCAATTACTGTTATTCTATTCTATTTTACTGTTAGTCATGTAACCTAAGCAAATAATGGCTTTATAAATGGCGGCTAAATGGAAGAGATACATTATATTGTGCGAAATGGATAGAATCAATTTGGCCGCCATTTACTAGTGAAATACAATACTAGCAAGTATTATTCAGCAATTTTTCTATTCGATATTCGCATTTTCGATTGGAAGCTTAAAAATAACGCCGTTTTTACTCAATCAACTTTCTTTGTACATGCAATGAAAAGTACCTACTATAATAACTTTGCATTCACCTCATTATCAGCTAACTAGCTTAGCTGATAGCATACTTCCTAAAGCTATTCGTTTATATAAATACCCCCCATGTAACCCACATCCCCTATACTTCCAGTTGTACATAATCCTGATCCGTCCGGAGCGCAACGTGCGCCAGAGCATCATGCCGGTGCGGTACAGCCGCAAGCCAGCCCCGCAGCACACCGTGGCGCCCACTGTGCCGCATAAAAGTAAGCATTGTATATTCATTCAGACCAGCTTGTCTTTGGCCTGTAAAATTCTAAATAGAGGTACCTTTAAATGGTTAAGTATCCTAATTCTAATAAATTCACATAAACTTACTTTGAACTCTACCTTTTTTATTGATATTGTTTGAAAATCTAGATCGACCTAGAAAGATTTTTTGCGCACTAGATCGTAGATTATAACGTTGCTTAATATCAGGCAAGTTGTAGTCAAGCGTAAGCCTATAACATATAAAAAATATCGGTGCATGAGTACCTAAAAACATATATATTTTTTTACAGTTTATTTGTATTCAACCTTCTTTTGCAGAACCGACTTGTGATAAAGAGACTCAAACGGAGGCCGCAGATTTAAAGCTTGTCAACGGTCAGCCGCTCTCTCCCTTCGAGAAGAATAGCGGCAAGGGAGACGAAAATTACGTCAAAGACGACCAAACCAAAGAAAAAGACCAAATACAATACAACAATATCCACGAGAAAACCAACAACGTTTCAACATCAAAAACCATTTCAAAGAACAATAGTGAAACAAAAAATAGTGATACGAAAAAAACTAGTGAATCAAGAAACAGTGCGCCGCAAGAAAAAGCAGGTACTTTATAGCAACAGCACTCCTCGAGATCACTAACCGAGGTTTCCACGAAAAATAATAACACTAGTGTCAAGAAGAAAAGTTGCTCATGCAAACTGCGAGAAAGAAAACCAGTGATTGTGTGAAATGGAGTGTTGTGAGAATTTGTTGAGTTTTAGACCTACCTATGTAGTGCTTGAACGTTAGTCGCAGTTTTACAAAACAATACATGACACTTGGTGCAGTACCTAACTCGATCGTATTTTCATAGAAAGTATTGTATAGTAAGACTCAGAAACTAAGAATGGTAGAAGGATTATTCAAATTGTTGGATAGGAATCTAAACAAAAATCTCGCATTTAAAATCCAAACTTGTAAGATTTGTTTTTTGTACTTAGTGAAAAACAATTAGAAAAAAAACAAAACTAAACAATCTGAGATTGGATTTTTATTTACTAGCTCTTTTAATTTTCGGTGAAATATAACAATTTGTTCTTTCTTAGTTTTTGAAACTTACTGTATTGCAATATGTTTGAAAATATGTTTTTGGCTACGCCACCATACTGTAAAAATTGCCAGTATTACAATTTTGTCATGGAACTTTGCGCTTCCTGCGATTAATAAAATAACTAGTATTTAACAAAGTAACGAAACGATCGTTTTATATCAATACTCAGTAAGGCTGTTTATTGACGTGTGACGTCATTTATTATCATTAAATTTTAAGAATATTTAAAATATTGTACCTATAACTTTACTTATATAAGTCTAAATAACAGCTTTCAATGTACATAACCTATACGTATTTTGACCTCATTCTTATATTATAATCTTAATATACATATGTGTAAATTTAACTCTAACTAACATTGTTAATAGCATATTTCCTGATTCCGTAATTTTGATGTAAATAATAAATTATAACCTGAATGTAAATACAAGAGAACAAGACAAAATAGTGATGTTTAAATGTGAATACGATTATCTCAAATATCATTAAGTTTGTGTTTCATATATAATTATAAATAAATACATATAACATCTAACTTTAAGGGAAAAGACTAAACATGCGCTTAGGAGAGCTGTGAGCCGGGACAGTACAGACTAAAAACTTAGATTAAGTATACTTATAGCTCTATTTATATTATATGAAAATATGTACATATATATCATATTGAACAAACCTATTATATTCTTGACCAGCATTTGCAGATCTTATGCGTTTACTTTAACACCTAGAAGTGAACTAGGTACCTCAGAATCTGTAACTTGCTTCCACGCGGGTTCCAAGTTGATTTCTGCGTGTAATATAAAACCTAGTTTTCTAAAAACTACTTAAACTAAAAATCGCGTCATACCAGGGCATGGCATTGCATTTGTGGCATTTCATTTAAAAAGTTAAAATTATAACACAGTACCATGAATGTACCTAGAAACACTATAAGTACTTAGTAAATTAGTTCCTATGTACTCGTATACCTACTATCCCGACAGTTTAATGTAGATATTAATCTATTAATTAAATATTTACACAATGATATTGAATATTCCTGCAAACATGTTAGAACACACGTTTATATATACATATGTTTTGTAATACATACATCGAACTACATATTTAATATAAATCCAGCGCTATATTTTATCCCGATAAGTTTACTGGCTTAACATTTAAATTAATTAACTATGATAGTAAGTACCTACAAGATCTTTGGTTGATTATGTATAAATCAAGTTGTAAGAAATACCACAAGTTAGTTATATATGAACACTAATTTACAGTTTTTTGCCTAATTTTGAAATAATTGAGTGTTTAAATGATACACTAAATTCTTCTTTTATTATTTTTTTTTAGTAAAGACCTAATTGTATAATTTTATCTCATTACCTTTAACTCTGTTTTCCTGTACATATAAAATCCTAACATGGTGACTCCCGCTCTGGATCGTTTCTGGTGCAACGGCTATCTATTGCCATCCAGCGCGGAAACGCAGCGAGCTTGATGGGCACATTTGCTCCGGGAACGATTAGGGGCGGGTTATTTAGTTAACTTGACATTAGTTATTATATGTTTATGGATTCGTTTTTAACCTAATTATAATAATTATAAATAAATGAATGTACTGCCTAGAACTAATAACCCGTATGTAAAATAAGATTATCGACATAAGATTCATTATAATACATAAATATTTGTACCTATAATAGTCTCTACCGTCTTGCTCTCCCAGTGGATGTTTACTCGAAAAACTATAAATATAAGGAAATAAACCGTTTTGATGTTGATTGTTGTTTTCTTCATAATTTTAGTCTTCTTAGGCTTACATTTTATTCAAGTAACGTAACCACAGAGTGTCTTATTATTGTATACACAATACATTGATTTTTTCTTAAGAATTAAGAACCATTTTCTACATAATAAAAAATCATAAGTACAACAACGACAAGTATGAACAGAACAAACTAGCACCACCACTAACTTATTCCAAAACAAAAGCAACTCAATACCCCATCGAAAATGACCTCTAACTAATTTTACCCAGCATAACTTCACGCCTTCAAACCATCTAAGCACGTCACTTAATTAACCGCTAGAATTAACAACGTGAACCCTTTCTTGCGCCTTTGGGCCCGTTACCGACGATCACACAGAACGCTTACAATGTAATGGATATCCCGAATTGATTGATGATTTCAGGGAATGGATTACTCTTACCCGTCATTAATAGGTTACCTCATTCAGGATAATTCGACCAGTACTAACAGACCTGTGTATTGTGAAGTAACGTTTTCAACTGTGAAGGGTAGAGGTGTCTATTGATTCTGGTCCGTGTCGGGATTCAGATAACTCGTCGATCTTAGTCATACGTAGGTATTGATTAATCAATTCTGTTAGGTATTTTTATGTAGTTGATTGTCAGCTGTGAATAATTCGATAGTAAGGCTAAGACCAAAATATCTAAATGAAATTAGGAACCGAAATTCTAAAGCGAATAGGATCGACGAGCAAAACAACAATCTACAAATTACTTAATATTGTATATTTTTAAATTATTTTTTTATTAGTTTCAACATTACGAGATTGCTTGTGGCCTATGCAAATTCTACTAGAACAATACCAACAACTTTTCTTTATCGTCCAAATTAAGTAAGTAGTTACATCCTTCTCAGGTCATATTCCTAATTTACCGGCAATCGTGTCTACCCCACCCCACTGGATCAATTAATTAGGATAGCTGTGTTGGGCAGACCTAGTCAATTATGTCGTGCTTTCTATAGGGACCTACCTGGTTTTTAAAATAATAATAAATGAATTAAATGTAAGTGCATAGTTGTACTTGAAAACGAAATAGGAAAATATTTCAATAGGTATCTAGATACTTACTTACATACCTATATTTGTTTGGTATCACTGCCTTTGATTGTGCAGATTGAATACAATTTTAGCTTTTTACATAGTACCTAACACTTACCTAACATTACCTAACAACAACTATAACTAATCCAGGGGTCTTCAAATCTAGAGTTAATAGGTATCTTCTAGGTAAGCGTGTTACATCCTAGGCTGCAGCAATGCCTAACATCAGGCAGGCTGTAGTCAAACGTAAACCTATCCCACGTAAAAAAAAATACTTACTTAACAAGACAGGCCTTCAGTGCGATTAGTTTAACTTATGTACCTGAACGTTTCTTTATAATTTAACTGTTATCATTTTGGGGCGATAATAATGATTCTTAGAAGATGTAATAGGTATTAAGTTATTAATTTAAAAAAAGTTTTGACATTGACTACAGTAAATTTGATAATATGTTTTGACAGTTTTGTATTACCAGTTGCTAGCAAATTTCCGACACTTTGTGCTAATCTTTAGTATATTACGATATAGTTATGGTTATAACATAGTAATTGTAGGTTACCAAGCGACTCTAAAACAAGGCTAGGAATAATGTTTATTGAGAAATGTTTTTGACGTGACAACGTCTTATAAATTGGTTTGCCGGGTGACACTTCAAGAAACTGCGTTACGCTCCGCTCACGTTATGCGCTCACAATGAGAGCGAGTGAGAGGCACGCGTCCCTTCCACTCGGGCATGGTTAGCCCGCCTAAGAGCGAGAGAGACAGACATAAAAAGTGAAAGGCACGCGTCCCTTCCACTCGAGCTCAGTTAGCCCGCCTAAGAGCGAGAGAGACAGAATAATAAATATAATATGAAATTCAGTGCGAGATTCTTTGTATAAATTAATGTTTTAAATATAATTCTTTGTATAAATAAATGTTTTAAATTGTTACTATTATTTCATCCTTCTTCCTACTATACGAATGAATATTCACATTAAAATTATTTTACCACTCAAAGTCGTTGTCACGTAAAACTTTCGCCCGTATACCGACTTTACAGGCAACAATTTTTTTTTTTTCAATCTACACTCAAATTGTTTTAAAATCAGTTTCACAAAATAATGTTAAATCAAGTCATGTAGGTATCTGTGGCTCAATATTTTGGAATATACAAATGCTGACATTAATATTAAAGTTATGATATGCATAACAAAAACGATTTACATCTGATAATATCAGACGTAAATCGTTATCAGATCAGATAATCAGACTGATATAAAATAGATACTCAATAAAACTTGTATACGTAGGTACCTACTTATGATAATATACCATACTAACAAATTTAGAGGAAATTTCAGAGTGAGCATAGCAGCCCCATGAAAAAAAGGTATGCTTTGTGAGTTTTACTCGAATTTTATTTGTTTACAAAAGATCTACATATGTTCGGTAATATTTTGTTTACTATAAAGTTAGAATAAGTAAATAAAAGTTTAATTCATAATGGAAGAAGAATCAATACAGGCAATTAGGGAAACTAATAGAAACAGAGTGTTTCTAAACCGGAGGAAGGTAAAAGACGCAGAAACCGACGTCCGAAGATCTATCCCTGACTCACAGTAAGTAGTGTTTTTAATTACCTACCTAACTGAATTTATTACTAGTTCTTTGTAATACCTACAATTATATCTTTGTTCCTGAACTAAAACTATGTATCCATGTAGGTATGTGAATGGAATCCAAAATCTTTTTCATAACATAACCTAAAAATGTTCCAGAACTTTAAGAGCAAAACCAGTTAATAACCATACATTCATTGTACTTCTACCTACGTGCTTACATGCCTAAAATGTAACCTAATATCCTTAAAAATGTTCGTTATTCCAGATTAAAAGCCACCGATGTACCCGCAATAGCAAATACTCTGAAAACTAAATCATCTATTTCGGCTATAGACCTGAAATTACTACAGAATGCTCTGGTGGATGATCCGAAGAATGTTGAAGTATTGTTGAGTACTCACGGAGCTCTGAGAGGGTTAGTGAGAGAGCTCACAGGTTTGTAGAGTATTTTTAACTGACTTATAAAATACCTAGAGTTTATTATGTTAGAGCTCTGAGATAGATAGATAAGTAGATAATTCTTTATTGTCACACACATATGAATCAATAAAATAATAAAATTACATACAGAAATTACTCTTCTTCACAAGTCTGAGGTTCTGATGTTTACCATCCTTGAATCATGGCAGTTTTCTTGTTGCATTTCAATCTTCTATTAGATTTATTTTGGTAAGCTAGCTAATACAGAATAAGGTCCCTTCTTGTCATTTTGTTGAAGGCTTGTATAGACAGGTTCTATAATCACAAGTGCCATTGGTTGCTTAGAAGAAAAGCTTTGAAATTGGCGTGTATTTTCATGCCTGGCAGTGAATTGAGTGTAGTCATATGTTTAAGGCAACCTGTTGTTTCCAGAAAAAAACATGTTTGCATCTTGCTTGTTTTGAATATTTTCTCTCATTTCAAATTAAGTTATAATTACAAATAAAGTTTCATCCCTCGTTTGCATACTACAAATATGTTTTTAAAGAATTTTTGTATAGATTTTTATACACCTATTACATATTAGTTGTAATATTCCAGGTCACGACAGCAGCAAGCAGCTAGCCTCATGTGGGTGTCTGTGCAACCTGGCCCTGGCAGACTCCAAGGCATGCTGCGCAGTGGCCCGGGCAGCCGGGGCCTACCTGGTCACAGCACTGCACTCATTTACTGTGGAACTTTCTGTTAGTGTTACTAAGATATTGAATCAGGCGTTACTTTGCGGAAATACATTGTAAATTAAACTCTGGAGATGTACATATATAGTGTTCTTCCGCTGCGACTGCTCCTGAACCGGCTTCAAACAACAAACTTAGTAGTTTTTAGGTGTGTTCCTCCATATACCACCACCACACACATGTGCAGTCGCAGCATAAGAACACTATATAATATATCTCCAGAGTTAGTATTACTTGTTAAGGTAGAAAAAAGGCTTCACTCATAAAAAGGTTTATCAATGTTGATTTAGGGTACCATTATGCCCAAGAGAAACGAGAATAGTTTTTTAAGCTAGAATAGCAAGCCTGTAGTAAGCTAGTGAAACACCATAGTGTTTTCTTTTAAAAATCAAGCTAGATTGTGTACACAAACCCAGAAATATTAGCTTACTATCCTAGTTTGAAAAACTAGCCTTGTATCTCCATGGAATGTCAGAAGCTGTTTTAAAATGGGATCAATCTATAGTCAGGCAATTTCATTCCCACAATAAATTCCCATGAAAGCAAGTAAATGTTATTGAATCTTCTCAAGTAAATAATGTAAGATAGTCTCTTAATTATCTCAACTACAGTGGTAACTATACAGTACAAGCTACAGTAATAGACCATGTATGTAACTATCTTCAGAAAACATGAATCAACTAATAATAGTTGATCAGTGTTATTTCTCTTTCTACTTTTCTTACTACAGCGATATCATTGATAAAAAAAATACTTAACATTATAAATCACTTCTTGAATTTCACTTTTTTTAAAAAGTTTCATCATTTTGTACCTACACATTCCAGGTAACCTGCGCGTGGACACTAGGCAACCTCGCGGGCTCGGGGCCGCGTGCGTGTGACGTCATCACGGCGCAGGGCGCGCTCAGCAGGCTGTGTGACGTCACAGCACGCGGGGACATGGCGGGTGCCGTGATGTATGCGCTCGCACATGTGGCTCACAGCATGAAGGATGATCTGAGGTAGGAGGGAAAAGCAATCCAATTTTTTTTTTTTTTTGAAAGGATTATGCAGTTGGTTGCTAAGAGCTACCTATGCTGCGTCACCGGACGATGGCTGGGCACTGATGGTGCCCGGGCCTACGTACTAGTTAGGGGCGACTGGCACAAGGGCGCCTCTGAGGCACGAACCTCGGCTTGGACCGTCGCCAGAAGGGGGAGACCGAGTTGCCCTGTTCATCCCTGAAGGGGAGTGAGCTAAGGCCCTATCATTGGTTGTGTCTGGGTGATTATTTGGAGATAAACGAGTTGACCTGAGGGGCCGGGGTCTACCGCCTCGCCGGCGAGGACGGAATCGGGGACCATCCAATAACGTATTTTCAGTGTTTATATACCCACTGCATGGTATATGCCTCCTCTGCATTCCGACAATGATTTATTTCTCTTATGTTTTACTCTGCAGTCAGGCATTTCACTGACAGGTCACCTGAAGCAATGTCTAAATAAGCAAACGTGAACTACAGTGGCATCGTCAACCATTGGTCTCTAGGTACCAAATCCAATAACATTATTATAGAAGCAGAAATGATGGTTGTTGTATCTCATCCCGGCTTGGAACTAATTTTGTAAAGTTATTTTCTACTTAGAGATAGATATATGTATGTACATAAAATTTCAAACATTTATATATTATGTTGTTGTGGTAAAAACTAAACTTTATTCAATTTCAGTCCCGAGTACCTGCAGAAGGTAGCTCACTGTGTGTCCAGCTGTGACCTCACCGTCGACTCCACTCAGCTGCTCTTCATCATATCTTGCCACAAAGACTTCTCAACACAACTCTTACCGGAACAATATCTCAACAAAATGGTCGAAAACCTCTCAGTAAGTATAGAACAACATATAAATAAGTGTAGAAATAATCCTAATATATCGAAGGACAGAAATTGTTGTAACACAATATACCTAATACGAGTATTAGCTAATATCAATAATAGTGTTATCTATGCTAGTATTTTAGATCGTTTTGTTAGAAATAACATGATTGTAAGTATTAGGAAGTTTTTAGTAGTGGAGGATGATAAAAGTATGTGGTGGTTGTTAGGGAATATGTTGAATTGTTGTGGTGATAGTGTATTTTTTCAACACTTGTTGAGCTAACACTTTGTAATTAAGTATCTAATTAAATGTATTGTTTTATATTGATTCAGTAAATAAAAGAGATGTTTCTATATCGCAATAAATATTTTATTATATCAATAATTATCATAATATTCAATATTAATAATAGGTAATAATTTAATAGATTAATATTGGATAAGGCTACGGATAGCATTTTAATATTTTGACGTCACTCTCACAATGAATATAAGTAGCATTAAGGTCCATTCACACTTGCGCGGCACGTTATCTATTGAATGTTTATTATTTATTTGACTGGGTAATTTATTCTATCAACTTCCCTACTGTCTGATTTAAATAATAGTACCGTACATTATCCCCCGATTTCTAGAATCAGGATCAGTTTAATTCTCACATCAAACAAACTGCTCCGCGCTGTGATTGGCTGTACATTTGAAATCCAGTAATGACGATGCTTATCAGTTGCTTATATAAGAATATTAACTAGATCTAGAAATTAAAGGTGGTATTTACTTCATTAGATTATCCTAATTTATTTAAACTAACATTTTTAACCCCGGCTAAAATAGCTTCATTTAGTTCGTACCGCGCTCGTGTAAAGTGTCCTTTACACATTCAAATAAATGCTAATTATTGGCAGTTATTTATTAATTGGAATCGAAAATGGCTTTACTCTTACGAGGGCGAGAAAAGCTACTTTTCTAAGTTTGGAATTAGGTATAGTACGTCAAGGATGTAAGTGATCTGTCAAAGACAAATATTTAATAAAACAAATCATTTTAAATAAATAATAGCCTTAGCTAATATCTCTCAAAAGAATATCCGTTCTCAGATATTAGTAAAACTTTATTTATCGAGTCTTCCTATTTTTTCTTCAATACTCAAGTGTTTGAACAAAAACCTACCAATCCCTACCACATATCGTCTGATGATGATGATTCTGCGCTTTGCAATAAAGTGTCCTTACTCAATATAAACTGATGTACTTGCATGAACTTATGCGAAATTCGCAAGTTAAAAAGCAGAGTTACTCATAAGTAGGTACTTACCACATAAAATTGTGGAGCACATAGAAGTTTATATAGAGTTTCATCATTCTATCATCATCATCAGCCTACAGTCGTCCACTTCTGGACATAGGCCTCTCCCAAGGCACACCACTCTGCCCGATTTTGTGCTTCTCGTCTCCCAACTATTAATCATTCTATAGACATATTCGCAAATGATATGACTAAACGTCAAATTGTCGATGACAATTAATGTTATCACTCACACCCTCGACGTACTCAGTAATATTTGGAGGCACTAAACCAAGTTAAAATGTTTATAATTAGTAAAAGTGGAATAAATAGTACTTTGTGTCCGTCGCGCGAGCTCGCGGAATGAAGGGGATAGACGGATCTGTAAAAGGCTTGCCTACTCAATTTTGGCGATTTTACTAGATTACTGGTAAATATAGGATTTCTTTTAAGAAGTGGTTGTATGACAACTTTCAGCCTACTAATTTTGGAAGTCAATTTCTTCATGCACAAATACTAAATTATGTATTTTATTGGTAACTCATTTATAGTATTTTCCATATAGCTCGTATGATACCAATTAACCAATTCTTTCTTTCTTAACGAATGAGAGTGGCCAACTCAGCTGTCGAGAGTTAATCAAGCCGCCCTACGACAACCAGCCGGGACCTACAATTAACCAATGCAATCTGCTTACAAGCAAGTACTAAATTATTAACACGCCGATAGTATTTAATTGGTTCTTACGTTTTATTGACAAAAATATATGTACTTCTGACACAAGATTTTTTGAAGTCTCTGGCTTAAAATAATCTGTGTCTAGGAAACCATTTTTTAAAAACTAAAACGGGATTGCACTTGATCATAGTTTGCCTGATGGTAAGCAAAGGCAATGGCCTAAGATGGTCTTACCCAATAAGAACCGATTCACTCTCACTTTGAAGATCGCTGGATTATAGTGCGTGGGGAACAGGGAGTGAGGCAGAGGGATCAGTTTTAGTACATCAAGTGACTACTAACTTCCAAAACACACGGGTACTACTAAAGCTTCTATAAAGTTATTCATTATTTACCAGTGATCTTGTATATTGGAAACACACCTAAATTGAAATTTTACTTCGATATGTTCCGTCTCTCTCTTATTTAGTTTAAAATACAAATTAATGAAGAAAAAATCGCTTATCCGATTCCTTGCTTGTTTTATTTTTGAGAAACTCTATTTTATTTGGCGTGTGAGTTTAATTCTATACATGACTCTTTGCAACAAGTACCTAATAAGGAAAGCAAAATCTTTTTTGTAAATATACAATTTCTATTTAGGTGTGTTTCAAACGAGATTTATAAATACAAAAATCTGCGCGTATTACTTTAATACTCAAATTGACATTGCACGTATTTATTATTTATTTATTCATTATCTACTCTCATGAAACCCGAACCTAATAAAACAAGTTGAAATGTTATTGTCTATTCTAATTTAATTTTATCATTTCCATAAGTACCTATCATTGGCATCAATTCGTGAATTTTACAAATTTAAAATTTATCTAATAAGACTCGTTTTACTGTGACACTTCGCAACATAATTTTTTTAGTTGTTCAACGAAACTCAAATCAATAAATTCATTATATGCGTTCTGAGTAACTTGGCATCAAATCAATACAAGCATCGTTAAAGAAACATGTTAAAAACATATTCAAAAGTGTCACAACAAAAGAGTTCTATCAAATCATGAATCAACCAATCACCAACCAAGAAGTTTCCTCGTTAGATTCGGGCCTCATTCTCCAATACAACGGCTATAAAATGTGCACTTTTAATATTCTGTGCAATAATACTTGTACTCTTCAAGTCAATCAGTATAAAGAAACTTCTCCATTGACACAAAACGAGCCAAATCACAAAAATCACTGTAAAAAAATATCACCACAAGAATCAAACCATTTTGGAAATAATTCCAGAAATCATAATCATTCTATAACGTTTAGGCTTCGTTCCGTTTCAATGGAAAAACGCCTTAAGACTCACGTTATATTGCTGTGTCCATAAGTTATAAGCCGTAAGGCTTAGTATTGTATGGCAACTACTTCACTATGTACTCTCAAAGACCAACTAGACCATGATAAGTACAATCAGTTTCTCCTGGATCATTTTTCAAAATCAAGTTTAATATATAACGCCATCTTTTGACAACACCTCACAACAATGAAATTATAGATTTTGATTGTTTTTCCTAATCTATTTATTTTTCATTTATGTGCCTATCATTTCTCTGATGCCTTTACGAATAAACAAACTGTAAATTTGAAATTAGCAATACCTGTAGAAACCAAAATTAAAAAGAATATATTAGGGAATCGCTTGAACTGTCATTAATCTTGAAATCATTCAGTTGTCTCATGCATTTTGATATTTTTATTCTTGTTGGTCTTTCCCAGTACATACTTGTGGACTATCATAGTGTGTTTCACTGCGTAGTTACGTGTGTTCCGACGCGTGCTTGCGGTGCGTGCGGCGGCGGGCGCGCGCGCCCTCTATCGCCTGACCGTTTACTGCGGGAAACAAAATGAGGAGTTAGTGAGGAGGAGTTAGGAAACAAAATGTGGGGTTGGGTCCGATAGATGGCATGGATGGATAATAAACTAGTTATGATAAGTTAGTATCTTGAAATTATTTTTGGTACGATATGGTTTACGCGTTAGAACAGCATAGATATGTACAGGCAAACCAATCATATTAACAGCGCGTGGGGTTAGATATGAGAATATTTTATAACACACAACAATAAGCACACGATAGAATGTATGTAGATGTAGAAAAGAAGAGTCCTGTGTTGTTCTCTGTTTGTATAGAATGAATTTAAGATTATTCTATTGATTAGTTACAGGCGCATCAGAACTCAAACTCAAAAAAAATACAGTTACATGACAATTAGTAAGTATATAAGTATTATATCCGTTATCTAGTACCCACGACACAAGCGTTTGCTTAGTGTGGGGCTAGATGGCGCTGTGTGCAATGTCCCGGAATATTTAAAAAAATATTTAAAAATTAAATAATTGTCCTATTTATGTACCTATAGGTACACAATAAATTAAATTAATCAGTTTAGTTAGTCATATACTCTCAATTATTCTGTTAGTAAAGCAACTCGTTAGTTTTGTTAGTTAGATTGTTCAACAGTATCCTCACCGTTGCCGTGAGGTATAATTTTAGTAGTCGTGACTACGATTTTCAACTCTGGATAGTTTGGACTAGAGGCGGCTTTACTGTGTACAGTCGGTAGCGGACTTTTCGGGCTTAGTCTGCTTTCTGAAACTAGTAAGATGATCTGACGTGTGGTGTTTATTTTCATTTGCGCTTACCAGCATGTGTTGCTAAAGTTTTTAGAACCATTGTTTTAATATCATGAATGCAATAGTGTTTTTGGTCGTAGGTTTCCCGCCAAAAGATGTTCTGTCACAATACACCCGAATCAGGTCCAAATTGCAGTGAAATCACAAATTCTATTTCGAGGCAAGCTGATTATTTAAAAGACAATGTATGTTTGTTACTTTTTGACGCTGTAACAGAGTGACTCAGATATCGTTTAATTAGGTTCCTGCAAGTGACATAGCCTATTCATTACCCCGACACAACGTGGTCGAAGCCACGGGCATATACTTACTTAAAAAACTTAAAAGTTTAATTTACCTTGTGGTTCCTCCGGTGACTTCCCACTGGCTACCTCCCCGTTGTTTGGTTGTCGCTTGGGTTTGTTCTCGAAGCCATTCGCTCGCGGTCGTGTATGATCTGCAATACACAATTTACCAAATTTTTAGTAAATTAGAAGTTAGATGGGATAAGATCATTTATTCAGGACGAATTTAAGGAAATTGCAGACAAGAGTTGTAGTTGTTTTTAGTTTATCTACTAAGTGATTAAGTGAGTAAACAAATTTCATTTTTTCCGGCTATTTACACAAAACAAAAACGTAGCGTTTAGTTACAAAGACGCCGTTTCTTTTTCAGTTCTTATTTTTTTATTAAGAATACCATGAAAGTAAGGTTAATTTTAAGAGTTAGTGAACAGGGCCATCTGCCGGCGTTAATACGTACTATTAGCATATACGGTAGAGCGGTTGTTCCTCGGCTGCGCCAGCTCGGGCAGCGTGAGGGGCCTGCAGCCGCGCCCGCGCCCGCCCACTCCGTACTCACTGGAATATTGAGGAAATAAAAGTTTTATTTTAAAACAGAGTTAGGTATGTCGGTTCAACAAACAAAGAATTTTCTCATTCGTCTGCCCTGGCGTGTGCTCTACAGCTGTGATTTTTACTTCTGTTTATTGCCCAAATCATAATAAATATCTCGGTGTAAAAAAAAAACTAGCGCCAACCAAGCAATCTATATGTATCTTAATCAATCTATAAATCACGTAGGTGCACTAGGTAGGTAGGTAGACAAGCTTACGGGACGTGAAGCTATGTTTTTAAAAACTAATTTAATTAAAACACTAAGCCAATTTTGAGGCTTTAATAACTAAGGATGTCCGATATTGAGGACCTAGGACTAACTTAATATACGTGTGCTCGATATGGAGAGCTTAGACTAACTGCCGAGCCGGCCTTATCGATACTTATATATTAACTACGCTACCTGGGTGGCATGACACCACCAGACGCAACGTAAGCGGAGTCGTATTACACAGACTGCTGACGCTGACGCAGCATCCAGGTATTTAACCTAATATATTGGAGAGAGGCGGGAACTTAACTCCTCCCTCCCTAAGAGAGGAATTATCGGGCGCACAAGTTTTGGGGTGCTTACGATAATTTCTCCAAATTACACATGAAATATAACATATTATCGTTATCATTACAAAAATCACTATACCTAAAGAGATATAAACTATGGCACTGAGGCTAGAGTCTTTTTCTCTATTAAATTCACTTTCGTACACTTCACTATTACGCTGCGCGTACGCCATGTACTTGACGTCATCGAAGTTGATCTCGTGCATGTTGAGTGCGCGTGCACCGGATAGATTCTCCGTCGTCGGGAACGGCGGCAGGCTAATGATGGGTAGCGGGGCCGTCTCGTCCAGCTCGTGGTACGCGTGGTGGTGTCGGGCGGTCTGCTCAGCTACCGTGACGTCACAAGGCTCGTCAATGGTCATTACGTAGGTGCCAAACACAGGATGTTTGGAGGTCTCATCGTTACATCGCTTCGTCAGCACCGTGGGCGCACGTGTGAACAGGATCCAGCTGTCATCATCAATCCGCTGAAGCTTAACGGCTTCCAGGTGTACAGGAAACTGCTTGCAGCTGGTCAGGTGCGTGTCATAGCTGAGGAGTTGCTCTTCGCAGGTAGGACCGCTGTAGGGTGCTCGGTTGTCGTCTGTGCACAGGAACTGTTCTCCGGCACCAAGAGCGTGGCATTGTGTCACGATCGGTAAGTACGCTGTACCTTTCGCCAATAGGTAGGGATACTTAGGAAAAATGGCCAAAATTTGGTTCAAGGGTTCATGGAATATAGGAAGCATGTACAATTTGTAATAACTATACGTAGAGTTATCTACGAGTGGAATTTCTAAAATAAATGTTACTTGATTTTTCTTTACAAAAGATTTTACAGAAATAGTTTCCTCTATTTGTACTAAATTTATTTCAGTAGGCTCGTATACCAGTTTACCTACTTTAGCTATGAGTTGGAGATGACGTAATAACTCGGTAGAGTTTACAATTGATTGATGTAGAACAGAGCTTTTGCTTAGAGCTAGTGCGGTCTCAATTTCACTTAATCTTATAAATATAGAGCGGAAGTTATTCATGAAGAGGCTATACAAACCAAGTATGTATGACGCTGTGGCTATATTGTTTTCTTTTTCGAGAGAGGCCTTAAGGGCAGTCTCAATTTGTTTAACGCGGCTATCAAGGGTGAGAGAATTTTGGTGAAGGAATTCAGTGATGTTAACAAGGCTGTCCAACATTTTAGAGGTCACTGTGAGCTTCTTCGAATGGATTATTTGATCATGAGAGATTTCGGAAATGATTTTGTCGTATCTAATCGCGTCATCGTGATCTAGATTACCAGTGATAATTTTTATTATAGAGCCCATCGGGTTGAGGATACCTCGCTTAAAACGCTGAGGCATTAGTTGCCGAAATTTATTAATTGTTATCTCGCGAAGATGGTCTATATGCATGAGTATACTTATGAATTCGTGAGGGAACGTTTTGTTTTTTATCAGTGTTTCAAACTCGCTGTATTTTTTTATAACTAGCTCTAGGTCGGTTTGTATGTTGTCAAGGTTGAGTGTCTTAAGGATTGTCCATTGGTCGTTTTGCATAAATGCTTGGCCTTTTTTCACTGGGAGTATACCGGGGTTGTCTTCAATCTGTTTCAGCTGAAGCGCTGCTACTGCTGTGGCCAGCATTGCCACGCGCCACCTGTGGAGGGCGTTTGATATTTTTAATCGGCGCCTTTGTGTCTCGTCTCTCTGTCTCTACGTTAATAGGCACTACGTTTCGGGATGTTTCGCCTATCACTTTTGCCTTTTTGTATCGCGCCTTATCTTTGCTCTTTCGTTTGTTTATGTCCTTGACGTATACTGTCTCTCCGGGTGAAAACTCGATTTGATTTTCTCCGCCTTTTTGTTTTCTTGTTTGTTCTTTGGTTTTTGTCAATTTTTCTGCGATGTGTTTATACAAGTATTTTATTCGTTTTGCATGGTCTTTGACTAGTTTTTGGAGGTAGACTTTTTGGAAATCTATGTTGAAGGGGCTGTCTGTGTCTGTATGTCCGAATACTACCTCGAAAGGGGTGAGGCCTGTTGCTGAGTGTATTGTGTTATTATATGCCATAAGGGTGTAGGTCATAATTGCTGCGGGGTCGGTGCAATGTTGCTCTTGTTTACCTAGTCTGTAGATTTCTATTATAGTTGAATGGAAGCGCTCTATAACGCCCATTGAGTTTGGATTATTTATTGTGCCAATGTGTCGATTTATTTTATGAAGGCTTAAGAACTCTTTCATCAGTTCGTTGTTGAATTCCATGCCTGGGTCTGAGCTAATTTTTCGTGGGATTCCGTAAAATGAGAAATACTTCGTTAAGGCTTTTACTACTTCCGGTGTTGACTTGTTCGGAATTTCGATGGCTTGACCTAGCTTGCTGAAAGCGTCGATTAAGGTCAAGTAGTATTTACCCTCGATGGTGAATAGGTCGATAAACAACTCTTGGAAGGGTGCATCTTGTGTCTGCGTGAGTTGTAAGAAGGGCTTTATAGGGTGTCTGTCGTATTTCATTTTTTTACAGTCTTCGCAGGCGTTGATAACGGCGGCTACTGTTTCTTCCATTTTATCCCAACAGTAACTTCGTCGTAGTCTCACCAGTGTCTCTTTGATGCCTCTATGGCATGTCTTGCCTTGATGGTACTTAAGGACTATGTCTCGTTGTTCATTCTCCGTTCATGTGGTCGAGTCTAAGTTTTTGTAGGTTCTTTTCTAATATTTTGTCTTTTGTCCCGTCATCTGTTTTGTCCTTGGTATAGTTTACTTTACAGTCAGTCTCGTTATGTTTTGTCACTTTTAGTGGTCGTGTAACAGTCATAATCATTGTCTCGTCCGAAGCGTTTTGTATAACAGTGGTGGCATAGCCATTGTCACACTTTACAAGGGCGCTCGGCATTCGAACGCCTGTACTGAACTCTCTATAGTCAAGTATAGCGTCGCCTGTGTGGTAGTTAACAGGGAGCTTTACTCTTGTCTCAGTCCGGGGCTTCAGCTCTACTTCGTAGTTCAAGTCCGTGTTGATGATTTTGAAGCGTGTGCTTTCTGTAGTCAGTATTGACCTGCCTAGGTCTATGGTCGCTTTCAATTGTTGGAGTAGGTCGTTGCCTATCACGCCGTCATAGTCTGGGTCAACCGTGTATAAGTAAAACTTATGTGATTTATCGGTTTTGAATGAAGGTGGGAGTGGTATGTCTATGACTTGGTCATGGAGGCTTGAAGCGTGTGTGCTGGTAACCTTGAAGGGTTCGTACTGTATGAATTGCTGATAAAGTTGGTAGGCCTTTTCAGGGTTCAGGAAGGACCTTTGGCTTCCTGAGTCAATCATAAATTTGGCGTTAATTTCGGGTACTATTATGTACGGTAATTTAAGTCGGGGGTCGCAATTAATTATTATTGTGGTCACTCGGGGTCTTGGTTGGAGGCCTCCGGGGTAAAATTTTCGAATTCTTGTTCGTCAGGGATGTCAGAGTGGTAAGGGTACTCCACTGTCTCTAAATTGTCATTCTGTTCGTATACGTCATAGTCGTACTCGAAGTCGTGTTGAGGGTCCGAGTCGTGGGTCATGAGTTCATTGAGTTTAAAACCGTCGCGTGGTTTTTGATGCGTCCTCATGGACACGTCAGTCTGTTGGAAGTGTGGGGGATTAATTTGCGGGGGTTTGTAACCGAATTGTTGTGGTTGCATAAAATTATTTGGTCGGTAACCGAGTTGGGGGCGGTAACCTAATTGTGGGCGGTAACCAAATTGAGGGTTATTTAACTGTGGTTTGTAACCTAGCTGAGGGCGGTAGCCTGTTGGTTGTGTTGGTTGCACGGTAGATGGGCGGAAGCCCGTCGGTTGATTTTGTACGGCTGGCGTACCGAACCGTTGTTGAGGCATCGAATTGCCAAAGTTAAATTTTTGCTGAAATGGTAGTGCATTTGCCGGGGTCGTACCGAATTTGAAATTAGTTAGCGGCAACGGGGCGCTAGTTGTTACTGGCCGTGATTGTGCGTGCGCGCGCCTACGCATATTGTATTGATCATGGAAATTTACCTCCTCTAACACAACACTTAGCGCGTCTTCAATTGATTTGGGATTTTTCAGGCGTACTATTCGTACCATGTCTTCCGACAGATTATACAGGAATGTGTTTAGTGCTACGTTATTATATATAATTGCCTTCGCGATTTTCATGTTTTGATCGGGTAATTCATTCACTTTTGACAGAAGTGAAGACCGTATGCCTTGTATTCTATTGCATAATTCTAAATAATTTTCATTTTGTTTAATTTTGACTCCTTCCAATTCTATGGCAATGCACTGCTCCGTCCGTGGATCTCCAAAATGTTGTATTAGCACAGTTCTTAAATCTGACCATGTTTGGATGTCTTCGCGTTCCGATAGTAGAGACGCGGCTTTGTCAATTAATCGGCTTGTTATAGAGTGGTAGACTAATAGTTGTTGGGCCGGATTTTCGATTCCTTTGAATTTGTCAATGACGTATTCCGCTTTTCTAATGAAAAGGTTTAATGTGCTTTTGTCACCATTATATTGCGGAATTAAACTCAAAATTTCGCGGGGAATGGGTGTTATTTCCACCGGTCTCGCCATTTTCTTGGTTTATATTTACACTTTTTATCTTAAAATTAACACAAATTATACAATAAACACAATATAACACACAATTACTTAATACTAAGCACAATCGATTTTGAGATAAATGCTCTTACTTTTGTTCCTACTCTACTAATTTACTTAACCGTTCTATCGATTCTTATAAGTCTATGGTTTATTCTTATCGGCTAGACTAAACAAAGTTTTATGTTACAGTCGCCTTCTAACTAACGAAGCTATAGCGAGCGAGGATTAATCTCGTCTATAACAATTACATAACTCGAGGATGGCAGGGAGGAAATGAGGGAAATTGGCGAAAAGTCGTACTCACCAACCACTCGTTCCCATGCCGCTCGGGGTCCGCTTGACTTATTTGTTTGTTTGCGGAATCGCGCCGACAGAACTGTGGTTCTATCAGGAGCACCTGGAACACCTGGGGCACCTGGAACTTGCACAGCACTCGCGCGATCCTACCGTCTGCGCCAGACAAGCTTACGGGACGTGAAGCTATGTTTTTAAAAACTAATTTAATTAAAACACTAAGCCAATTTTGAGGCTTTAATAACTAAGGATGTCCGATATTGAGGACCTAGGACTAACTTAATATACGTGTGCTCGATATGGAGAGCTTAGACTAACTGCCGAGCCGGCCTTATCGATACTTATATATTAACTACGCTACCTGGGTGGCATGACACCACCAGACGCAACGTAAGCGGAGTCGTATTACACAGACTGCTGACGCTGACGCAGCATCCAGGTATTTAACCTAATATATTGGAGAGAGGCGGGAACTTAACTAGGTAGTGATAGTCCAAAGTTGTTGTTATTCCTCAGGCAACAATAATAATCGACTCGGGTCGTAGCAATCCATAACATTATTTGTAATAATCGGAAACTTAGAAAGAATTTGAATTAAACTCACTCTCGAATAGGTTCCCGCCAAAAGTCAGGAGTATGCACCGGTGGAAAATGATAGTTGTTTTGATATCCGTAGCCATCGAGACCCGTCGCTCGCAGGCTGGCGTGGAGGGAGTTCTTCATACACTGCAACTGTTGTGCGACCAATATAATAACAATAAATAGCAATATTATTTTTATTATAACTAAAATGAAATCGACGGAACTGAAATGGAACAAAAGTCTTGAAGAATATGGCGCATACTCCACCGACAAAGGCTTATACTTAATGGCTTTTAAATTTCGATTGAAAATGTTCCACCACATAAATATCGATGTAGACAACGTGTTTGCTGTAAGTAATGAAACACCGAATTATGTGTCCATTGTGACCTGTATTCAGCCATTTCGTTTTCGTTCGTGTACATTATCATTTTCTTCTCCACAGACGAAATGGACGATCATAGAATAATACATCATACTCTAGCAAAATTATTGTAAGTTAATGGTGGCAATGATACGGAAAATCGCAGATAGTGAATGGAACCAAAATAAAACCCATACGTTACAATAGGTGCGACATTTTTATGGCACGGTTTTTCACCTCTGTTTACTTTTCCAAAGGCATAGAAGGCGTTAAACATAACAACAATAACTAAGGCGCGAGTTTCACGTCAGATTTTTTTACTTTATTTTAATAGGTATTCAAAATTATAATATGATAAAATTGATCAGCGCCTCTGGCGGTGAGTATTGGAGCTAGATTGTTCCATCAATTTTATTTTACTTACGACACGAAATTTCTAACGAAATACTACTATGAATTTGGTATAAATCTACTTGGAATTTTCTAATAAGTTTAAAGATTGTAACACAGTGCTTGTGCAAATGGATGGTCTACAATCTTAGTTAGACAGAATTGACAGTTCTCTCCTACGTTACATTAAATTATGAACTCACGTTGTACCTAAACTATAGAATAATAATTATTTTTCTTTTATACAACTGTGAGCTTGAGTAGTTACTTGAAACACATGAATTCATAATACGTTAGCACAAACATAATAAAATAAAAACGCAGAAAAATTAAAAACGCAGCGGAACAAGGACGGGACATACCCCAGATAGGTAACAAGACAAGCATGCATTACTCCGAATCCATATTCTACTGAAACAACGATCTTGAAAATTCATATTTTTGCCAGCAAAATACTCAATGAATAACAGAACAAAAGTCACATGACGTCCCGTCCGCGCCGGCGGTATAGTGCCTTCATACAGCCGCGGCCACGGTGTCGCACGGGCTTCTTATATTCATTGCTCCTGGTTTATTGAGTGCAGTATTATCGACTAAGTCTCTGGAAATATCTGCCTTGAAGAAACATAGGTACAATGGAGGCTACCGTGTGTGAAATCAGCAGTATATCACCGATCACGTTGCACTAGCGCCTTGCTTGCGTGCTTTTGGTGAAATATCAAATATTCTCATTTTAGCAAGCTTCACCAATGTGCCG